>CP125973.1:49452559-49830303 GCA_030063025.1 Avena longiglumis | reverse complement strand
CTTGTGCAATGGTGTCATGGGGTTGAGGTTTACCATCACTCAAGCAGCCCGCAATTATTAAATCATTTTATGGCCCACTGATAGTAGTATCATGGTGATGATGCGACACCACTGAAAGAATACTTCCGGCCTGATACTAAATCATTGAATAATATCTCAACACTTGATCCACTACTAACAACATGACTTAGCCAGCTTGTCTAAAAACTAAACAAACTACTCACGAAGGACATTATATGGATCAAGATCGAAGATGATATGGTGATGGATAACAATTTTGAACATAAACAATAATCAATGGTTTCACTGCATAAGCATCAACTCTGATAATGTCCTGACACTAGGAAAGTTTCCCCTAAAGGGCTATGCAGTATTCAACAGGATTATTACGATTGGGATGTGTGGTGGTGATGGTGTTGGTGGAGATGATGGTGTGGATGATGATGATGATCGGTGAAGTCTGGTGATGGTGTTGATGGCGATGATCTCTCAGGAAGAATTTCCGATGAAATTTATCTCTGGAGAGCTCTTTATCTCTTGGTATTTTCGCCCATGGCCGGAAGAATCTTCATTAGTGGTTCATTGTATTGGGTTTAGAGAGGATAAGATATGGCGGGCGGGCGGAGAGGTGCGGAAGTAGGCCACACCCTTTAAGTAGCGGCCTAGGATGGCCAGCGCACAGGGGTGTGGGCCCCGTAACCATCTTAACCATCTGCGCCCTCCGCCACCGCATTCTTAGTCTTACGGAAAAAATAGGATTTCTGTAGTTTTTACGGTATTTTCCACGATCTTGAAATTACATCAAAACACCTTTTCCATCAAGTCCGACTCGGCGATTCATCCTCCGAGAATCATCAACACGCAAAGCAGATGAAAAAGACATAAGTAACACCTCTTAATATGAAATATATCAATGAATAGAGGCGTTATGATATAGAATGGTGATGAAAATTGGGCGTCTCAACTCCTCCAAGCTTAGACGCCCGGCGCCTTCGCTTGTCGGCCTGAAACTCGATAAACATGTCCTGGGTTTGTGGGTGAAGTGTCGATAAAGAAAATACGAGACAGAAGCATCACACTTACCATTACCGATTCATAGAAGAAAAAACTCACCATTATATAACAACACAGCGACATGAGTCACAATAGAGATGCATAAATATAAATCATATTGGAATTGGAAAAAAATTTGTTCGTGGGAGAACAATAATGACTTGATTTCATAAATAAAGCTTTTGAAGTTTCACAATAAGGTACTCTTTGCTCAACATAAAAGGTTTTCACAATGAAGGCTTTCAAATAATACTCAATAGATAAAGAGTCTTGTGCAAACAAGGAAGATAAAGAACATGATTGAATAAATCATCATATAGATACTTGAAACACAACAAATCAAATGCTTCTTTGGATTGGAGAGGAAATGAGTTTACTAACTCAACTTAGAAGTGGGAGAAAGGCCCTTCATAGAGGCGAGGACTTCAAGTTCATAAGAGCTTAAAAGATTATGATACTTACTAGCTTTGAGATCTCATTGCCTATCATGGAAATCTTGGGGTGATTAAGGTTAAAGTGAACAAGATGGAGTATATGCTTGTGAAATATAAGTTGGTAATCTCATGCCCCTTAGTCTGAGGGCCACTCCTCATGCTACTCAACTTTGAATTCTAGAGTAAGTTCTTGTCATTGTAAGTACATGTATTATACATAAGAACATGATAGGGTACCCTTGCACGTAATCTGAGGAGCTATCCCATAATCAAAATGACAGAGCAAGCAGACGGTGAGCATCTCGGCGATCTTTTATTTGCTATTTGCATAGGTTTTATTGAGGATGCTTCATAGATTGCTCCTATGGTTATGCTGCAAGTTTCCACCATGATTAAGCATGGCTTGGGCTACATACGACCAGTTTCTCTAACACCATACATAACTCCATGGACTTACAAGATTCCCTTTTATTTCCTGTGAGCGACATCCGTAAACAAAAGAGCATGATATCAAGCGGATAAGTATCCATAAGTGTTGAAAGTGTTACGTGATAAGCAGCGGTTACGAAGGGTTTGGCGTAGTAAATCAAAATTTTCTCGGATCGAATAGAGGAAGCCAAAGATCTAATCTAGGAGATGCAATCAACAAGAGAGATTGGATTAGATCTTCATACCCTTGAAGATTACATGCCTGATGAGCGTTAAATCGGGCGTGGGTGATATGCTGATGACTCGCTTCTCCTCCCGCCATCCGATCCGATCTAGCTCCTGAGTGGCGGTGCCTCGCGTGAGATGCGTGCGGCACCTCTACATCTCCTCCTTCCTTGGTCCAGCAACTATGGTGGAGAGATGGGTTGGATCTACAGCTGACGTGGCGGTGCAATTGGTGGAGGAATTGCGGCGGGGGCCGCCTGGCCGGTCGGGAGGGAGAGGGAGGCGGCGGCGGCTAGGGTTGGAGGGAAGGTGTAGGGGTTGGTGGCCCCCATCCCTCTATATATAGAGGGTGGGCGCAGCCTAGACCCTCCCCAAGCCAAGGCAATGAGGAGGAAGAGTGGGGGCAAGGTCCCCCTTCTGAAACTCTATCTAGAGTGTAAACCTCTCTTGGCAGTGAGGCCCTATGGGGCCTTGTGCCTGGCCCTTCAGCAGCCAGGCACTCCCTCATATGCCCGCTGCCCCTCCCGGAAGGTGTGGCCACGTTGGTCCCCTTCCGGAAGGTTCTAAGCTTCATTTTAATGCAGATTAACGGAACAATTCAAGACTCCAAAACTGCTTGGCACCTTATATGAATCTAATTCTCAGGACCACTCAGGATGTGAGGAGTTAAGTGGCATGGAAAACAAAATTTTCTATCGCATACAAACAAACAAGCCAAAGATCTATCTACTAGATTGTAGCAACGAGTGATGAGAGAACTCACCCTCGAAGATTCCAAAGCGGTTGAAAGCGATTCTCGTGGGTGATGTGAAATCGTACTCTTTCGATCTCAAAGATCGTGTAGGCGATCGCCTTAAGCATACGTTCCGGCAAAGGCGCTCCATGATCGGTCCTGCGTTCGATTACTTCGTCAGACCTTCTCTCCTTGTTCCGGTGACGTGAGAGGTTGTAGCACTCTCCTCGCGATTCCGTGACCTGTGGCGTGAAATGCGAAGTAGAGGGAGATCATGAGCTTCGCCTTAAGCGGAGCAGTATGGTGGAGTATGAGAGAGATAGCTATTAGTGGTCTAGAGATTAGACACACACCAATTAGAAGGCTCTAAACCAAAGGCTAGGGCAGATTATCGAAGCTCTAAACCAAAAGCGGCTCTAAGCCCAGGAGATTAGAGATAGGAACTTGTGTGTCTTGAGGAGGCCCACGCCCCTCCTTTTTATAGGTGGGAGGGCGGCCAAGGGAGAGTCCCTCCCAAGTCTTAGTTGGCCCGGCTTGGAGACTCCTCCCAGAGTGGTTCAACCACCTCTTGCTTATTTCCCACAGTTTCCTGTTTTCCCACAGTTTCTGTTTTAGCGTTTTGACTTTCAAAGCTGGCGGTTTGACTTTTCAGTTTTGGAGCAATAAGAACACTTGGTACATGATGCAATCATTCAATATGTAATGACACATTCATGTACCCCCAGGTCTGGGACAATCCGGAACCTTCTAGAACATTCGTTGAAAACAGGAATCATTCCCGAACTCAAAGCGGGACTTTCCTTATATGAATATTATTCTCCAGGACCATTCCGGATCACCTCGTGATATCCGGATCCCATCCAAGAGACTCACGAACAACATTTGGTCTCTTTCTCCATAATACCATAACTACTCAAACAATGTCGAATCCTTAAGTGTGTCTCCACTACGGTTTCGTGAATTGTCTGCGGACATGATCGAGACACTTCTAGAACAATAACCAATAGAGAATGCTGGAAATTCATGGCGACCACATATTTCTCACGATTGCTGCGTCGAATGAACCACTTACATACGATACCAATTTCCCTTTGTCTCACGATAGTTTTACTTATCAGGGTTATGATGGTCGGTATCTGCATACCTAGTTCAACCTCGTTCACCAAATAAAATGCCTCTTTTCTCGTTCCGTGATATGCGATCCCCTTGTGGGCAGTCACATGCTTGCGTGGTGGATGACATTTCACAGGGAGAACCCAGTATATCTATAGTCATATGGATGGACAAATCCCACTCTTGATCCATGTTTCAACCAATACTTTCCGAACACTCGATGCCACCTTTATAGCCACCTAGTTACGGTGGTGTTTGATGTCATCAAAGCATCCTCCGGTAAAGGTGATATGCATGATCTCATGGTCGAAGGAATTGGGTTACTATGTATCGAAAGCATAGCAATTGAACTATTAAAATGACGATCTTTATGCTATATGTCCATATCATTCTCCTAACGATATGATCATTGTTAATAACATATCTATGTTCATGATCAGGAAACCATGATCATATATTAACCAACAAGCTAGTTTAACAAGAGGCTTTACTAGGGACTCTTATTTTAGTTTACAAATCACACAAGTATTAATGTTTCCGGTTAATACAATTATAGCATGGTATGTAAACATTTATCATAAGTGTGAAGATATGATAATAACCACTTTATTATTGCCTCTTGGGCATATCTCCAACAGTCTCCCACTTGCACTAGAGTCAATAATCTAGTTTCAAACCTTTGTGTATTTCAAAACCTATGGTTTTACGGTGTTGTATGTACACGATTGCTAGTGGTCGGTGATCTCTGGATCGACACTTCGGTGTGTAATTGCATGTCTTTGCGTCTCTCGCATCACTCATTCTCTAATGAGATGGCTTTGTATAAATTTGGTCTTTGATTGTGACCTTTAGCTCTTTGGGGTTAAAACATGTTGATAATATTATGCACAATATATCTTCATAGTATTATCCTTTGTGAACTACACCTAGTTTGATAATGAACTACTTGACACAAATGACCTCTTTTGCTTCTAAAATAGCGGTCATATACTTAGCCTTTTGTTTTAGTATCTGTCACAATGTCTTAACTTTGGAACTCATCCAAATCCATTATGGAACTCACTTTCCATTATATTGTGCCACCCTTAGTTTTAGATTGAGATAAACTTAATTTGTACTTTGTGACAAAGCTAGTATCAATGTAGTACTTTTACAATGAACTAACCATCTATTTGTCACTTCTACAAATATTATACTCTTAGTTCTTCAAAGATCATAATAATATCCTTACTATTGTCCAATGATCATCTTATGAATCATTACGGTATATACTCACAACATTTAGAGCATAGGACATATCTGGTTGTACATATCACGGTATGATTGATATAAATACTCTTTGTGATTTATTACATCAAGTATCAATCTATACTTGATTATTTGTTTCACTTTACCAAATGTCAATACATGAATATATCATCAACATTGAACTCATTCAATCCTTTACGTACCAAGAACCTCTCTTGTAGTTTCTATATTGAACTCATTCAATATCTTGTCTATGTATACGGCACAACCATATTGGCGTCTATTGATGCCAAATATTTGGGTTTTGCCTAAGTATTTCATCGGGATGAAATTCTTAATATGTGTTAATAAAAGATACATTATTTCCAATCAACAATATGTCTTCCACATAATGTATTAGAAACATGTCTTAAGCGCTCCCACTTAATTTCTTGCAAATACAAGCATCTTCATTATCTCTACGATGAATTTAAACTCTTTTAACAATTTCATCATTGTGAAGATTCAACTCATGATGCTCACTTCAACCATTGAAGTTTGCATATGCTTTTAGCATCCTTTGAATTAACAAAACCCTATGGACCGTGTCATGCACACGTCTAGGTAACAATTCTATTAGAAGAACTTGTTTTGTTTATTCAACTACCATACTCTTAACAAATTATATGTAGTGTTTGCTACTTAAAACCCTCTAGACTAAATATCGCTATGAAAGATCAAATCTTGTCATATACAACCTTTGAACATTGTTGTGAACTCTTTCCCAACATATGGACTATTTCATAGATGTGCGACATCCATGTCTATTATTTATAGATCCAAACACAAGCTGAGTCTTACACCTTTCTCGGTCCTTCAAGTTCAAAACTTGATTTCTAGTGTATGGAACTATCACAGTTTTATGGCTTCAAGCCATTTGGCAGTCGAGGGCCCATCATCGCTTCTTTGCATGTAGTCGGTTCATTATTCTCAAATAATGATTCAACCCTCAAATCTTGGTATTTGATTGTTTAGATCTACTTGTTTCAATAGGAACTTAGATCTCGTGACCACAACCCTTGAGACACGTGAGCCATGAGCATTGTTCTTTGCCTCGAGAACACTTTTGCTGCGCAACTTTGCACATATAGCTAAGGTTCTTTTAACCTTATCAAAGTTCTATTGTCCTCCCCTTAACTTTTCACAAAATTCCTTCTCAAAGAAACTTGGCGTTCTAAGCAACAAACACTTTTGTCTACGGTGTTATGGAGGAATACTCATGAGTTATACAAAGGCAGGTTCATCAAACTTTGGTTGCAAACATATTTCTTATGCATAGCAAACCAATGTTTAAGAAAGGACAACGGGTTTATCCCAAACCATAACTTTATATGGTGTCATTTCAGCGGTTATGATGGAGCTATTTTCATTGGAAACGGTAATCTCTAAAGCTTTTAATCTTTAAAATATAATGGCAGTTTTATGAATTATACCTTTGATCTTACCATGTCAAACAAGGTTTAATTACATATCTCGGAAGTTCCATACTCTTATGGTGTTTCGGAAATGCAAATCCACGGAACGATTCCTTAAATCTTAGGTATTATGCTAAACTTGTAACTTAAATATTTTCCTTTATGATCTTATCATAAACTATTCATATTCTTGTTACAATGATTTTGCACTTCATCTTGAAAGTCTTTGAACTTTTCAAATGTTTCATACTTTATCCTTATTAAGTAAATATTCATATATTCACTCAAATTTTCGGAGAAAGCATATGAAGTTGAAATCCATCGCTCTTGACTACACATAATGGACTTCATACAACAATATGTATAAGTTCCAGTAAGATAGTCATTCATTCCTTTTTGGCCTATGAACGAAGTTTTAATTATCTCTAGGAAAGTTTCATGAGCGTCATTTGATCAAAAAATCAAAAGACTCCAAAATTCCATCCACATGGAGTTTCTTCATGTTTTCTTTCAATATAATTTAAGCAGCGATGTCACTTCCTAAGTGATCTTTCAATCAATTTGTCTTCGACATTTTTAGCACTAGTTTTATGGATGTGATTTCTCCAGAGATTTGTGAATCATCCATCTTTTATGGATTCTGAAATTATTTGAACAACCCTTTTGTTCTCATAATACACGATAAAACAAATCCGAAGGCAAGCTCGATGTTTAACGAGCAACATAATAACCCTTTATTTGTTCTCGATGAACATCACCACTTATTCTTTGCTAATTACTTGAGGCCTTTGTAGTTCATGAATTACATTTGTTTGTTAATGATTCATACCAACAAATTCGATATCAAATACTTAAGAACCACATTGTTTAATAAGCAAAGAATATAGCCATAACATGTATATCATCTATATACTTAACTGAACAATTCTAGTCCTTTCTTTTACGCATATATTTATGAGATTCTCTTTCAGTATTTCCTTTTACATTTGAAAGAATCTATCAACATCAATAGTGGAGTCATACATATGACACATAGTCCAAAGCGTGTATAGTTAAATACCAATGTCTTTGGACTTGCACTTTGAAGTAGATCACCATTATCAAGTGTTGATGTTCTTTCAAATTCCTTTCTTTAGTAATCTCTTGGTGTAGTAAACATTTTACCTACATCAAATATTCACCCTTATCATGGAATTATCCATGATCAAGCTACTTTAGCTTATAACGGTGAATCATGAGTATAATGTTGCTCTCCAAATCCTTTTAGACGATTAGGACAACTAGTGTCTCCAACCTTTTGCAAATTCTCATCAAATATGAGAACATGACTTTAGCCATATTATACTCTATCATGTTGCAACCAAAACTTACGTTTGAGATATCACAATATCTTCCACACATCATGGTTTTACGAAACAACTCTTTCATATCCTAGATAACCTTGATATTAAGACAATCCTTTGAATATCAAGAATCATGAAACAAACATGATACTTATACACTAACACTTGGAATTGTTACTCTTGATTTAATACTAATTATTAAACTTCATGGAGTACTGGAACTTCTTGAAAGTTTGCAATAGGACTTTTAAACTTTAGATTAACACTTCAAAACAATACGATACCGGTTAAGTAAAGTAACTAAGAATTCTATAGTTCTATTATCTCAATTATAACTAAGCGCAAGGTGGTAAGCGGATGCCAATGACTACAACAACTATGCAATTTCACTTTGATTTAGTTTATGATAAATTGAGTTCTAATTAATAATTAAATTAATTTAGGTGAACTCCCACTCAAACAATATCCCTCACATTGTTTTAGTGATCACCTGAACCAAATCCACCACATCAAAACCGATCATCACGAGAGTTGATATAGCTTCAATGGCGAACAATCAACATGTTCATCATATCTACTATATGACTCATGCTCTACCTTTCGGTAATCCGTGTTCACGAGGCCATATGCATACATGCTAGGCTCGTCAAGATCAAACCTTAGTTTCCGCATGAGCAAATCTGGCTTGATCACGTTGTATACACTTGTAGAATCTAACACACCGATCATCACGTGGTGCTTGAAACAACAAGCTTTATGCGGTGCTAACTAAGGGTGAACACTTTATGACTTGAAATTCATGTGCATGAGGATCATCTTATAATGCTACCATAAATCTACTAAGAAATACAAGATGCATAAAGGATTAACATCACATGCAATTCATAATAAGTGATATGATATGGCCTTTCTTCTTTGTGCTTAGATCTCCATTTTCAAGCACGAACATGATCTCCATCATCATCGACATTGCATCAAGGTCAATGGCTGCTCCATGGTTGTAGATCCACCGGCTTCAACTATTACAACTACTTTGAATGAACATGGTCTTAATAGAATTTAAAGACAACCATATGGCTCCTGCGGTTGCCAACTTACAATAAGGAACATTGCATACATCATATATAATCACAATCATGGCCATATCACATCCTTTGCACACCCTGCAAAACAAAGTTAGGCCTCTACTTTCTTTGCATGTTTCGTGGTTTGGGGCTGTTAATAAGTGTCGTTCTAACTTACGAACATGAACCACATCATTGATACTAGTATTGTTAATCACCGTTGTAAATTGGATCTTAACTATGCTAGGAGAAAGCAGGCACCCATAAAGCCACTTATGCAATACAAGTTGCATGTCGGCGTGGAGCAAGTCTCATGAGCGATGTCATGTAAGGTTAGCTGGGCACTTCATCCCAACATACCGCAAGATGCAAAGTACACAGAAGCAATCGACAATAAAAGCATCAACGCCCACAATGACCATTGTGTTCTACTCGTAACAGATCTACATATAGACACGGCTCTGATACCCTTTGTGAGGGGTTCGTAGCATGGAAAACAAAAATTTCTATTGCATACAAACAAACAAGCCAAGATCTATCTACTAGATTATAGCAGTCGATGGAGGAACTCACCTCGAAGATTCCAAAGCGGTTAACGAGGCGATTCTCGTGGGTGATGTAGTCGTACTCTTTCCGATCTCAAGATCGTGTAGGCGATCCTTAGCCACGTTAAGCGGCGCTCATGATCGGTCTGCGTTAAATTTCGAAAGACCTTCCTCTCCTTGTTCAATGACGTGGAGGTTGTAGCACTCTCTCGCGATTCCGGCGACTGGCGTGGTAGGAAGTAGAGGGGATCCATGAGCCATGTAAGCGAGAGTATGGTGGAGTATGAGAGAGGCTATTAGTGGTCTAGAGATTAGACACACCAATTAGAAGGCTCTAAACCAAAGGCTAGGGCA
The DNA here is from genome assembly GCA_030063025.1 of Avena longiglumis. Lineage (NCBI taxonomy): Eukaryota > Viridiplantae > Streptophyta > Magnoliopsida > Poales > Poaceae > Avena > Avena longiglumis. The sequence continues at coordinate 49,820,308 of CP125973.1, read as the reverse complement.
ATTAGAAGCTCTAAACCAAAGCGGCTCTAAGCCGAGATTGAGGATAGGAACTTGTGTGTCTTGAGGAGGCCACCTCATTTTATAGGTGGGGCGGCCAAGGGAGGAGTCCCTCCCAAGTCGGCCTTGGTTGGTAGCCCGGCTTGGAGGACTCCTCCCCAAATCGGTTCAACCACCTCTTGCTTATTTCCAGTTTCTGTTTCCCACATTTTCTGTTTTCCACAGTTTCTGTTTTAGCCGTTTGACTTTCAAACTGGCAGTTTGACTTTTCAGTTTGGAGCCTTAAGAACACTTAGTACATGATGCAATCATTCAATATGTAATGACACATTCATGTACCCTCCCCAGTCTTGGGACAATCCGGAACCTTCTAGAACATTCGATGAAAACAGGAATCATTCCGAACTCAAAGCAGGACTTTCCTTATATGAATCTTATTCTCCGGACCATTCCGGATCACCTCGTGATATCCGGATCCCATCGAGACTCGAACAACATTCGGTCTCTTTCTCATAATACCATAACTACTCAAACAACGTGAATCCTTAAGTGTGTCTCCCTACGGTTCGTGAATTATGCGGACATGATCGAGACACTTCTCGAACAATAACCAATAGAGGAATGGAAATTCATATGGCTCCCACATATTTCTCACGATTACTGCGTCGAATGAACCACTTACATACGATACCAATTTCCCTTTGTCTCACGATAGTTTTACTTATCAGGGTTATGATCGTCGGTATCTCTGCATACCTAGTTCAACCTCGTTCACAGATAAGTACTCTTTTCTCGTTCGTGATATGTGATACCTTGTGAGGTCACATGCTTGCAAGCTAATTGGATGACATTTCACCGAGAGGGCCCAGTATATCTGTCAAGTCATATGGATGGACAAATCCACTCTTGATCCATGTGTTTCAACCAATACTTTCCGAACACTCAATGCCACCTTTATAGCCACCTAGTTACGGTGTGGTGTTTGATGTCATCAAAGCATCCATCGGTAAAGGTGATATGCATGATCTCATGGTCGAAGGAATTAGGTTACTATGTATCGAAGCATATAGCAATTGAACTATTAAAATGACTTGATCTTTATGCTACGGCTTATCTATAGGAGTATGTCCACCATATCATTCTCCTAATGATATGATCCTGTTGTTAATAACATCTCTATGTTCATAATCAGGAAACCATGATCATATATTAACCAACAAGCTAGTTTAACAAGAGGCTTTACTAGGGACTCTTATTTTAGTTTACAAATCACACAAGTATTAATGTTTCCGGTTAATACAATTATAGCATGGTATCTAAACATTTATCATAAGTGTGAAGATATGATAATAACCACTTTATTATTGCCTCTTGGGCATATCTCCAACACAACCTCTCGTGATGTCCCGGATCCCATCCGAGACTCCGAACAAAAACTCATAAACCAATTATCCAATCTGTCCTAGCGTCGAGACACGTTAAGTGTGTGACCCTGCGGGTTCGAGAATATGCAGACATGATCTTCTATAAATAATCAACGGCGGGGTCTGGTAACCCATATTGGCTCCCACACATTCATCAATGATCATATCGGATGAACCAAGATGCCAGGATTCAATCAATCCCATATATATATTCCCTTCGTCTCGCGATATTTTACTTGCGAGATTCGATCGGTACCGTCATACCTAGTTCAATCGGTTCCGACCAAGTACTTTACTCGTTCGTAATCCGATATCACTTTGTGATTAACTCCTTAACCACATGCTTGCAGCGGTGTTGATATCGATTACCGAGTGGGCCCAGTATATCTCTCCAACTTGGGAGGACAAATCCCATCTCGATACATACAACCCAACATATACTTTCCGATCACCGAGAGACACCTTTATGATCACCCTCTCATAGGATGACGTTTGATGACCTCAAAGCTTTCTTAGATCCGAGGAGTTGTATTATCTCATGATCTAAGGAATACAATATTTGACATAAGAAAAGCTTAAAAAGGCGAACACGATGACACGATCTAATTGCTTCGCTTAGTTTGGGTGCATCACCATATCATTCCCCAATGATATGATCTCATTATTAATTGACAACTCATGTCTATGGTTAGGAAACCTTAACCATCATTAATCAATGAGCTAGTCCTTAGAGGCGTACTAGGGACACGGTGTTGTTCACAAACCACACAAGTATTAAAGTTTCCGCAATACAATTCTAGCATGGAATATAAACATTATCATGAACAAGAATTATAATAATAACATCTTTATTATTGCCTCTAGGAATAATTCCAGTCTCCACTTGCACTAGAGTCAATAATCTAGTTTACATTTGGCAACAATCTCACCCATGGCCTTTGAGGTCTTGATCATGTTTACGTGGAAGAGGTTTAGTCAATGGATCTGCGACATTCGGATCGTATGTAATTTGATAATCTTGAGATCTCCATCGCTATATAATCTCGGATTATATGAAACTTGGTTGATATGCTTGGTCTTTGGATGATATCTTGGTTCCTTAGCGAGTGTTATGGCGCCCGGTGTTGTCACACAATATCTCGATGGGTCAATGCACTTGGAACCATAAGCTTCGATGATGAAGTTTGATCCAAACTCCTTCACTTGACTCTTGCAATAGCCATGTATTCCGCTTCTCTTGAAGATCCCGCGATCACGCTTTGCTTGCGACTTCTCCAGACTCAGACTCCTCCATTCAAAATATACCGTATCCTATCAGATTTAGAATCATCCTTGTCGGTGTCAAAACTAGCATCGGCGTAACCTTTTACGACGAGTTGTTCATCACCCATAGACTAAGAACATTTCTTTAGTCCTATTTAGGTACTTTAGGATGTTCTTCACGGGTGTCGATGTTCCACTCTGGATCACTTTGATATCTTTCGTCGAACTAAGAGCATTGGACACATCCGGTCTAGTACACGACATGACATACATGATAGAACCTATGGTGAGGCATAAGGCACTTTGCTCATAGCTTCCCTATCATTTTAATTTGGACAATGAGTCTTGCTCAATATCTTACACGACAACATAGGCTTTGAACCTTTCTTTGCCTTATCCATTACGAACCTTTTGAACTTTGTCTAGGTATGTACTGGCTTAAAGCTATCAGTCTTTGTCTATCTCTATAGATCTTGATGCCCAATATATAGCGGCTTCACCTAGGTCTTTCATTGAAAAACACTTGTTCAAATAACTCTTCACATCGTTAAGCATGTTGATATCATTTCCAATAATCAATATGTCATCCACATATAGTACCGATGCGTCACCGAGCTCCCACTCACTTTCTTGTAGATGCAAGCTTCGTAGCAATTTGGAACAAATCCAAAGCTCTTGATCACTTGATCAAAATGAAGGTTCCAACTCGAGATGCTTGCTTGATCCATAAATGGAGCTGAAGTTTGCACACTTTATCGGCATCCTTAGGATCGACAAAACCTTGGGTTGCATGATATACAACTCTTCATCAATGTTGCCATTGAGGAAAGCGATCTTGACATCCATCGCCATATTTCATAATCATGAAGCGCAGCAATTGCTAATAAAATCCGAATGGACTTAAACATCGCTATGGGAGAAAGTCTCATAAGTAGTCAACACCTTGAACTTGTCGAAAACCTTTTCGCAACAAGTTGTGCTTTATGACGGTAACATTACCATCGCGTCCGTTTTCTTCTTGAAGATCCATTTGCACTCAACGGCCTTTCGGTGCTAGGAGGGTCCACGAAAGTCCATACTTGGTTTTCGCTCATGGATCCCAATTCGGTTCATGGCTTCTAGCCATTCTCGAGTCTGGGCTCATCATCGCTTCCTCATAGTTCATTAGGTCCACTTGTCTTCTATAACAAGACAGTTAAGGCGAGGTTGCGTACCACTCGGGGAGGGCACGCGACCTTGTCGACTGCGATGTTTAATGCGACATCGTCCAGCTTCATGATCCTTGTCATTAGCTTCCTCTATTGTTGGTGCGGTGACTGGAACAATTTCAGTCTTTGCGCTACTCTCAACTCAAGAAGGTTCAATAACCTCGTCTAGCTCTACTTTCCTCCCACTCACTTCTTTCGAGAAACTCCTTCTCAAGAAAGGAACCGTTCTTCGACAAACACTTTGCCCTCGGTTACGTGATAGAAGGTATACAATAGTTTCCTTAGGGTATCCTATGAAGGCGCATTTCTCGCTTTGGGTTTAAGCATCGGCATCAACTTCTTGGCGTAAGCCGCATCCCCAAACTTTAAAGCGACAACTTAGGTTTAGCACCAAACCACAGTTCATACGGTATCGTCTCAGCAGTTTAGATGGTGCCCTATTTAAAGTGAATGCGTGGTTTCTAATGCATAACCCCAAAATGATAACGACAAATCGATGAGACATCATCGATCGGACCATATCTAATAGGGTTGTTCCATTCGAGACACACCATTCTTGTGGTGTTAGGGTGGCGTGAGTTGTGAAATGATTCCACTTGCTTTAAGATGCGTGAGAAAATCATAACTCAAATATTCACCTCCACGATCGGATCGTAGAAACTTAATCTTTACATTACGATGGTTCTCACTTCATTCTGAAATTCTTTGAACTTTTCAAGCGTTTGATTTATGTTTCATTAAATAGATATACCCATATCTACTTAAGTCATCGGTAAAAGTGAGAAAATAGCGATATGCACCGCGTGAAACACTCATCGGTCGCATACATCGGTATGTATGATTTCCAACAAGTCCGTTGCTTGCTCCATCATCTGGGAGAAGCAGGTTTTGATCATCTTGCCCATGAGGCATGGTTTGCATGTGTCAAATGATTCAAAATCAAGATACTCCAAAGTCCATTAGAATGGAGTTTCTTCATCGCTTTACCAATATGACCAAGGCGACATTGCCACAAATAAGTAGTATTATCACTATCTACTTTGCATCTCTTAGCCTCAATGTTATGGATGTGTGTTTCATCCCTTTTGAGATTTAGAAGAAATAAACCATTCACAATAGGTGCATGACCATAAAGATGTTACTCATATAAATAGAACAACCATTATTCTCCGATTTAAATGAATAACCGTCTTGCAATAAACAAGATCCGAAATAATGTTCATGCTCAATGCGGGCACATAATAACACTTATTAAGGTTTAAAACTAATCCGAAGGTAAAACTAAGGAGGCGTCGCCAGCCCATCACATCAACTATTGATCCGTTGCCAGCAGCGCGCCGTCACCTCATCCTCGCAAGAGCGCCGTCTATTAAGTAGCTCCTGTTGAGGTTTAATCTCGTCAATGCCCATTGTTATGGACTTGGGTTTTGGAGAAGATGGGGATCTTTGGAGATCGTAACGCAGTTATGAGACAAGCAACGAGGACACAAGATTTACCGAGTTCGGGCCCCGGAAAACCCTACTCACAGCATGCATTCTTTGATTACGGAGCGAAGGTTCTGAGGTCATGATTCGATCTGGCGTGGATGCGTATCTGAAAGTATGAGTCGAGGTTGGGTGAGTTGCCCTAGGGCGTACCCTCTGGCCTTTATATAGACTTAGGCAGGTCCGGGTATAGTCCTAGTCGGTTGCAAGTTCTTAGGGTTTTCCCTTTGAGTTTCCTATCTCCTCTAGTCTTGTTCTCCAAGGATCCGAGGGCGTCATGGGCCGGTATGTTTCGTGGGCCTTCCTTGGGCTGGACTAGGTATCTTTGAATTCGTACCCGTGGGTATAACCATGTCGATAGCCCCGGTGATCGGTCGAATCGTAGATTGGTGAGACTCTTCAATCCTTCGGGTGCAACTACATCTTTCAAGAGAATGTGTAGGGATTGCTGTCGTGTATCGACTCACCCGACGGATCGAGTCGATTAAGTCTTAGGGCGAAACAACACGATCTTCTTGATTGGTCCCTTAACCGAACTGGAACATATCTTTGGCGTAATTCAACTCGGCCGCGGAGGACTTACCGGAGAGGAATTCCGGTGATTTTAATTGGTGTACCCAACGCGTCCATCGATTTTTCATCGTACCTGCTGATGCAGTTCATGCTAGCGAGTCGGTCGGATGCGTTGCGCCATCGGATGATATCTGTAGGTCTTATCTTTGCGTCGACGCGACATCGAACATTTATCACCTCGGAGGTGCTTGGTGGCCAAGGAGATTGTTGCTCACTTAGCGTTACATTGGGCGAGTTGCCAAAAGTTTTTTGCGTGCTGATCCGAAAGATCGCGATCGAAAAATTCATAAGTGCTTGACGACCGTATCCTATGGGAGTAACCCCAAGTGTACATTGGTCGTGGACTCGAGCGGAGAATTAGTTCAAGCATTGTTTCAATCATTAGGTCCATGAGGACTCGAAAATTTTCGGATGCTTAAATCCATCCTCCCTATGGTAGTAGCCCCAGTCCGTGGTGGAGTCGTGGACTCGACGTGGGACTCGAAATAATTTTTCCTCATTTGTCATGCGGTTTTGCGCGGTATCACGATAGGAGTAGCCCCCAAGTATTTAGTCGAATCGCAGATTCGGTGAAATACTAGCTGTGGAGCGAAGTGGTGCTAGTATAGCTTTTGATGACGTCGATGCTACGATTGATGGCCTCAGCGTCTGCGCGAAGATGACAGCGGGGACGAAGCGTGGGTCCCACTTGCGACTTTGAATTGACGGTCCGCGCGGCGTGGAGATGATTCTGGCGCCTCCTCGATTTCCAGCGTAGTGGGCGGCGTAATGCGACGGTTCGTTGTGGTGTTGACCGTATGCGGTCGGATCTACGTTGGCGTTAGGTCTTCTCGATGGGCGGCTGGTGTGCGTCGTCTTTCTTTGTTATAATCACAGGTGAAATTGTGGTTTGTTTTCACGCACTTTGATTCATCATTTGATGCCTTCTTGTTCTTGGCGATTCTTCTTTAGCGCGAGCTTTCCTTCCTCATTTCCTTCGCTCTTTCTGCGTTGTCATCGCCACCACCGCTGCATGGGGAAAACAAAGAAGTCCTCATCTGCGGTTGGGACCCGGTCTTGCGGGAGGCAAGAAGAACACCGCCCGCTCGCGTCACCGATGGTGGTGGCGGCGATCGGAGAGCGGAGAAGCGATCTCCGTAAAGCTGCCTGGCGAGTTTAATCCCGCAAGATCACGGCCGTGAGACTCCCGGCAATGAGGTAATCCCGTCCCCATTTGGGTACGGGTTATGTTTCTTGCCTTTGTCTTGCGTGGGTTCGTATCAGTCCATGACTTCCTTCGTGGTGCTCTTCTTCTATGGGGTTGATTGCATCATCTGTCTCCCAAATCCCTTCTCCACATTGCGTGTTTTATCACGCTTTGCGAGTGTTGGCTTGGCATTGAGCCGCACTTTGGCCTCTTCCGGAAGCTTTATTCCGTAAAGAGGCAATCTGGTTCAGATGGTGTGTATCCCATTGGGGTTTCATCATCTCTCGGTCCCAATGTCAATTCTTTTCCTTTTCCATGTCGAATCTGTCGATACTAAGCGGAGAAATGGTTTTACATCCGTGACTCCGTCTTTGCTGGGCAAGAATTTGGTCTCGTTCCTTTTGACCCCTTCGGTTGATTGAGAAGAAAAGATCCTGGAAAAACCAAATCTTAGATGGTGAGGTGGCGAGATTGAGGCCTGTCATCGTCAGTGGAGGATCTCAAGCGATTCACGAGAAGGAGGTGAGCGGTGTCGACATCATCCGAGCGTTTCTTGGCGTCGGTGCGGCCTCTCCAAGCGAGGCGCATCCGATGTTCCTTTTCTGGCGCCATGATCAAGCGAGGGTTTGGTGAGAAAATATCCGGCGGAACTTGACAAGACTCTTGTATTTGTTGAAGTTCAAAGAGGCGAAGAAATTCCGGAAGTCGCAGACTCTTCCCTTTTCTTCGTCGTTAGTCGTCTGAAGGTGTAGATTCCATGCGTAGTGCTTCCTTTTTGTTTTGTCAGTTGTGTACTTTTTACGTTTTTTGCTAACAAAGTTCCTTTTCCTTTTGCAGAGCTTCAAAGTCCCGGGCATGGCACCACCGTTGCCCGAAAGGTATCCGAATGCCCCGAATAATGAAGTCGTGGACTCCGTGTCCGAGCTACCGTCGCGATCTCCAGGAGGATGCAAGCGAAGTCAGTGAGGACCATTCATAGCGATCACGAACTCCGGCGAGTCTTCGGATGCCTCGACTCCTCACTCCTAGAAATCCTGGGCCTTGGCGTCATGATGATGTTGGTGGGTTCTTCCTCTCCCTTCCCGCCATTCCTGTGCGGGCTGTTGCTCCATGACGCCAAAGCGGAAGAAGGAAGAAAGAAGGAGGAGAAGAAGGAAGAAAGAAGGAAGAAGAGGGCCGAAGCTTCTCCTATCTTCGACACAGCGCGTTGGGCTCGTAAGTTTTCTTTGTGCCCTTTGTTTTCCTTTGTTTCCTTGATGGTGTTTGCTCACATGTTGATTGGCTTCGTGTGCGAGCAATCCTCAGCGGCTCTAGTGATGGGCGCAAGAGATGATGGGGAGTCGAACATTCGTCGCCTCCTCCTCGGGCCCATGGCGACTTCTGGCGACGTTGCGATTCCTCTGTCTGAGGAGAGCTGGTGGTTGCGCCCAATTTTGGAGGCGGGCCTTGGGTTCGCCTTGAACGTAAGTTTTCTTGTACTTGATCTACTTGGGGGCCCGAGTATCTTCAGTCTTGATGTTCTTGTTGCTTCTTTGTGTGTGTGGGCGTAGCCCCAGTCATGTTCTTCTGCTGTTGCCTTTTCCTGCAGCCTTTTGTCCAAGAGGCCAAGCGGTGGTGGAGGCGCCTTGACTTTGGGCAAAGCTACTGATGCTGCAAGGTATTCGTCTGTCTTGTAGTATTTTTCTTGGTATCCTGGTCCTTTTCTTTGACACTTGCTTGTTGTAAATGCAGAGGAACATAACAACTCTCTCCGCGAAGTGGATGCTCTGAAGAAGAGCCTTGGCCATGGGCGAAGCGCAGGCTGCGGTCTTGAGCGCCTGAGCTGGAGCTGACGAAGGCAGCCGAAGCGAAAGAGCTTCTTCAGCAGGAGGCCGCCGATCGTGAGGAGCAGCTGGCCACCGTTGCGGCTGCTCGTGAAAAAGGGGTGGCAGATAAGCTCATGGCTGCTGCCAAGGCCGTTTCGGGTGAGTACAAGCTTTTGGACTTGTTTATTTTTCTGCGGGTCTTCTTCTATGCTGCCGTTCTTCATGTTTTCTTCTCTTTTGTCTCAGATGACGCAGGCATTGAGTTCGACCGCGGTGCTCTGGAGCACGGGAGTGCTCTAGATGGTGCCACTGTGGCGGTCGAAGACCGCTCTTGACACCGTCGTCAACTCCTTGCCAAAGGCGAAGGAGGTCCTTGGTCGCTTCTACGGGGAGCTCTTCCAGAAGGTCGTCTCTTGAAGATGTGGATGCCTGGCGGAGGCTCTGCCGGTGAAGCGCTGCAGCGTACAAGCGCAGCGAAGGGCATAGGCGGCCGTCGGGCTGGCCATGGCCATGGCGTCTGGGCTGTACACCAGTTACTTCTCGGATGCCTACGGCTGCGGATGGATCCGAGGTAGCTTTAACGCCTACTCGCTCGCTGCCAGCGATATGGGCCTAAGCTCATTGACTTGTTGTGCGATGCATACTTGTGGCGGAGATGAGGCCAAAGCTAAGCGATGCAGTTACGAGGCGACTCGGTGTCACCTTTTGAGGCTTAGTAGGCGTAGGGTAGTTTGTAGTCTCCTTCTCTTGTAAATATCTTTTGTAGTACCATCCTTGTGCCACGTGGTACCTTATTTTAATGAATTCCTCCGTGTCGTGCTTTTATCCTTGGCTGAATATACGTGCCTTTACGCTGCTATAGGTTCCTTGGTGTTGACCCGATTGGCACTTCATCGAAAGGCCCTTGCGAGCATCATTGGATGATTCCTCGCAGCTCACTTTTCTTCGGGATCGCGTGCATAGCTTGGAGAGGGATTTGCTTGGGTTACGCGGTCGTGCTGACATTTGGAAATCCAAAGCAGACCGTGGTGCAAACAGAGGAGTATTTGATGGCGGGCTGACATTGTCCGGCAGCTGCAATGTAAGTTGATCCTTCCTTGAGCGTAGCCAGTTCTTGAGTGAGCTGCTGGCCTTACTCTTGTTTTGTGTTTGTCGAGGTGCCAATATTGCTCGAGGAAGAAAAGGCGTATTGCTGTCGAGTCAATTGTTTGACTCAACGGGACATGGAGGCAATGACTCTTACGGATGGACCGTGATCGCGCCATTGTTCTATAGCGGTGTGGATCGCGTCTACCGGTGTCGCGGGTGCTCCGCCCAGTGCGAACATCACTTGTCTTGGTCTTTGCGTTATGTTTCCGTTGGATGCGTGCCAACGACCCTTGCAGTCTTCGGCGAAGTTTGAATGCCGCAATGTCAAGGAGGCTGGTGCGGCGGCTCGTTCTTGAGGTGAAGGCTGCCTTGTCTCTTGTGAGGTGCACCATACATAGATTTGGCTCTTTGTGGCGAATGGGCCACCTCCTCGACCGGATGGTGGCGAGTGGAACATCGTCCGTACTATGCGGTGTGAGGCGATATGCGAACAGTTATGAACTTGTTTGAGCGTGCTCGGGCTATTCTTCATAGTAGATAGGACACGAAAATAAGCAGATAGATGTAAAATTTGTATATTGCGCTGGGCGTGTATGTGCCCTTTGTTGTAAAGGTTTGCATGTGTGTGAGCGCGGTGCTGATTGAGTTCGTGTCCTTTTCGTTTGCCTGGCATAGTCAGCTACTCAGGTGTACACGTTTGGTCCTCAGTCGATGAAATCGTGAGGTGGGGGGAGCCCCCGAGTGCGTTTGTAGCATGTAGTAAAGTTGCATAAAAATAGTCAACCGAAGGTTGGGCGAGACACTTAGCTTTATTTATATCGTAATGGAGGAGGTACATGGTTAATTTGAATAGCCTTGGTGAAAGCCTTATTGAAAGTAAAGATAAGGGGTAGGTTGCTACGGGTAGAGATAAATGCAGTGCGAGGCGTTCCATGGGTTGGAGTATCGACTCGGACTCCACATGCTTGAGGCGATAGCGCCACAGGATGACCTCGGTGATGGCGTAGGGTCCTTCCCATGGTGAATCGAGCTTGTTGGCGCTTTTGCTTGAGTCGCAAGGCAGGTCTCCTTGACGAAGGACCTTGGGCGTGTACCGTCGGCATGGTAGTTCTTGGGGACTTTCTTTGGTACATGCTGATCTAGCTGCTATATCCCGTGCTTCGTCGAGTGTGTCGGCGGCATCTTGGCGATCGTGGACTCGGCTTTCATGCGCTTCGACTTCGTGGAGCACGATGGCGTGCCATTTGCTTAGCCTCGGCTCCGTGAACCATGAAGAGCGGTGTGTAGCGGTGGAGCTATTTGGCGTGGTCGTAAGCTCCACGGGGCGGTAGCTCTATCGTCGGTTTCCAGCTTTGTGCTCGAGTGAGCTCATGAGGCGCTTCTTGATGCGGCCGATTAGGCCGTTGGCCTTTTCCACTGCCGTTTGTTTGCGGGTGTGCCCTTTGAGGTGTCGTGATATTGAACCGAGGCCTTCGCGAAGTCCTATAATTCTTGGAGATGAAGTTTGATCCGTTGTCGGTGATGATGTTGTGATGCGCCAAATCATAGACAATGGATTGAAGAACTTGACAACGGTTGTGCCCTTACGGTTGGTGGTAGCATGGCTTGATCCACTTGGTGAATTTGTCATTGCTACCGGGAGGAAAACGTGTCCTCCCTTTGAGGATTTTGGCAATTTGCCGATCATGTCGAGGCCCCTTTGGGCGAAAGGCCAGGCTATGGGTATGGGTCGAAGTTCGGACCTAGGTGTGTGCGGTTTGTCGGCAAACCGTTGGCACCCGTTGCATCTTCGGACGATGTCCTTCGCGTCGCTCATGGCCGTTGGCCAGTAGAATCCTACCATGAGCTTTGGCGACGAGGCGGTACACTGCGTGGTGGCGCATATGCCTTCATGTATATCTTGGAGTATGGCCTTGCGTCGTCGATGGTGGCCTTACCGTTGTACGCCCGTGATGTTGCGTTTGTACGATTCGCCGTTGATTATGGTGAAGGCTTTTGACCGACGAGATATCGTCGGGCATCCGTCGAACTATCGAGCAATTCTCCGTTTATCGAGGCGGAGGTATGGGCGTGTCAAGTTTCTTCGACGCCATGACCTGCATCAGGTTGACCATGGCAACCGGTATCAACTTTTGGTCCTTCCCGACCTTCGGTAGCGTAGCCCCGAGTGCTCTGCTTCTTGGTGATCCTTTAGGAATTTCCACTTAATCGATGTACGCAGATCTGTTAGAGAACACGGTGGTACCTTGGCACAAGTGGAGCCGATGTTGGCGAGTCTATCGGCCTCCTCGTTGCTCTCTCTTCCAACGTGCGAAGTTCGCGGTCGATCTCCTTGAGTCGTTTATAGCGCCCGATGCGCGATCATGTTTTTCGTGTCGTCGCACTCATTCATCGTCTGTCTGCGACAAGGTTGGAGTCGCCGTAGATAACCAGCGTTCGCCGCATATTTTGTCATCTTCATGCCATGGATGAGGGCTTCGTATTGACCTTGTTGTTGGAGGCTGAATTTCATCCGAGGCGTACTTCATCTTGTCACCTTGCGGGGGTCGATTATGACTCCTGCTCTGCTCGGCTTCGTTTGGAGCCGTCGAAATGCATTGTCCAAGGCTGCGACATATGCGGGTGTCCGGCATTGCGGCTCCATCGATGCACCAGAAATCCGGAAGGACTTGGGATTTGATTGCGTGTCGCTTCTGTAGACAATGTCCAAGGGTGATAGTTCGATGCCCACGGGGCCCACGTCTGTGGCCTGGGTTATTCAGGATCTTTGTTGAGGCCTCGTTGTGACCATCACGGTGCTCACGGAAGTAGTGGCTCGGTCATCGAGCCGTCATGAACATCTGGGCCGCTTACCACAGTAGTCCGGGTACCGCTGTTTTGTTGGAGTGAGGACCTCACTGAGGTAGTAAATTGGGCGTTGTACCCCATGGGTCTTTCCTTCTTCGGGTCGTTCGACCACGAGTACTATGCTGACCACCTGGTGCGTTGCTGCTATGTACAGCAGCAGGGGCTCGCGCTCTTTTGGCGTGACCAAAATGGGCGAGGTAGAGAGGAGCCGCTTGAGGCTTTCGAATGCGTCGTTGGCCACGGTGTCCACTCGAACTTATGCGCCTTATGGTAGCTGGTAGAATGGTAGGGCCTTTTCACCCATGCGGTGATGAACACCTTAGTGCCGCTACTAAGCCTCTTGCTTGAGCATATGAGGTTTTCGGCTTTTCCATTGTCATGGTAGCTTTGATTTTCTTGGGTTAAGCGATCCCTCGTTGAGAGATGAAGTATCCGGCGGTGACTGAGGAATGAGGCGCACTTTCGATTGAGCTTGATCCTGTGGCGATCAAGATTGTCGAATGTCTCATGGAGATCGTCGATAAGTGTTCTTGCCTCCTGGTTTTATGACTATGTCGTTGACATAGACTTGGACGTTCGACCGATCTGGTCCTTGAGGCGAGGCTTGCATGCATCGCTGATGCGTGGCCGCGTTCTTTAGCCGAAGGCATTGTGTTGTAGCATTATACTCGAGCGGTGTGATGAGCGCCGTTTCTCTTGATATTCGACCTCGAGTCGAATCTGGTTATAACTTTGAGTAGGCGTCGAGGAAGGAGAGTTTCTCACAACTGCGGTCGAATCGATGATCTGGTCGATCCAGGAAGAGGAAGTGGTCCTTGGGCGGTGTTTATTTAGTGGCGTGAAGTCTCGCACATCCGGAGGATGTCCGTGTCCTTCTTCGGGACCATCACTGTATTACTTGCCACTCGCTTTCCTTGATTTCCCGGATGAAATCTGCTGCGAGTAATCTGTTGATCTCCTTGCCGATAAGCTTTCGTGGCTCGACAATCTTTGGATAGGCTTGGCGGCTTGGTGTGCAGGAAGACATTGAGTGCGTGCTCGGCGAATTCCACAGGAACTCTGGCATGTCGCGAGGACACCAGTGAATATTTCCAGCTCACGGAATTGACGGCGCCTTCCTATCTTGATCTTGGTCGTTGGAGATCAGCCGTCTTGGGCGTCTGTCGGTTGGACTGTACTTTCTTGGTGTTGACGGTGGAGTCGAAGGACATGTCGGGTGCGTTACGTCTTGTATTTGGGGTATCCATTGTCGTCTCCTCATGAGCCTTAGGAGCTCATCTTGCATGCGAAAAGGCGGAAGATTTTGTTGAAATCCTGTCGCATTGGTCGATCGGGTGAAGCTCCGTGGATTGTGATGCGCCCAGGTCCTGGCATCTTGAGTAGTAGGTATGCGTGGTGTGGGATGGCGGGAACCTTGCGAAAGCTTCTGGCGTCCCGAGGATGGCATGGTATTTGACGGCGATCCACCACTTGAATTCTAGGCGTTCTGCCGAAAGTTGTCGGCTTCGAAGATGACGTCGAGCCCTATTTTGCCTAGAGGAAGATGCCCTTCCACAGGACAATGTCGTGTAACGTTGTGTCGATTGTTCCGGCTGCATTGCGGGATCGCATGGCTGCTAGAGTGCTTCGAACATTAGGTTGATGCGCTGCCACCGTCCATGAAGACGCGACTCATCTCGAAGCCTCCGATCTGCGCCTCCGGCACGAGCGCATGACTGGCGAGGATCTGGCAAGGGTGATCCACGCGAGTGAATGTGATGCAGGACTCCGATCCGCTGAGGTACTCAGGGATTGCAGGCGGAGTTGCTATGGCCAAGTTGATTTGTCGGGTGATTTTCTTCTGCACCCTGTTTGTTGGGCGTCCCTTCTGGATCATATTGAGTGCTCCTTTTGATGGGGGATATGGGACCCCGGCGTTGTTTCTTTGATGATGCGTGGTTGGTTTTGGCCTCCAATAGGCGGTGGAGGAGCTCCGTGTGCTATTTCACTGGCGGTGCGTTTCGAGCAGGAATTGGAGCTTGTTGCCTCATCGCATCATGCCTTATTTGAGTTTACGGAACTCACGGCGGTCCTTGAGCATGTGGTGGCTTTCTTTTGCCATCTGTTTGTCGATGTAGAAGTGAATGGTGCATGGACCCGAAAGTTTGTAGAATGCGGATGGTCGTTGTCGCGGTGTGGCGTTGCCACGGCTTGCGCTTGATGCGTCCGTTATCGCGAAGTTTCGCTGCGATATCCTCATTGCTTGTTATTTGTCGTTCGGCGGTGGTAACGGCGACCATGTCGGTCCGTCGCGGTCCTCGTGAATCGCGATCTCCTCTTCTTTGCGGCGTTCGCGTCTTGGCCGTAGTCGTCCTCTTCATCGATTCGCGGTCGGCTGGATGCAATCTTCGCCAAGCTGTTGGCGATTTCCATGAGGTGATCAGTGTCTTGGGATTTACGCCCAAGTTCCTCCTTGAAGTCTGGCTTGGCGCGTCCACGAAGGCGTCGATGGCTCTCTTGGAGATGTGTCTTTGCGGAGTTCTTGGTCGTGAACCCGGTAGTATGTATGGCGAATAGATTCACCCGTTCTTTGAGTGCGGGCTCGCAATTCTTGATTGAGGCGGGCCTCTTCTTGGTGCCTTTGAAATTTCGGATGAAGCCGTGGCGAGATCCTCCGGCCGGATGGATCTGATGATAGGCTGCTGAGCGGACCAGCGCTTTGTCATTCGGTGAAGGCATTGCATGGCGATTTCTTTATTGCCTCCGTGAAGCTTGACGAATGGTGGTCAGCGAGCCGGACTTTGGATCTTGAGTGCGTTGAACTTGGAGTATCAGAAGGAAGCTTGAGATTTGGCATCTGTTCACGAACAGATCTGCTGAAGCATCGGGCTCCGCGAGTTCTCCTCGTCTTCATCCATCTCAGATTGAGGCGAGCATGCGGCGTTTAGCGCGTGCTTTGTCGATCTTCGCTGTGTAAGCTTGTCTGCGGCGTCGTAGTCGCGTTTGTGGCGGTTGGAGCTCTTCTTCCTTCGAGGAAGATCGTGCTCCTCTTCCTCTTTGGATGAGGGTATGAGGCTCGACGGCGCTGGCCGAGCTTTCTTCTTTGGATCCGGAGGCGTCTTCGTGGAAGCGTCGATTAGTCCGATTAGTCTAGTCCGGTGAGTGCGGACTTATGCATGGCCTTTTGGGTCCCCTCCGGAGGTGGGTGAGCGAGATATCGATGGCTGCCATGATCGCAACTTGTGGCGTCTTGAGGTGATCTTGCCGTCGGCGTCCATATCCATGGCGTTGTATGGAGAGTTCGGGTCACGTCACGCGCTCCTTGGGTTCCATGTTTTCCATCAAGGCGTTGCTTGTTTACCGATTCTGTTTGTGCTAGAGTCGGGTTCCATGGCGGAAGCGCTTGGCTCGCGCCTGAACTCGGCTGCTTGCGTTTGTCGAGCGCCTTTTGCATCTCGACTTGTTTCTTGTGCTCCTCGATGAGGAGGTAGTGGTATGCCCTCAGCAGATCACGTGGGGAGTCCAGAGGTAGGACTATTTCGCCTGCGACGGCGCGGCGTGCTTCGACCCATCCTTCTTTGCTAAGTTGGATGAGGACGCCGCCGTTTTCCCCGTTATCGCCGTTTCCACCGTTTTCGCCGTTTCTGTCCTGCGGGTTGGGGTTGGGCGGCGGGTTAGGCGTTTCCTCGTCGTTTTGGATGACTGCGGCGCCTGAGATAGTGCTGTGATTGGTTGCTCTTTGCCGCAGCTTCGGATCGGAACCGTAGGTCCCTTCATCGAAGGTGGATCGCCTGATCGGAGTTGCGGCATTGCTTTCTGTAGAACTCATCTGTTGATGGTGATGTGCGTAGCACGGGGTGTGGAGCCCATGAAGCGGGCCTGATTGACGGCACGGGCACCCGCTCCGGGAGGCGGAGGGTGCCAGTTTGTCCCACCTGGAAGTAGAAGCTCGCGAACAAAATTTCGAGTCCGTCGCCTACGGGCTCGAAATCCTTCATGGTGGCCGGAGAGTGGGCGGTGAAGTCGAAAGCGAAGAGGAGGTGATTTTCCGTTGTTGCAGAGTTGTAGATCGATCGGGTCGGAACCGTCACGACCGCACAATCAGCAGCCCCAATTCCTGAGGCGCCAATTGGCGGTTTAATCTCGTCAATGCCCGTGTTATGGACTTGGGTTTTGGAGAAGATGGGGATCTTTGGAGATCGTGGCGGTTAACGGACAAGCAACCGAGGACACAAGATTTACCCAGTTCAGGCCCTCGGGAAAACCCTACTCACTTGTGCATTCTTTGATTACGGCGGAACCGAAGGTTCTGAGTCTTGTGGTCGATCTGGCGTGGATGCGTATGAAAGTATGAGTCGAGGTTGGGTGAGTTGCCCTAGGGCGTACCCTCGGCCTTTATATAGACTTATGGTCCGGGTATAGTCCTAGTCGGTTACAAGTTCTTAGGGTTTTCCCTTTGAGTTTCCTATCTCCTCTAGTCTTGTTCTCCAAGGATCCGAGGGCGTCATGGGCCTTGGCCGAAAATCTCCATGGGCGGTATGTTTGCCGTGGGCCTTCCTTGGCTGGACTAGGTATCTTTGAAGTTACATTACCGTGGGGTATAACCATGTCACCGTTTGAGTTACAAATATTAGCAAGCGGTATCAAATACCCGAGCACTACAACGAGGGCTAGTAAGGAAAACATCAATAACATGTATATCAAATAAACCTTTGATGGTGCCAGCCTTCTTGTCCGCTAAGTACTTGAGACGATTCGCTTCGATGACCCTTGTCCTTGCAATAGAAGCACTCGGTGTCCGGCTTAGGACCGACTTGAGCTTCTTCTCGGTGAGGCGGTCAAGCTTGCTTGCGCCCTTCTTGAAGGCTTCTTTGCTCCTTACCTTTCTTAAAGGTGGGCTTGTTGACCATCAACACATGATTATCCTTTTGATGTCCACTTCCGCAGCCTTGACTGCGAAGAGCTCGGTGATCGTATCGATGGAACCAATCTGATTATGAGTCACTACAAAACTTTTGTAGCCGGGAGGAGTGATTGCGAACCTGTCAATCTTGAGCTCCTGAATCGTGCATTCCGATTGCTCAAGGCGTTGAGTGTAGCCGTCATCTTAATGGCGTGCTCACTAACGGAACTCCCTTCCTCCATCTTGCGATTAAAGAACTTCTCGGAGATCTCATATCTCTCGAGCTGAGTGCGAAACATGGTTTTCAGCTCTTGAGAATCTCAAAGGGCACAGGATAGTCTTCAAAAGCGATTTTGAAGTTCGGTTCCATAGCAAACAACATGGTGCTCTTAATCACACCATAATCATCTTTGCACTGGTAGTGAGCAGCTTTCTCATCGGTAGCGCGGTTGAGGGTCACCTAACGCTTTCCCAAGGACATAGTCCTTTTGGCCGAAGAGAATGATTCTTAGATTGCGGAACCAATTGGTGAAGTTAGACCCATTGTTTCTAAGCTTTTCCTTCTCAAAAACGTTGAAGTTGAAGTTGGACTTGGCCATGTGATCTACGGTATTTGCAATTACAATTTAGACTATGTTCATGATAAATAGTTCAACTTAATCAAATTACTAGATGAACTCCCACTAAATTCAACATCCCTCAAGTTGTTTAGTGAACGATCCAAATTCACCACCTAATCCGATCATCACGAGAAGAGATGTGGTTTCAATGGTGGACAACGAAGTGTCGATCATATCATTCATATGACTCATGCTTAACCTTTGGTTCATGTGTTCGAGGCCATGTCTGTACATGCTAGGCTCGTCAAGTTAGACCCAAGTATTTCCGCGTGTGCAAAACTGGCTTGCACCCGTTGTATGTGAGCGTAGAGTCTATAGCACCCGATCATCACGTGATGCTTGGACACGACGAACTTTCGCAACGGTGCATACGTGGGGAGAACACAGTTTTATCTTGATCTTTAAGTGAGGAATAATCTTATAATGCTACCGTCGCGATCTAAGCATAATAAGATACATAAAATGATAAACATCACATGCATATAACTTTATGTGACATGGTATAGCCAATCTTCGCACAATGATCTCCATCTTGTGCGTGCCGGCATGATCTCCATCACTCCACCATGATTGCCTCCACCACGAATAGCAACTACAACTATTGCTAACTACTTAGCGATAAAGTGAAACTATTACATGGCGTATAAGAAGTTGACACATAGGTCATACACAATTATAAAGACAACCATATGGCTCCTACCGGTTGTGTACTCATCGCCATGCAAGTCGTGAAACATTACAAAACATGATCATCGCATACATTATACACATCACATCTTGGGCCATACCATATCACAGAAAACACTCCCTGCAAAAACAAGTTAGACGCCTCTACTTTGTTGTTGCATGTTTTATGTGGCTTATGGGAGTAGATGCTAAGAACGATTCTTACCTACGGAAAGCCACAACGGTGATATTATGGTTGCCAAACTCCGGTGTTAATCCCGTGACAACTATAGTGAGAGAAACTGACATCCACCAGCCGCATGTGTGGAACAAGCCACACGTCAAGTCGGAGCGGTCTCATGACGACGTCGCGTAAGGTTGGCCTGGACCGCTTCAATCTCACTATCCCGCGTCATAAGAAGAACACAAACAAGAGGCTTGCAACAGAAAACATCAACGCCCGCAACAACCATGTTGCGTTCTACTCGTGAAACACATCTACACATAGATCTAGCTCTGATACCACTGAAGGGTTTCGCGTCATAGTAAATCAAAATTTTCTACGGATGCGAACAGAGGGAATCCAAGATATAATCTAGGAGATGCAATCAACGAGAGAGATTGGATTAGATCTTCATGCCCTTGAAGATTCGCACAGCAGAACATTCGTCCGAACGTGGGTGCTGTAGTCGTACTCGCTTCTCCTCCTCGCGATCCGATCCGATCTAGCACCACAAGTGGCGGTGCCTCCATGAGATGCACACGTGTGGCACCTCGACGTCTCCTCCTTCCTTGGTCCAGCAACTATGGTGGAGAGATGGGTTAGATCTACAACGCGACGGCGTGGTGCAATTGGTGGAGAATTTCTGCAGCAGGGCTTCGCCTGGCGATCGGGAGGGGAGAGGGCAGGCGGCTGCTAGGGTTGGAGGGAAGGTGTAGGGGTTGGTGCTTCAGCCCTCTATATATAGGGGGGTGCTGACCCTCCCAAGCCAAGGCAGCGGCCCCAAGGAGGAAGAGTGGGGCAAGGAAACCCCCTTCTAGAAGCTCTATCTAGAGTGTAAACCTCTCTTGGCGGCTGGGCCCTATGGGCCTTGTGCCTTTTATGGCCCAGGGCACTCCCTCATAGGCCCATGACAACTCCCGGAAGGTGTGGCCACGTTGGTCCCCTTCCGGAAGGTTCTAAAGCTTCGATGCAATGATTAACCGGAACAATTCCGAACTCCAAAAACTGCCCGCCTTATATGAATCTTATTCTCGGACCACTCAGGAACCTCGTGATGTCCGGATCCCATCCGAGACTCTAAAAAACTCATAAACCAATTATCCAATCTATCCTAGCGTCGAGACACGTTAAGTGTGTGACCTGAGTTCGAGAATATGCGTACATGATCTTCTATCAATAATCAACTTGTGAGTGCGGTAACCCATATTGACTCCCACATTCATCGATGATCATATCGGATGAACCACGATGCTAGGATTCAATCAATCCCATATATATATTCCCTTCGTCTCGCGATATTTTACTTGCCGAGATTCGATCGCTTGCAGTCATACCTAGTTCAATCTCGTTCACAAAGATGTACTTTACTTACTCGTTAATCCGATATCACTTTGTGATTAACTCCTTAATCACATGCTTGCAAGCGGTGTTGATATCGATTACCGAAAGTGGCCAGTATATCTCTCCAACTTGGGAGGACAAATCCATCTCGATACATACAACCCAATGATACTTTCCGATCACCTGAGAGACACCTTTATGATCACCCTCTCGTAGGATGACGTTTGATGACCTCAAAGCTTTCTTCCGATACCAGGGAGTTGTATTATCTCATGGTCTAAGGAATACAATATTTGACATAAGAAAAGCTTCGCAAAGACGAACACGATGACACGATCTAATTGCTT
Organism: Avena longiglumis; assembly: GCA_030063025.1. Taxonomy (NCBI): domain Eukaryota; kingdom Viridiplantae; phylum Streptophyta; class Magnoliopsida; order Poales; family Poaceae; genus Avena; species Avena longiglumis. Next base: position 49,799,352 of record CP125973.1, on the reverse strand, counting down.
CGCTTTGTTTGGGTCTGTCCACCATATCATTCCCCAATGATATGATATCATTATTAATTGACAACTCATGTCTATGGTTAGGAAACCTTAACCATCATTAATCAATGAGCTAGTCCTTAGAGGCGTACTAGGGACACGGTGTTGTTCACAAACCACACAAGTATTAAAGTTTCCGCTTAATACAATTCTAGCATGGAATATAAACATTATCATGAACAAGAATTATAATAATAACATCTTTATTATTGCCTCTAGGGCATAATTCCAACAGGTTCTGCTAATCCCAACGTATAGATGCAACCATATACAACTTCGATGACACAATGATTCAAGTCTATTAGGGGCAGGAAAATAAGGTGTGTTATCAAGTTCGTGAGAGCTTTACTAGCTAGTTTTCACATAACAAAATAATTTTTAATTTGAAAGATAGATGAAGCTTGAGAATTTGCTTGGAGTAGCAATAATGATAATAGGTAGGTATGGTGGACACAAATGGCATAGGTTTTGGTTTAAATGGGTTGGAAGCATGAGAAGTATGCCTTCTCAAAACAGGTTTTTTGGCTAGCAAGGCTGGGTAGCAAGAAAAAGAGTTGAAGGAAACAAGCAAACCTACAAGTGATAAATCCAAACATGCAATATTCCTTAAAGACACAAAAATATCTTAAATAAAGAATACTAAGCTTATGAGCCAATCAAGAAAGAAAATAAATGATATAAAATACCTGTAAGCTTTTTCTCTTTTCCTTTCAAACCTTAAAAAGTGTTGCTAATGACCAGAACTCGGTTTGCCAAAACCAATTTAGATCTACTTGATGCTCCCAAAGTGATACCAATACTGATCAACAAGATCAATCATAATAGAGATTGCAAATTAAAATAAGAAGTGCAAAAAGTAAAAGATGAAGCTTCTCATTAATAATCCATAAAGGCACTCACTCCAAGGGATACATAGATAACCCACTAAAGGAGAGATAGTTCCACAAAGCAAACCAACCTATAAGTTAACTTCTCTACTAAAGACATAGTTCTACTAAAAAGGTAAAAGATAATGATGTGATACCACGACACTCCCCCAAGCTTGGAACAAGCCAAGGGGATGCCAAACCTGATGACGAATTACTCCTTCGATGGTGGTGTTATCTTGATAAGCTCTTCAATCATTTCCCTCAATTCCTCAATCTCGAAGGTTAGAGTACGAATCAACTCCAAATTTTGATCAATGCGGTTCATGATCATATCGGACCAAGAATCCCAGTCCTTGCTATTCTTTCCCCACTCTTCCTTATAGTGTTCCTTTCCTGCATGGTTAGAACGAGGTAGATACCAGACAGAGGGCAAGTCCCCTTTGGGCACCTGTTGATATTGTCACTCACTTAAGAGAGTATGGAAAGGGTTCTTGGTGAGTGAAGGAGGTGACCGTGGAGCGAGGACATGATGTGGGGTTTTCCCTCCTGTAGACATCCGTGTTGTCCTCCTAAGCTTGGTAGGGTTTGCCACCACTCCAATGCTTGCAACGGTAGCGCGAGTGTCCGGATGCTCGTCCTCCTCCATGTCCTCCTCATCCCCAACCAAGATATCCTCCTCCTTGGGGTTTTGAGGATCATCCTCCTCGGGCTTCTTGCCTTTGTCGTTGGCGGAGACCATGGTGCTATAAACTTGAGAAGATTTCCTGACAGAAACAGATCGAAACAAAAACACGACGAGATCACGATATACGAACCTTGGGGGATCCGGGGGGTTATATATTACGAAGTTTCAATGCATAAGGAAGGTACTGTGCGAAAACGAGGTGGAGACGTAGTTCAGGGGGCTCACACCCCCTCCAGGTACGGTCAGCTGGGGGCCCGCGCCTAGGGTGGGTGTGGCCACCGTGGCCTCCGTTTCCTCCTCTGTTTCGTCTCGTAACCTTCTGTATGTAATAAAAACATCAGAAATATAAAAAGATCAGGCTTTCACGAACCTTTAGTTTTCACCACTTTTTACCTATTCAAAGACGGACTCTGCAAATTCCTTTTCTCTATCTCCTAAAAATTCCTTTCATAAAAGGACTTACACAAACATCAATGGCAACATTAGTGTATGCAAATCAATAAACCTTTAGGTTCAAATTTCAACTGAAATCCATCAAAACAAAAGCTACTGTAGCAACTCCTTTCCAAAATCCAAAAAAGAATCTGAAAGGGAGTCAATATAAGAAGCAAATGCAAATGATGGCAGAAATCTGTCAAAACACTCCAGCAAATAAAGATTGATTTTTTTGAAAAACTTCTGTTGCTCAAACCAAAAGGTGCAAAACTAATGAAAGTTGAGAATAACAACTTGGAGAACTGATACGTCCAAAACGTATCTACTTTCTCGAACACGTTTGCTATTGTTTCTCCTCTAAACTTATGTGATTTGGATACAACTAACACGGACTGGCGCTGTTTTCAGCGGAATTACCTTGGTGTATTGTTTTTGTGCAAAAAATCAACTATTAGGAAAAATCCCGAAAATATGCCAAAAATAATATTTCACCAGAAGACCCACGGAGCCAGAGGCAGAGAAGGGCAGGGGCCCACACCTGCGGCGGGCCCACCTTTGGCCGCGCCTAGGGGGGTGTAGCCACCCCAGGCACCCCTTCGGCCTCCCTCTGCGCCTATAAGTTGCCTCTCGACCTAAAAAACGGGGGGGGGGGGTCGATAGTTTTCCAGAAAGAGTTCCGCTCCGCCGTTGCCACCAGAAACCAAGATTTGGATCCAGAAACTCCATTTTGGCACCCTGCCGGGACGAGGAATTTGGAGAGGATCATCGCCATCGTCATCACCAACGCATCTCCATCAACCACCGATGTTTCCCTCATCCATGAGTGAGTAATCCCCCATTGTAGGCTTGGGGATGGTAGGGATTGGATGAGTTCTATCATGTAATAGAATAAGATCTGTTAGGGCATAGTGCCTAGTATCTCTTTTAGTGCTATTTGACTTTGTTGCAACTTGTTGTGCTTAATGCTTGTCACTAGGGCCCGAGTGCCATGATCTCAGATCTGAACTTATTATTGAATCATCCGGATCCAAAGGCCCCAAAGTAACAATAATTGGGACAACCGGAGGGGGTGGCTGTGGTGTGAGGATCACATGTGTTCACGGAGTGTTAATGCTTTGCTCCGGTGCTCTATTAAAAGGAGCACCTTAATTGCTAGTAGTTCCCTAGAGGCCTCGCTGCCATGGGCTGGCTGGACAAAAGATGTTGTGTAAGTTCTCATTGCGAGCACGTATGACTATATTTGGAGCACATGCCTAGGATTCTACAATGCCCTAGTTCTTTAAGTTACATGTTTAGACTCGTCCATGCAACGCCCGTCCATCCATCCCTATGCCTATCGCAGACGAATCCTACTGTTTACCGTTACAGTTACTATTTCTCCTGTTTCACTGTTGTTGTTGCTACTATCAAACGGTTGCTACTGATAAACTTCTGTGAGCAAGAACTATTTCCAGGTGCAGCTGAATTGAAAACTCAGTTGTTAAGGCTTGCAAGTATTCTTTGGCCCCCCTTGTGTCGAATCAATAAATTGGGTAATACTACCCACGAAGACTGTTGCCATCCCCTACACTTGTGGGTCATCAAGACTATTTTCTGGCGTTGTTGTCGGGGAGCATAGCTTAATTTGTAAGTTCACTTGGATCTACTATTGTTCACTGCTACTCCGTTCATCATGGGTAAGTCTCGTGATGGAAAGTTCCCTATTTTACCTTCCACTAAAAGAAGAGGTACAGTCCTAAACATCTCTATTGCTCGTGATTCACCGTCTGTTATAAGTAAGCTTGTCACACCACCACCACATATTCATACTACACATACTGCTACTAATGCTGAATCTGAAACTGCTTTTGATGCTCGTGATGTTACTTCTACTATGCTTGATGCGAGTGGTTCATTAGGTCCTTTTCTAGATGCTACTATGGCTAGTCTAGGAAATGCCGAAACTCTTAGTGAAGACACTGTTACACCTGTTAACTCACCTGAGTCTGGAGAAAGTTATGATATTAATGATGGTTACATTGAGTTCACTGATGAATTTGTTGAAGAGTGCGGAAACACACATGGTACTAGTGCTATTAAGAGTCTCCTTGCTAGACGTAATATTATGCCTAAACTGTCCTCTGATCCTAAATTTGCCACCTCTCCCATAGATATTAAAGATAAAGATTACGATTTCTCTCTTGATTTATCCTATTTGGACATTGTTGAGAAAGAACCTTTTGTGGGACTGAAAATGAGAGTGTTTTGGCTCATATGAATGAGCTTTCTACTAAGAGTTCTTTGTTCTCTGATGATTTTAAGATGCGCAAGTACCTTGTTACTAAGATCTTCCCTTTTCACTAAAAGGAGAAGCTAGGGCTTGGTTTAATAGATTACCTTCTGGTTCCATTGATAGCCCTGATTGCTTGATTGCTTCTTCCTTCCAGAAATATTTTCCTCCCAGTGCCAGACATGCTGCTTTGCAGAGACTTTTTGATTTTAAACAGGGAGAAGGAGAGAAATTGCCGGAGTCATGGACAAGGTTCTGTGCCTTGATTCATGCACATACTGGATGTCCATTGCCTAAGAATGAGCTCCTTGATATTTATTATAATGGACTAACTGATGATTCTTGGACATACCTAGATAGATTTGCTGATTGTGTTTTCAGGAAAAGAACTCCTACGGATGCTAAAGAATTAATGGCTAAGATAAGCAAGAATTATGATGATTGGACTTCAACTGAGCTAAATACACCTGAGCCTATTACTCCTGAACCAGTTATGCCTGAACCAGATCCAATACCAACACCAAAGAAGAGGGGAGTTATTGCATTAAATGATGAAGTGATGAAGGAAGCAAAGAAATGTCTAAAGGAGAAAGGTATTAGAGCCGAAGATGTGAAGAATCTACCTCCTATAGAAGAATTATGTAAGCCAATTCCCCACTCATATACTATTGAGGTACACTCTCTCCAACACTTTGATGAAGGTGATATTCCCTGTGGTAAGCCTCTTGATCAATGTTTAGAGGAACTTGACATTTTTATTGTTAAACAAGGTAATTTTAATAAACAAGTTCAGAATCATTTATTGGAAAACTCTAGAGCTATCAATGAGTTGAAATTTATTGTGGAAAGAACTTCTAATGATATTAAAATGCTTTGCAAACACTTTCAAATGGTTCAAACCCAACTTGATAAACTTGCTAAGGTACAAAAGGATATGCTAGTTAATGCCCCAAGAAATAAACATGCTTATGGAATTAGAACTAGGAGTGGTATAGCTACTCAAGATCATTTATATCCTGAAGGACACCCTAAAAGAATTGAGAAGGATCCTCAACAAGGTGAGAGTAGCGGTAGTCCTCGTAAGAGAAAGAAAAATAAACATAAGATAGTTGAGGAACCACTTGAACCTACTGTAGATCCTAATAGTATATCTGTCTATGATGCTGAAACTGAGAGTGGTAATAATAATGATGCTCCTGATAAGGAGGAGGTTGAGGAAGAACCTGAGAAGCACACTAAGAACACTAGGTACACTAAGGAAGATTTTATTGCTAAGAAACATGGTAGTGAGAGAGAACCTTGGGTGCAGAAACCTATGCCTTTTCCAGGTAAGAAACACAAGTCAAAGGAGGAAGAACACTACAACAAGTTTTGTGAGTGGATGAAACCTTTATTTTTGCAAATTCCTTTGACTGATGCTATTAAGTTGCCTCCTTATTCAAAGTATATGAAGGATATTGTCTCTAATAAAAGGAAGATTCCTAATGAGGAGTTCTACTTTGCTTGCTAATTATTCCTTCAATGGTAAGGTTCCAAAGAAACTTGGTGATCCAGGTATACCAACTATTCCTTGCTCTATTAAGAACGATTATGTTAGAACTGCTTTATGTGATTCTCTCTCGAAACAGGCTTTCGCCCAGCTATATAAATATAGCAACCGTTTGAGACTGCTGCTGGGCCAGACAGCACAACGCCCAAAAGAAAAACAAAGAAAACGAAGAAGAAGAAAAAGAGAAAACAAAGCCGACAACAGTGGCTCGATGAAAAGGGGATGACCCGCAACCGCTGCGCCCTCCAAAGAATTTCCACCTCGCACCTAGCATTCCAAAGCATCACGTATCAAGCAACACCTCCAAAAAGGAAAGCGACGACAACGACGCTGCTGCCCGGCCTAGACCTAGGGTTTTCCCCGATATGCTACGGGAGGTGGGAAAGAGATACACCCGACGCCCTTCAAGAAGGACGGCAACACTCGAGGATGGACGGCAACACCCGATACGCTACGGGAGGATGTAGAAGCAAGGACAAACCAGGCCCTCTCTGGCCCGGCCGAGCCCAAAAGGACTCGTGAAGCCTCGCCGCCACACTGCAGCAAGGGTATCACCATCGCCGTCCACCCAAACACTAGTCGCTACTACTCAGTCCACCAATGAGTCCGCCGCCACCGCAGACCCCCGCTGCCAAATAGCAGCGCCATCCCCACCGTGGTCACCCGGACCTGCCGGACCGATGCCGGTCCAAGGTACAGCACGCCGCTCGAGGATGGACGCACACCGGTGCTAGGAAGACTCAAACGAGGAAGCCAGACCTAGGTCCAGACCCACCTAGTCTAGACCCGCCGAGGAGCTGGAAGCAACAGACACACACCATGGCGAGGGGGGACGCCGACGGTCACCTGATCTGGGCCCGCCAGGCCTGGATCTGGTGTCCTAGCTACAGCTAGGAGGCGGGCCGAGGCCACACCCCCACATCACCAGCCCCCTATAGGCCTAGATCGAACCCAAAAGGGCCCAGATCTGGGCCACACCGCCCTGGCCGCCACACTGCTCCCTGCCTCCTCCAACCTGCTTCCTAGCGCCACCAAGCACCCAACGACGTGCCTCGCCCCGACCGGCCGCATCACCAACCCATCACCGCGCCGCCCCTCCACCCCGCGTTGCAGAGGGAGCCAGCCCTCGCCGCCAGGCCTAGAACCGCCAGACCAGACACTACGCCGCCCGCAGCCAGCCACTACAAGCCGCCATGGAGCTCGACGCCAGCCCATGCCCAGAAGACGCCCTTGAGCGCATCCGAGAGAGAGCCACATCACACGCCGCCCGGCTTCGCCGCGCCCTCTGAGGGAGGGAGGAGAAGAGCATGCGCAACAACTAGGGTTCCCCCACGCCATGAAGCGACGAGGGAGGACAAGACGTTTTCTTTCTATTTCGATGATTTTGGACTGCTTTATATGATTTGGGAGCTAGAGTTAGTGTTATGCCTTTTTCTCTCTACAAGAGACTCCAGCTAGAAAAGTTGATACCAACTGATATATCTTTGCAAATGGTTGATAAGTAAACTACTATTCATGTTGGTATATGTGAGGATGTTCCTGTTCAAGTGGCTCATAATTGCTTGGTTTTGACTGATTTTGTTGTGCTTGAAATGCCTGAAGATGATAATATGTCTATTATTCTTGGGAGACCTTTTCTTAATACTACAGGTGTTGTCATTAATTGTAATCAAGGAAAAGTAACATTCAATATTGATGACAAAGAGCACACTGATTATTTACCCAAGAAGGTTTTTAAGAGCTATTGCCTGAATTCCATTGAAAATATTGAGAGCATCAAGGTTGGAGAAATACATTGTCCCATTCCACAAGAAAATTTTGAAACTATTATGATTGGCACCTTTGCTATCAAGTATGAGGTAGCATAATCACCTTGTGGAATGCAAAATTTTGTTTCATATAAGATTGTTTTGTTAACAAGATTTGATCAACCTTGTTAACAAAAGTATTTTAAAGAACAAAATAATGTTTTCACTGTGGTTATACTTGCTTTCTTTTACTTTTCTCCTTCCTAGTATTTGCCTTTCTTTTGCTAGCTTTGGTTTTGTTAGTTGTTTGCTTGTTAGTTTGTCTTAGAGCTTCTGTAGTTTGGCTTTTGGTTCACTTTTGCTTCTTCTAAAAAAAACAATTCTGCGAGAAAATCAATTTGCATACCCTGAAAATTGGCCAAAAATAATGTTTCCCGAAAAATCCCAGAAAATTCAAAATATTTTTTTCTCGAGAAAAGGGGCAGAGGGACACCTGAAGTGACCCAGCGAGCACCCCAGGCCACCACACCCATGGTAGGTGTAACACCCTCAGAATTGATCATATGCAAGTTTCAGCGATTCCCGCCAAACCCGCATAAAAACGATTCAAAGGTGCCCACCAGGCACTTTCGTGCGGGTGGAAAACGAAGTAATACCATTACACAATAGTCCACGATGGAACCCACAGAACAGATATACGACAACGACTCCACGAGTCAAGAATACAGAAATATAGTAGAAAGATCCAAATCACCTTGAAAACGATACAGCGTCCGAGTACGGACAAGATGCAAATTGAGCTAAGAGCCCTGAAGAATAACCAATGGCGTCCATAACCCGCCAGACAAGTCGAAGGGTAACCACCTAACTATGACCGATCTCAAAACCTGCTTAAACAAGAGGGGTGCCGACAAAGGGCAAAGGAAAAAAGAGCGGTCAAGATCGAGGCCAAGACAGCGAGGCTAGAATTCAGGTCTCGCCTACATAGGTATGGTGGATGAAGTGGCGGTAGCGATGCACCGAACAACCTATAGAGACTCGATATAAGCGCCTATCGAGAGGGATAAGAAAGACCTATTCGAACCAACGATACTACCAAACATACCCATCCTGGTATTTCCCCCTCGAGACCAAACGAGGAAATCAACCGACGAACTCACACAGTTGGCAGTTTTATTTATTCAGTTATCATTGCAGCCATTACTAGTCAGGTATAGATAGTCATCCTGATATAATAAGCAGTGGGCACTTTTAGTTAACCATTTCGTTGTAGTTGCGACACTTACTAGTCGGATATAATTATCATGAGATATCCCAAACCCAGCAGTTGTTGGTACTTTTATTTAGCCATTTCGTTGTAGTGAAGCTGATTACTAGTCATATCGGATACAAGTCAAGTTATAACAGTAAACTTTAGTTATAGTTGTCTATGATCAAGAACTATGCTCCAAGTCGTCCATAACCGTGGACACGGCTTCTCGAAAAGATTTAACCCTGCAGGGGTGCACCAAAGTTTCCACACGCACCTACACCCTTGTTGTCAGATCAGGTAGGTACAAGATCACAAAACATACACCCAACAGTATGTCGACGGGTTTTGACACGACGCTTCCGGACCAAAGCAAGCACATGGGGGCCACCCTAAGCTACAGTAAGTCGGCGGTCTCGAGACGGACCCGGGGTTTCGAACGGTCAGAAACGATGGGAACCGAAAGTGTGACTCTAGTCGATACCGCGAAATCGTGCGCGATCCAAAAGCAAGACAGCGCTCCGCTCAATCGTAAATAAAGCAGTAAAGCATGGCATAAGTACATGATAGTAATAAAGCCCCAAACTACTTTGTGGCCCCCGGTACAATACTTTGAAATCAGGTACTAAATCGATGGGGGTGCCCACACCCCAATTGGTTAGCGCGCTCGATCTCGGAACAGGTGTCAAGAACTCGGGGTCCTACGGGACACCAGTGAGTGGTTAAAAACCAAATATTGTCTATTACCCACCGGTGCCTCTGCATTTACCTACTTCAATTTTAGTTATTACACGATAATTAAAGCCATGATCATCTCCAACATAAAGCATATGGCAGTCTTCCAACAACCGTGGTACTGGACGACGCGCAACAGCACTTGAGCAGGCTACTATGACGCGCAAGTCCAACTATCTACCAAACAATAGGTAATAGGATGTGTCCAAGGCAATATGAGGCTACAAGGGATATCACGGGTACGAAAACTAGAGCATCGCAACACAGATAGCAATAGATCAACAGGAGGGAATAAATACTATACAAGTAAGATAGGTAGAAGGGGAGATTGCTCGCCTGAAAACATTGCCGAAGGTTCATCTGCAGATCGGGTCGACACTCGCGTCAACTCATCGTCCTAATCCGTGAAGAAGCAAAATACTAGAAGAAACACCGGAAACACTATTTATTACTACAACAAAAGATCGAGAATGATGCATGTATGATGTATGGCATGGCAAAGATGCGATGCAATTAGGAAATATTAAGCAGAACTGGAGTCCCGATAATTAGATATATGGTTCTAGTTGTTTAGATACACCGCAATTTAAATATTGTCTTAACAAGGCAAAATATAACATCGGTTCGCTACACAAATTTAAATGGAGCCAATATTAGACTAGATTCGCCCGCATATGGCCTCCATATTTAATTATAAGGTGAATCAGCATAAGGCCTCCCAAACCACATGATATGCGTGCGACATGAACAATTTAGATGCAACAAGTCATAATGTCATATATTATAAAATATAGGGCTCGGAAGAGGGGTCACACATCTTGGATCGAAGATCTTGGTTCAGAGGTTCGACGGGTTCGGGCGCGACAGGATTGGTCTTCGGGATCGGGGCTTCAGGGCCTCGACCATCGGATCTGGGAAGAGGAACTTGGCGGTTCCAAGGTTTCGGATTCTGCCCTCGGTTCATCAGGTTCGGGAAGGAGATTTTTGCGGTTTCCGGGAATCTTCGGGCCTCGGATAAGTTGCGGGCGGACGAACCGACGCACAATTCCATCCAATCTTCGTCAACGGTGCACACCACCACATCCTCGCAGCAACAACACAAGCATCTAGTGTTAGCTACCATACGGCCACCCAACATATTTTAGGAACCAAGGAGACGCAAGAGGACAGACGTTGCAGGAACGAAGGGAGTAGGCGCTTCAAAATGTAGACATGTGAACCAGGACGAGCTGTTGGCCTTTGCATCGAGTAATGCCACTAGAGCTCAAGCGACGGGCCTATGAAGGAGAGGCGGTGCCGCGCGATGTTGAGGGGCCAGAGGCCGTCGCTGCCACGGCAGGAGGGCACTGCACGGGGATCCGGCGACGCAGCACCACCGATGGGAGGCCTATGGACAACGTGGAAGCTCCGGGTCGAGCAGGAGGTGGCCAAGGCAGCGCGGTGGCCGGGCTTCGCGAGCGTCATGGCTACTGGGACGGCAGCCACGGAGGACGCGACCTCGGTGGGGAGACGCGGCGGTCGAGGGCAAGAAGGAGGGACCGACGGCATGCCGAGACGCTGGCGAGACCGGGCTGTAGAGCAGCGCCCGCAGTGGCGGCGAAGGTGTGCTTGGCGAAGGGGTGGGCGAGTCGCTGCAGCCATGGTAAGCGGCCAAGAAGCCGCAGCTGAGGTCAGTGCCATGGAAGGTGAGGCCGCGGGGAGGCAGGGAAACACCAGGGGAGGCCGGGGTTTGACGTAGGGCCGAGACAAGCACCAAGGAGGAGGGGGCGGCGCTCAGGAGAGGTGGGGGATGGTGGCGGCGCTCGAGAGAGGTGGGGGAAATGCGTGAGGAGCGTCGGGGGGAAGGAAGGTGGCCGCGGGAGGGTGCCGACAGAGGGGCGACCTGCAGGCGGAGGCGACCACGCACGGGGGAGAAGGTCGAGGACGGCGGCGACCAGAAGCAGAGAAGGAGGCGGGCTCGCGATGGACATGGTAGAGACAACGCAGTCGGGGAGTGGGAGTGGGACCAGGGCAGTCGCGGGATTGGATCCAAGGCGGGGTTCCTGGCGTGTGTACGAGCGGGTCCAGATGGAGTTGAATCAGGGTGGCGGCGGCAGGGTGGACGAGTGGTAGGGTGCGGGTAGGTTCGGTGGCTAGGGTTTGAGGATGCCGCTGGGCCTTTTGGGCCTGGCCAATTTAGGTCTAGGTTTCCGGTTATTATTTTAATAAAATATTGTATTTGTTTGTTTTACATATTTTTAGCAGATAGTTTTTAGGCAAATAGTTTAGTAGAAAAATATAAGATTTTGCTTTGAAACAAGAGGAGAAGTATTGCAATAAACAAAAATAGCTTTAGTTAAAACATTTTGAGAGACATAATAAATGCATGATGCAATGATGGTGCACAAAATAGATGACAACATGCAATATTATAATTAGGGTTTATCCGGGGTGCTACAGTAGGCACGACCTACCTGTGGTGGCACCTAGGAGGGTCTGGCCCACCTGGGCCCCTTCAAGGTGCCCCCTCACAGCCATATTCTTTCTCTCTCCCAAAAAAACACCGGAAAACTTGCTCAAGCTCGAGTTATTGCTGTTCTTGCTTGCGATTTTTGATCTCCTTGCTCAGCCCATCTTTGCTGCTGATTTTTGGAGGGATTGCTCCTTGAATAGAGCGGTCATGGACAACCATACATTTGGAGAGATATTTGAGAGTGATGCACCTAGAAGGACAAGGCCTTCGAGATCATCCTCCCGTGCTAGGCCCTCATACAATGAGGATCTCATCACTACGCGATTCAGCGACGAGGGAGATGAGGGGGATGCGCACCCCTCCGCTTTTCCTTGTCAAACCTTCTTGCGGGCTGCTCGGAATCTTGATGATTTTATGACCTTGGTTCGGAGGGCTGGTTTAACAAGTCTTATGCAGGATAAGAGAGTGCAATATGCTATGCTCACTAAAACATTTGCGGAGAGCTTCTCCTTTACTAACAGCATGTTTAGTCCAGATGTTTCTTTCAAGATTTATGGCAGGCCTTACCATATGACGTTGAAGAAATTTTGTGAGGCTCTGGAACTTGGTACAGCTGGGTTAGCAAAGAAGATTCCTGCTCAACCCGCTGATTTGTTGGAGCTCTACCACGGAATAACCAATGATGATAACCGCAGAGCTTAACAGGGAAAGATAAGAAACATTCAGCTTCCTGCCATCAGGTACTTCACTTACTATCTTGCCACCAGTGTTCTTGGTAGGGAGAACACTAGTAATATTTCCAGCTATCATTTGGCCTTCTTAGCTGTTGTGCTCAACAATGATACCAAGTACAATCTTGGTTCTCTCATTGCTCGTCATTTAACTGCTAAGGGACCCATTTATGGGGGAGTTATTGTAGGGTTCGCAGCATAGAAAACAAAAATTTTCCTACGATGTGAACTATATACCAAGATCTATATATACTAGATACAAACAACGGGCGGATGTATATCCGTAGAGAACATACCCTTGAAGACCGACAAAGCTTAACGAGTTCAACTCGTGGTTGATGTAGACGATCTCTTGCCGATCTCAAGATCGAGAGGAAGTCCTAGCGCCGCAACTCAAGGCGCATCCGTGCTCGCACACGTTCGAGGCACCGAGCAACCTCCGCCTCCTCGCCCAATGATGCAGCGGAAGCACAACTCTTTCTTGCCGAATAGCCACCGGAACATGTATCTCGCTAGTCCGAGACCATGGGGATAAATTCTAGAGGGGAGAGAGATCCTTCGAGGAGGTGTGAGTGAGAAGTGAGAGGAGGGCTCCTTTTATAGGAGGGGGCAGCCCAAGGGCATGGCCGCCGCCATGGAGGGTGACCCCACCTCTCCCTCATTCATGTGGGTGGACACTCCACTCACAAAATGGCCCTTCAAATTTCTCCACTCAAAATCCCATTAAATTTCCACCAAATTTAATGCAAACTCTCATTAAATAAAACTCTTTTATTTTATTCAGAATTTTGTCAATTACTTTAATGACAAACATTCACAAATAACCCCTTGCTAGAATTCTATTTCACATGCATAACCACTTTATGCAATTTCACCCGAAAACTGTTTCGGTATCTAGTGAAATAAATTCCTGCGCTTGTTCATTCTTTCGGCATGAAACATTTGCTCCAATTGGATGTCGGTGTCTCTTAAGTGTGTCACCCTACGGTTCGTGAATAATGCGGACATGATCGAGGCCCTCTCGCATCAATAATCGAGCGGGATCTGGAGACCCATACTGACTCCCACACATTCAACGATGACTTTCTTGTGGTCGTCGGAACCCTTTACGCTAGTATCTTAATCCCTTTGTTTCACGATATATTACATGTCCGAGATTCGATCATCGGTATCTCCATACCTAGTTTAATCTAATTCTGACATGCACTCTTTTCTCGTTCCTGTGATATAACATTCTAGTGATCAAATCACTTGCTTGCAAGCTAATCAATGTGATATCACCGAGCGGGCCCAGAGTATATCTATCCGTCATCGGGATGAACAAATTCCCCTCTTGATCCATGAGCCTCAACATAACACTTTGTTAGTTCTGAATCCATCTTTATAATCACCTCATTACGGTGTGACGTTTGATGTTATCAAGAAACTCTTCCGTGTTAGTGATTGACATGATCTCATGGTCTAAGGACTAGGATCACTTCGTAAGTTGTTATAGCAATATAAACTCAATGACTTTGATCGTAATGCTATACTTGGATGAATGTTCATCACATCATTACACTAATGTTGTGATCCCGTTATTAACAACATCCAATGTCCATGATCAGAAACCTTGATCATCTTGTTAATCAACGAGCTAGTTTATGAGAGAGGCTTAACTAGGAACTTTCTGCTTGTTTATTAAACACACATGTATTAACGCTCGTATTAATACAATTATAGCATGCAAAATAAACATCTATCATATACTTGGAATACACATAATAAACACTTTATTATTGCCTCTCGGGCATATTCCCTTGATCTCCACTTGCACTAGAGACAATAATCTAGTTACATAGTGATAAATCTAACACCCATTGAGTTCGTGTTGCTCATGTTTTGCTCTAGGGAGAGTTTTAGTCAACGGATCTGCTACATTGAGATCCGTATGTACTTCTAAAATCTTTATATCTCCATCCTTGACATGCTCGCGGATGGAGTGAAACCGCGCTTAATATGCTTGGAATGCTTGTGAGACCTTGGCTCTTTGGCATTGGCAATGGCACCATTGTTGTCACAATAGATCACCATTGGGTCCAACGCGTTTGCCACAACTCCTAGTTCGGATATGAACTCCTTCATCAAAGCGCTCGAGCTGCTTCGAGCGAGAACATATTCGCCTCCGTTGTTGATCCCGCTACCACGGGTTGTTTGGAGCTCCTCCAACTAACGCTCCGCCATTCATGAGAAATACGTATCCGGATTGAGACTTAGAGTCATCCGGATCGGTGTCAAAGCTAGCATCGACATAACACTTAGCGACGAGCTCTTCTTCACCTCCAGATACAAGAAACATATCCTTAGTTCTTCGTAAGTACTTAAGGATATTCTTGACCGCTATCCGGTGTTCGAACACGGATCCGATTGGTACCTACTAGTCAAACTAATAGCGTGTGCCACATCCGGTCTTGTACATAGCATGGCGTACATTATAGAGCCTATGGTCAAGCATAGGGGACTTTGTCCATTATCTCTCTTTCTTCCGCGAAGCCGGACTTTGAGTCTTACTCAATGTCTTGCCTTGCAACATAGGTAAGAACCCTTCTTACTTCCGTCCATTTTAAACTTCTTTAAAATCTTATCAAGGTATGTACTTTGCGATAGCCCTATTAGGCGCCTAGATCTATCTCTATAGATCTTTATGCCTAATATGTATGACGCTCACCTAGGTCCTTCATTGAAAATTTCTTTGTTTAGATAACTTTTAACACTGTTTAAAGTTCTATATCATTCGATCAATAATATGTCATCCACATATAATATCGAAATGCCACATTGCTCCCACTCACTTTCTTGTAAATACAAGCTTCTCCATAAGTTTGGATAAATCCAAACTCTTTGATCACCTCATCAAAGCGGAGATTCCAACTTCGTGATGCTTGCTTCAATCCATAGATGGATCGCTGAAGCTTTCACACCTTGTTAGCATCCTTAGGATCGACAAAACCCTTTGGTTGTATCATATACAACTCTTCTTCAATATTACCATTGAGAAACGCGGTTTTGACATCCATCTGCCATATTTCATAATCGAAATATGCAGCAATTGCTAACATAATCCTAACTGACTTTAGCATCGCTACGGGAGAGAAAGTCTCATCGTAGTCAACTCCTTGAATTTGTCGAAACCCCTTTGCGACAAGTCGAGATTTATAGATGGTCACATTACCATCAAGATCGCTTTCCTTTTGAAAATCCATTTGTTCTCCACGGCCTTTCGGTCGTGAGGTAATTCCACCAAGTTCCAAACTTGAATTTCTTACATGGATTCCATCTCGGATTTCATGGCTTCTAACCATTTGTTGGAATCCAGGCTCATCATCGCTTCTTCATACGTCGCAGGGTCATTGTTTTCATCAACCATGAAATTTATGACAAGATTTCCGTACAGCTCGGGAGCTGCACGCGTTCTGTTTGACCTGCGAGGTTCGGTAGTACTCTCTTTCGGAGTTTCATGATCATTATCATTAGTTCCCTCTTCAACAGGTGGAGCCAACTCCGGAACAACTTCCGATCTACTCGCCATACTTTGAAGAGAAGGTTCCACAACCTCTTGAGTTCTACCTTCCGACTACTCACACCTTTCGCGAGAAACTCTTTCTCTAGAAAGGATCCATTCTTAACAACAAAACCTTGCCCTCGGATGCATGATAGAAGGAATACCCAATAGTTTCTTTAGGGTATCCTATGAAGACGCATTTTTCCACTTTGGGTTCGAGTTTATCCGGTTGAAGTTTCTTCACATAAACATCGCATCCCCAAACTTTAAGAAATGACAGCTTAGGTTTGTTTCCAAACCACAATTCATACGGTGTCTTTTCAACGGATTTAGATGGTGCCCGATTTAAAGTGAATGCAGCAGTTTCTAGTGCATAACCCCAAAATGACAACGGCAAGTCCGTCAGAGACATCATAGATCGAACCATATCTAATAAAGTACGATTACAACGTTCCGACACACCATTTCGCTGTGGTGTTCTGGCAGGTGTGAGTTGTGAAACAATTCCACACTCTTACATGTGAGTGCTAAACTCGTAACTTAGATACTCACCTCCACGGACGGACCGTAGAAATTTGATCTTTCTATTACGATGATTTTCCACTTCATTCTGAAATTCCTTGAACTTTTCAAAGGTTTCAGACTTGTGTTTCATCAAGTAGATATAACCGTATCTACTCAAATCATCCGTGAAAGTAACAAAATAACGATATCCACCTCGCGCCGACACACTCATTGGACCACATACATCAGAATGTATGATTTCCAATAAATCTCCCGTTCCATTGAACCGGAAAACGGCGTTCTAGTCATCTTGCCCATAAGGCATGGCTCACATGTATCAAATGATTCATAATCAAGTGATTCCAAAAGTCCATCCGAATGGAGCTTCTTCATGCGTTTAATGCCAATATGACCTAGACGGCAGTGCCACATATATGCGGATATATCATCATTAAGTTTAATCCTTTTAGCATCAACATTATGAATATGTGTAACATTATCATTGAGATCTAATGAAATAAACCATTCATCATCGGTGCATGACCATAAAAGATTTCATTCATATAAATGGAACAACCATTGTTCTCGATTTAAATGAATAACCACTTTGCATCAAACATGATCCGGATACAATGTTCATGCTCGGTGCGGGCACCGGATAACATTTATTTAAGTTTATGACTAATCCGACGGTAAGTGGAGAGGCAGCGTTCGACGGCGATTACATCAACGCTTGATCCATTGCCGACACGCATCTTGACCTCACCCTTGCTAGCGGTCGCTTGTTCATGACCGATTCGAGTTACAAATATTAGCAATCGAACGGTGTCAAATACCCGAGTGCTACTGCGAGCACTAGTCAAGTACACATCAATAACATGTATATCATATATACCTTTGTTTGCCTTGCGGCCTTCTTATGCGCGGATACTTGGGGCGATTGCGCTTCGATGGCGATCCCTTACAATAGTAGCACTCGGAATCGGACTTAGGTCCAACTCGGGGTTTCTTTTAAGGCGGCAACAGGCTTGCCTTACTTCCCTTCCGCTTTTCCTTCTTGTCTTTCTTGAAACGGTGTTCCTATTGATCATCAACACTTGATGTTCCTTTTGATCTCCACTTCGCAGTTTTAAGCATTGATGAGCTCGGGGAGACTTCTTCATGCCTTGCATATTATAGTTCATCAAGCTCTTATAGCTAGGTGGAGGCTGAGAACACGATGGATGCCTAAGTCAATGGGAATCGTTATTCCCAAGGACACAAGCTTATCGGCGTAACCCGACATCTTGAGTACATGCTCACTAACGAGCTGTGCTCTTCCATCATGCTAAAGAACTTTTACGAAGCATTGTAGCTCTCTCAAAAGATGTGTGTCGAAAATCATTTTCAACTCACCCATTGTATCAAATGCAATGCCGTTTTCAAACGCTTTGAAGTTCCTCTAGCCCATACAATATGCCGCAATGAACTAAGTTGTGGTCCTCCGACGAGTCGATAGACATTCTTCTCCTCGTCAGGCATCATCAAAGTTGGGGCCTAACGGCGCTTCTAGCACATATTGCTTTTGTGCGTGAGAGGAGAATCCTCAAATTCATGGCCCATTCAGTAAAGTTGCTACCGTTCGTTGCTAGTTTCTCTTTCTCCATGAACGCATTGAAATTAAAAGCGGTGGTGCCATCTACAAAATTTGTAAAGTTTAGACTAAGTGTATGATAGATCGAGTTCAACTAATCTATATTACGAATGAACTCCCACTCAAAAGCGACATCCCTCGTGTCCTTTTGGTGATTACATGAACCAAATCCACTACACCAAGTCCGATCATCACGTGAGTCGGTATAGCTTCAAAGCGAGCATCAAATGGGCATCATATCAACTATATGACTCATGCTTAACCTTTCTGACGTGTTCGAGGCCATGTCTGTACATGCTAGGCTCGCCAAGTTAGAACCTTAGTATTTGCGTGTAACTGCTTTTACACCGAAATATGGTCGTGGATCCAAGAACACCCGATCATCACGTGATGTCTTGGGGCGACGAAAACATAATCGGTGCATACTAAAGGAAGAACACATTTTTATCTTGATATTTAAATGAGGGATCATCTTATTATGCTTAACAAAGCGCTAAACAAGCAATATAAGATGCAACCAAACATCATATGTTTATTAGTGAAATTATATGGTTCCGCAGATGATCTCTATCATGTGCATTGTGGTATGATCACTATCATACCTATATGTGTAAATCCAAGGTCTATGGATTTTACACGCTATGTGTGTTGTAAGAATATCATCTCATACTTCTACTTACAACACTACCATATCATAACACTAGCCCAAGAACAATCTAAACTAGGCCTCTAATTTATCCATTGCAAGTTTTACGTGGCTTAGGGCTTTCGAGATAGAACCGTTCTTACCTACGAACATGAACCTAACGAGGATAATCAAATTGTTGACAACTCGCTTGCAAAATAGATATTGACTATAGTAGGAGAGAGACACCGCTAGCCACTTATGCAAACTAGTTGCATGTCAAGCGTGGAACAGGTCTCATGTGCGAGGACATGTAAAGTTTGTCGGGCCGCTTCATCCCACTATGCCACCAATATCCAAAATCACAACAAAGGAGCAACAACATGATCATCATCGCCCACATACTCATATGTGTACTACCCTGTAAAGTATCTACGCATAGATCCGCTCGATACCCTTTAGGGTTATGACATAGAAAACAAAAATTTTCCTACGATGTGAACTATATACCAAGATCTATATATACTAGATACAAAAGCAGCGGATGTATATCCGTAGAGAACATACCCTTGAAGACCGACAAAGCTTAACGAGTTCAACTCGTGGTTGATGTAGACGATCTCTTGCCGATCTCAAGATCGAGAGGAAGTCCTAGCCGCAACTCGCCAGAAGCATCCGTGCTCGCACACACGTTCAAGGCACCGAGCAACCTCCGCCTCCTCGCTCCAGCGATGATGCGGAAGCACAACTCTTTCTTGCCGAATAGCCACGGGAACATGTATCTCGCTAGTCCGAGACCATGGGGATAAATTCTAGAGGAGAGAGATCCTTCAAGAGGAGGTGTGAGTGAGAAGTGAGAGGAAGGGCTCATTTTATAGGGAGGGGGCAGCCCAAGGGGCATGGCACTTGCCATGGAGGGTGCCCCCACCTCTCCCTCATTCATGTGGGTGGACACTCCACTCACAAAATGGCCCTTCAAATTTCTCCACTCAAAAATCCCATTAAATTTCCACCAAATTTAATGCAAACTCTCATTAAATAAAACTCTTTTATTTTATTCAGAATTTTGTCAATTACTTTAATGACAAACATTCACAAATAACCCCTTGCTAGAATTCTATTTCACATGCATAACCACTTTATGCAATTTCACCCGAAAACCTGTTTCGGTATCTAGTGAAATAAATTCCTGCGCTTGTTCATTCTTTCGGCATGAAACATTTGCTCCAATTGGATGTCGGTGTCTATTAAGTGTGTCACCCTACGGTTCGTGAATAATGCGGACATGATCGAGACCCCTCTCAGATCAATAATCAGAAGCGGGATCTGGAGACCCATACTGACTCCCACACATTCAACGATGACTTTCTTGTGATCGTCGGAACCTTTTACGCTAGTATATTAATCCCTTTGTTTCACGATATATTACATGTCCGAGATTCGATCATCGGTATCTCCATACCTAGTTTAATCTCGTTACCGACATGCACTCTTTTCTCGTTCCTGTGATATAACATTCTAGTGATCAAATCACTTGCTTGCAAGCTAATCAATGTGATATCACCGAGAGGGCCCAGAGTATATCTATCCGTCATCGGGATGAACAAATTCCACTCTTGATCCATGAGCCTCAACATAACACTTTGTTAGTTCTGAATCCATCTTTATAATCACCCTGTTACGGTGTGACGTTTGATGTTATCAAGAAACTCTTCCGGTGTTAGTGATTGACATGATCTCATGGTCTAAGGACTAGGATCACTTCGTAAGTTGTTATAGCAATATAAACTCAATGACTTTGATCGTAATGCTATACTTCGGATGAATGTTCATCACATCATTACACTAATGTTGTGATCCCGTTATTAACAACATCCAATGTCCATGATCAGGAAACCTTGATCATCTTGTTAATCAACGAGCTAGTTTATGAGAGAGGCTTAACTAGGAACTTTCTGTTTGTTTATTAAACACACATGTATTAACGTTTCCGTATTAATACAATTATAGCATGCAAAATAAACATCTATCATATACTTGGAATACACATAATAAACACTTTATTATTGCCTCTCAGGGCATATTCCCTTCAGTTATTGCTATGTGTGTTGCTACTGCCTTGGACATTGTTGTTGATCCAAATGATACAGTTTTGGCTCCTCAGAGGCTTGATCTTTCTGCCATGAAGGCACACCACTTTGTCCCTAATGGCTCTACCCTTGAGAACTTGGTTTATAGAATGCTGTTTATTGACGGGGAAGAGAGAGAGAGAGATCCCTCTCCCTAAACCACTTTGTTCAGTATTTCTTAGGGACCTTTGTCATGCTCCAAGGAGGAGATGGATGACAAGATGTGCTCTCTTAGCTTCTATGGACACATTCATGAGGAAGCACCCTCGTATGACCCCGCTGTATACTACACTAGAGAGTCCTCAAGCTCGTACCAGGACAAGGGAGCCTCCTCGTCGTACTACGGAGGTGCATCTACTTGGGCACCATGGGATTGAGCCCCACTTAGGATAAAAGCCTAATCTTGGGGGGAGGTATACCGACATCACACTCATCTATATATCATATTCGGTCGGTTCTTTGTATATCCATTGTTTCGCTTTCTTTTTGGTTCTTGTTGATTCTTTCTCAAAAACACAAAAATACCAAAAATATTTTCGTTGTTTCTCTTGTTTTGTTACTTTGTTTCTTTGCTTTGGTTTGCCTTAAAATAAAAATCCAAAAATATTTTGCTTTTCTTGGTTTGTTTTTGCTTTGCTTGTTTTTGCTTTGTTGGCTTCTTTAAAAAATCGAAAACACCAAAAATATTTGTCGTTCTTCTTTGGTTTTGTGAGTTCTTTGCAGGTTTCAGCCGTCCTCAGTGGATTTTGGTTTTCATGTTATTATTCAAGTCACACAAGTGAAGGGCAATAATGAAGATTAAGACAATTTGAGGAGTGGTAAGAGGCTGGTAACAAACTCTATTTGTTTCATTTTTGTACATATACTCATCATGGTGAGCATGCTTAGTTTGTTCATTGTAAGGAGTGTGTTACTGATGGATGCTTAGTAGTTCTTGCTTGTCTATGATTAGCTCCAGCTTGCTAATAGTTTGTAGCATGTCATATGAATGTTTGCTTGCATTGTTTTATTCATATTTTGGTATGATATTATGGTATCCTCCTCTGGAAGTTTCATTTGAATCGACTTGGCACATTCTCACGCATGCATATGACTAATCAATAGTCAGTAAGCCTCGATGATTTATTTTGCCTCAGAGTTCTTGTATCACTTTCATGCCATAATTAGTCCAATTTTGTTGCAAGCATGATTATGACAATTATTGCTCTCCCATTTGAAAGGATACGGATGTCGCCTAGAGGGGGGGGGGTGAATAGGCGATTAAAACTTTTCCTAGAGTGGCTCAACAAAGGCAGAATAAAACTAGTGTTTACTTTGTAAAGCACAACCTAGAACAACTAAGGTTAACCTATGTGCACCAACAAATTATGCTAAGCAATACAAGCAACAAAGTGATAGCAAGATATATATTACTTCAAGCACGAAGGCTATCACAATGTAAAGTGCATAAGTAAAGATCTCGGTTATAGAGATAACCGAGGCACGCGGGGACAACGATATTTTACCGAGTTCCTCCCAACATGGAGTACGTCTCGTTTGGAGAGGGGGTGGTATCAAACCACCAACGCCACAAAAGGCCTCCCTTATTCTCCGGTGAATCTCACCCCAATGGGATCGATCCACACTCCCACTATCGGTGCACTTGTAGGTGGCAAACCGAAACTTCTCACAAGGTTGGGGCACTTCTCCACAACTTAATTGGAGGCTCCCAACAAACGCCACCAAGGCCACAACCTGCAACACCAACAAACCGTCTAGGGTTCCAAGAACCCAAGAGTAAAAAGCTTCTCAACTTTCACTCACCAAATCCTCCGGGGAGAACTCAAACCGATGCACCAAATGCAAATGGAAAGAACACAAGTAGTGCTCAAATAGTTCTCTCCCAAATTCCACCAAAGCTACAAAAGCTTGTGGGGGAATAAGAGAGGAAGAACAATGGAGGAAATCCACAAAAGACTCCAAGATCTAGATCCCAAGATGTTCCCCTCACTTAGAGGAGAGATGGATTGGTGGGATTGTAGATCTAGATCCCCTCTTTCAAATCCCTAAAGTATATGCAAGAATCAAGGGAGGGATTGAAGGGGGATCAAGCTCAAGAGGGTCAAGAATGGAGGAGAAAGCCTGTAAAACTCGAGCAATTGCATTGGGGAAGAAGGGCAGCTTTTTATAGGCCCACAGATTTCTGCCTGCCTGGGGGAAAAGTCGACCGACTCCGATCTACACGGAGATTCCGCCCAACCTCAACCTCGTCAGCCTCCTAACCGACATGTCGAATGACTGGGCCATCCAAGACCCAACAAGACCGGAGACTCCGGTCTTCCAACAACGGAGACTCGGACCGAGAAACAGGAGACTCGGTAGCCTCAGACCTGCTCGGACCCCATACAGATGTCCCAGCCCTGATTCTCAAGTCACCACGAGACACATCCGAAAATCCGAACTACACCGGAGACTCGGTCCACCTGCATCGAGACTCGGTCAGACCAAATAAGGGGCAAACTTCAAATGGCGATATCTAGAGTTTGGAAACTCCGATTGACCCAAAACCAATTTTGTTGGAAAGAGGACAATAAGGGCTAACCAACAAAAAGTGGAAATATTGGATACCACCAAGATAGAACATTTCATATATTATAATGTGAGATACCTCTCTTGGTGAGAAACCGTAAAACCTCAAAGATCAAAAACGCAATATGATATAAAAGGGAAATCCGTTTTTGATGAACTAGAGCTTGTTATGAATATTACCACAAGATCTAGAACCTCACATGGATAAGATCCAAATAATCAACCAAGAAAGTATGATGCTAAGTATGCAAAGGTTTGAGCTCTCTTTGAAAGATATGATCGAGTTACTCACTTGAGAGCCCCTCTTGATAGTACGGTTGTCTATCCTATAAACCGGTATCCCCAACTAACACCATGAGACCGTAAGAAAGAAACCCTATCAATATCATACCTTTGCCTTGCGCATATTCCACTTGATCTTGATGTATACGATCTTGTACTTCTCAAGATGGAACACCTTTCTTGATTGCTCTTTTACGCACTTGCTTGATGAAGACTTGCAAGTTACTCCCAAATACAACATGGGGAAACCTTTACATTGACCTTGTCTTCATCGATCCATGATCACCGAGGATGGCAAGCTTTAAGCATGAGATCTTCTAGATATTGCACATCTTTAGCTTGCACATCATTTCTTCTTTTCTTCATTAAGTTGATGCCTTGAAGGTACACCAGAGATATTACTCCATCTTATTCTTCAAGACATACTTGCCATAGCTTTAACTCTCACATGAACAATATGTGGACCATTATTTGAACACCTTGGTCACCACATGATCCTCTTCACTTCTTATCCAAACCTTGAAGCCAACATATGGTTCAAGCATTGCCTATGGACAATTCCTACAAGTACAACTTGATACAAGCATTAGTCCATAGAGATTGTCATTAATTGCCAAAACCACACATGGGGGCCTACATGTTCTTTCACCGTTTTTCGCTCCCTCTCTATTGTAGCCTTCACTTGCACTGAGCATGAGCTCTACTTGTGTTTCCAACTCCCTAGAACCAATATTGCCAGCTGTGTCCACCATACCTACCTATTAGCATCGTTTGCTATTTCAGTGCATATTCTATATGCCTTGTTTTCTTCCAAATAAAATGTTTGTCTGTTTTGAGAAAGTTAGTTAGTAAAGCTCTCACGAACTTGATGGCACACTTTATTCCTTGCACTTAATAATCTTGAACTATTGTGACCTGTCCATGAAAGTTATATGCTTGCAAATTATATGCTGGGAGTCAGCAGAACCGTGCTGCCACGGGGAACGCTTTCAACATGTTTTGGATACCATATCCAGTTGATACTTTGCTCTTTTGTTTGCGGATGTCGATGGTGTGAAATAAAAGGGGTGCTTGTGAGTTCATGGAGTATATATATTGTGTTAGAGAAACGTCTGGGCCGCTAGCCTAAGAGATGCCTAATCATGGTGGAAACTTGCAGCACCACCATAATGAGCATTCTGTGAAGCATCCTCAATAAAAAGCTATGCACATAGTAAATAAAAAGATCGCTGAGATGCTCATTGTCTGCTTGACTTGTCATTTTGATCACGGGATAGCTCTTGTATCATGTGCAAGGGGTACCCCGTTGGCGGTTCTCTATGATATGCATGTATGTACAATGAGAAGAACTTGTAGGTGACCAAAGTTGAGTAGCATGCGGAGCGGCCCTCTTACTCAAGGGACATTGGATTTCCAGTTTATGGTTTGTCAAGCATATAACTCAGATTGGACCTCACTTTCCCCTTAACCACATGAAGATGCCTATGATAGGGGCAATGAGAGCTCAAAGCTAATGAGTACCTTCCTTTCAGCATTAGGAAGCCTTTCAAACTTTTCAAAACTGTTTTCACAACCTTGTTGAGTCACCACGTATTCTATGAGCACCTTCTTGAGAGCATAGTTGTCATTCTTGTGTTTGTTCCAAAACTTTGTTAATTATGTCATGACTTTGATGCTTGTATCTCTGATATTTTTACCTCTAGTCTTCACTTGAACTTCAGAGGTGCCTTGGCATTTATATTGTGCTCTACAAACAAAGGAAAGCGAGATACCACTCTATCATACCTTACTATGAGCATTGCAATATTGCTTATGTTTATGTTCCATGCTACTTATTATTATTGAGTTGGTTTCTCTTCATAGCTTGCAATGATTATTGAGTAGACTTGGTTGAATACTTCTTATTATGAATGGTTTAAGCATCTACTCCTGTGCTGAGAATATATACATCATATGAAGCAAATGTGTTTGTGAAAGTTCTTTTATCGCACTCAGTTTTCAACTGAATTGCTTGAGGACAAGCAATAAGCTAAGCTTGGGGGAGTTGATACGTCCAAAGCGTATATACTTTCTCGAACACTTTTGCTATTGTTTCTCCTCTAAACTTGTGTGATTTGGATACAACTAACGGACCGATCTGTTTTTCAGAATTACCTTGGTGTCTTGTTTTTGTGCAGAAAATCAACTATCAGGAAAAATCCCGGAAAATATGCCAAAAATTATATTTCACCAGAAGACCCACGGAGCCAGAAGACGAGACAGAGAAGGGTCCTGGGGGGGCCCACACCCCTGCCAGGCGCGGGCCCACCTCTGGTCGCGCCTAGGGGGTGCAACCACCCTAGGCACCCCTTCGGCCTCCCTTTGCGCCTATAAGTTGCCTCTCGACATAAAAACCGGGGGGAGTTCGATAGTTTTCCAGAAGAGTTCCTCACGCGCCACCGAAACTAAGATTCGGATCCGTAAACTCCGTTCCGGCACCTCACGACAGGAATTTGGAAAGGATCATCGCCATCGTCATCACCAATGCATCTCCATCAACCACCGATGTTTCCCTCATCCATGAGTGAGTAATCCCCTGCTGTAGGCTTGGGGATGGTAGGGATTGGATGAGTTCTATCATGTAATAGAATAAGATCTGTTAGGGCATAGTGCCTAGTATCTCTTTTAGTGCTATTTGACTTTGTTGCAACTTGTTGTGCTTAATGCTTGTCACTAGGGCCCGAGTGCCATGATCTCAGATTTGAACTTATTATTGAATCATTATGATAGTATTGTTTGTGATATTATCTGCAAGTTGTGTACACATATCATTGTCCGGATCCAAAGGCCCCAAAGTGACAATAATTGAGACAACCGGAGGGGATGGTTGTGGTGTGAGGATCACATGTGTTCACAAAGTGTTAATTCTTTGCTCTGGTGCTCTATTAAAAGGAGCACATTAATTTCCAGTAGTTCCCTAGAGGCCCCGCTGCCACGGGTTGGCTGGACAGAAGATGTTGCGCAAGTTCTCATTGCGAGCACGTATGACTATATTTGGAGAACATGCCTAGGATTGTTTAGTACTTGGATGCTTGTTATTATTTTTCTGCAATGCCCTAGATCTCGAAGTTACATGTTTAGACTCGTCCATGCAACGCCCGTCCATCCATCCTTATGCCTACCGCACACGAATCCTACTATTTACCATTACAGTTACTATTGCTCCTGTTTCACTGTTGTTTTTGCTACTATCAAACGGTTGCTACTGATAAACTTCTGTGAGCAAGAACTATTTCCAGGTGCAGCTGAATTGACAACTCGGTTATTAAGGCTTGCAAGTATTCTTTGGATCCCCTTGTGTCGAATCAATAAATTGGGTAATACTACCCGCAAAGACTATTGCGATCCCCTACACTTGTGGGTCATCAAGAACAAGCATAGGAATTTCCCCGGGAGAAATCTGTCTAAGGAGAGCTCTTTCTCTCTCGGTGTTTTCTGCCCCGCAGAGGCAGCGGAATCTTTCTGTGGTCGATCCCCGTGTATTAGGGTTTCGAGGAGAAGATATAGGCGAGAGGGCGGATCCAGAGGTGGGCCAGGTGGGCCACACCCCCTGTAGGCGTGGCCTAGGGGTGGCCCACATCTGGGGGTGTGGGCCCCCTGGGCCCATCTCTGCCTCCCCTTCTGGCATTCTTCGTCTTCTGGAAAATAGGTTTTTCCGTAGTTTTTCTGGTATTTTCCTGATCTTCGCTAAATTGCATCAAAACACCTCTTTTTCCATCAGAATCCTGACTCCAGCAGTTCATCCTCCAGGAATCATCCAACATGCAAAAACAGATGAAAAGACATAAGTAACACCTCTTAATATGAAATATATCAATGAATAGAGGCAAATTATGATATAGAATGGTGATGCAAATTGGACGTATCAACCATCTAGCGCTCAACGTGACAGTGTGGGGTTATCTAGATTGGGGAAGACGGACTTTGAGGAGTGCTGTTATAGCCCTACCATGGATTAGAGTGTCCAACCGGAGAGTAGTTCAGGGTAGTATCATGAAAAGAATATATTTATACGAGAGAGTGTTTGCTAGTGAAAGTATGATCCCTAGGCCTTGTTTTTAAGCATTGAAACACCGTTCACAACTTGATTTGTTACATGTTTGCTTGACTTTAGTCTCTTCCACGCCATCAGAGTCTTTTCTAGTGCCGTCACGGGGAACTACAGGACCGTTTCAACCTTTTCCTCCCGTCAAGCTCTTTTCTGGCACCGTTGTCTTATAATCATCCATACCACTTGTATTTCACTATCTCTTCACTGAACTAGTGCACCTATACACCTAACAAGTGTATTGGGTGTGTGAGACTTCTTGTATCTTGATTGTAGGGTTGCTTGAGAGGGATACCTTTGACCACTTCCTCCTTGAGTTCGATAAACCTTGGGTGATACACTTAAGGGAAACTTGTTGTTGTTCTACAAACCTCTGCACTTGGAGGCCCAACAACTGTCTACACGAATAGAAGTGCGTAGACATCAAGCTATTTTCTGGCGCTGTTGCCGGGGAGGTAAGGTAAAAGGTACTCACATCCTCCGGTGTGAGTGCTCGAAGTTATTTCCTTTAGATTCTGCAATTTTGTCTTTTTGTTTCTCGTTTTCACTAGTTAGGCTAAATGGAAATCAAAAAAATTTAGAGAGATTTATAGTATTTATCTTGAGTTAGGACATGAAGTGTTTGAAGAGAAAATTAAAAAACCTATGGAAATTTATTTGCATGCTAATAGCAATGTTATTAGTATGAATACTTTAAACACCATTCTTGCTAATGCTATGGAAACATCTAAGCTTGAGGAAGCTAGTTTTTCTGAAAATGATCTTTTTAGTTACCCAACTTTGGAAGATAGCTATACTATTGCTTATGATGATACCAAACCTCCAATATATGATGATTACAATGATGAATATGATATTTTTAGTCCACCTACTATTGAGGATAAAATTAATTATGATTATAATATGCCTCCTATATTTGATGATTATGGTGATGAGAATAATAATGATAGCTATTTTGTTGAAATTGCTCCCACTATAGTTAATAAAAATGGCTATGCTTATGTGGAGAGTAATAATTATTTATGCATGTGGCTCATGATAAGAATGTTTTATGTGATAGTTATATTATTAATTTTATTCATGATGCTACTGAAAGTTATTATGAGAGAGGGAAACATGGTTTTATGCATCTCAATAATATTAAGTTTCCAATCTTTATGTTGAAAGTCTTGAAGTTGCACTTGTTTTGCTTTTCTATGCTTGTTGCTTTGTGCTTTCATGACTTGTTTCTTTACAAGATTATTTTTCATAGGAAGTGGGTTAGACTTAAATGTGTTTTGAATTTGCTTCTTGATGCTCTCTTTTACTTCAATTCATATTTCTTATGAGAGCATCTTCTCAAACTATCAAGCCTAACTTAAAGGCATTAAAGAAAAGTACTTCTTGGGAGATAACCCAATAGTTTTCTTGAGTCTTGGAAGTTATTACTTCTGTAATAACCTCTCCTTATCCTTTTTGTTTGATTTTTGTGCCAAGAATAACCTCTAATGAGAGAGAAGTAAGATTTGGGGAAGTTGTTGTCCCAAAACAGATTTTTGTACTTCACTGTAAAAAATCGTGAAAAATCTCTGTATGTCGGATTGAGCTGTAATTTTCTGAGCTTATGCCCCAGGTTGTTATCTAACTTCCGTTAGTTCAACACTTTTAGATTTAAGCAACAGAAGGTCTTTTGAAAAAAATCGGTTTTTACCTGCTAGTCTGTTTTGGCAGATTTCTGCCATTATTTGCATTTGCCTCTTTATTGATTTCCTTTTGAGTTCTCTTTGGTAAATTGAGCTTTTTGAGGGAATTGCTACGATATCTTGTGTTTTTAATGAAATCTTTGCTGTTTTAAAACTAAACCCAAAGGTCTATTACTTTTGAATACACTAATGTTGCTAATGAAGATTGTGTGAAGTTTTGTATGAAGGAAAATTTTCAGGTGTAAAGGAATAATGATGTAATGAGATGAAGAATGGAAAAAATATCAAGCTTGGGGATGCCACCCCGTGTCACCCCAAGAAATATTCAAGAGGTACAAGCGTCAAAGCTTGGGGATGCCCAAGGCATCCCCTTCTTCATCAATAAAAATCTCAGGTCTTTCTAGACACTTCATTTTTATTGTTTCATGCATAGTTGTGTTGTTCTTGGAGCGTCTTAGTTTTCGTTTTTGGTTTTAGTTTGCTTAAATTGATTGAATAAGTTGGTTGGATCGCAGCACACTTATTTTGGAGAGAGACACACTCTGTCTTTATTACCTTGAACACTCTAGTTTTCATTCTTATTGCCTTGTGAGTGTTCTCTTTTGCTAGCACTGCGTTTAGCCTTAGTTTTCTTGTGCTTTCAGCTTAAATTTTTTTAGTTCTTCTTTGAAGATTTGTGAGATAAGCTCACTGATCCTTATTGATTATTATCTTTGTGAATTGTTTTAAATAAGTTGATTGGTGTTGGAAAAGAGTAGAGACTTTTATGCTTAAGTGGTACAAAAAGGGAGCTTGTTTTGACTGTGTCCTAGACTTTATCATGTCATGCTAGATGTTGATTTGACCTTATGCTTAGTGATTATTGATGTACGATGACTTGTTTCAAAAAATCAAGATTACTTAATGTGCCTTGAAAGAATCATGCGTTCTTTTAGCATACAAAAGCATAATATTGTGGTATTCTCCTTTGATGCTTTGTTTGGGTTGACTTGGCACATGCTTACACCATGTTATGACTCTGAACCAGTCACCTTATACTCTATGATCATTTAGTTTTTGACTTGTGATACCACTTTATGCTTTAATTGATAATGTTTTATCGCTCTGCATGATTATGGTCATTATTGCTCTCTTAGTTGGTCACTCCCAGTCTTTTGTTAGCCTCCACTTGTATGAGTAAGCTCTACTCATTCATCCAACTCCCAAGAAACCAAGTTATTCCAAAGTGTCCACTATAAATTCCTATGCATGGTGTGTTACACCATTCCAAGTATATTCTTGTTTTCATCTATCTTCCAATTAAAAAGTTATCTTGTTATGTGAAAATTAGTGATTAAAGCTCTCACAAACTTGATAGCACACTTTATTTTTCTTGCGCCTAAATAAACTTGAACGATTGTGTCATCTATGTTGTATATGCTTGCACTTATAAGTTGGGAATTAGCAGAACCATGCTTTCATGGGGAACGCTTTCAACATTGCACCTGTACATTGTACCCAGTTGATATCATGCTCTTTTGTTTGCGGATGTCGTTAGTGTGAAATAAAAGGGAAGCCTGTAAGTCCATGGAGTTATGTATGTGTGTTAGAGAAACGCCTGAGCCGCTAGCCTAAGGCATGCCTAATCATGGTGGAAACTTGCAACATCACCATAGTGAGCAATCTATAAAGCTTTCTTCTTATAAAAAGAGACATGTTGAAAAGAGGAAAGAGAGAAAAAAGCACCATTTTCCCATGATAAATAAGAAGATTGCTGAGATGCTCATTGTCTGCTTGCCTTGTCATTTTGATTATGAGATAGCTCCTGTATCATGTGCAAGGGGTACCCCGTTGACGGTTCTCTATGATACAAATGTACTTACTATGACAAGAACTTACCGGTGACTAAAGTTGAGTAGCATGAGGATCAGCCCTCGTACTCAAGGTACATGAGATTGCCAACTTATACTTTGTCAAGCATATACTCCATATTTGTTTCACTTTAACCTTAATTACTTCAAGATGCTTATGATAGGGGCAATGAGAGCTGAAAGATAATAAGTACCATAATTTTTGGAAGCTCTTTATGAGACTCGAAATCCCTGCTTCCCTTTTATGAAGGGCCTTTCTTCCACCATTATATTGAGTCTCCACCTTCTATCTTTAGGCACCAATTAAGAGAGCATAGTTGTCATTCTTAGTTCTATGTGCATTGTCTAAAAACTTATTGATTGATTCATATTGTTGATATTGTTTGCTCATGAACTATTTGTATCTAGTCACTCTTATGAACTTTGAAGGTGTCCTATGCATTTATTTGCTACTCCACGAGGGACAAGCTGAATGCCACTATGCTATGTTTTCTATACGTGAAACAAACAAACGTCTTTCAGTGCATTGTTATTTGTGGCATCCCGCAAAACCACTACTAGAAAATCGCGTTGTTTTTGTGCATTGCATCATCATGACCGCATGCTCATGTTATCATGCCACATTGCATTTGAGCATCGTCATCATCTTGCATTTGTTTGCATCAAACTATTTTCGGAAAAACCTAATTAGTTTTCTAAACGCCCCGACTTTATTCAAACGCAAACCCCGGGTCTCCGGATTATTTTGTTTTGTCTGCTATCGGTTTGCAGAGGCTTTGTTTTAATCAAATAAAATATTAAATTATTTTAGTGGGGGCAGTCCAACGGGCCGAAACGACCCGAACGACCACCCCAGAAATTAAAAACGGCCCACCCAAAAATCCCTAGTCTACCCAACCTAATCTACCCTCACCCCTCTCCACATCACCCCACCCAATCCCTGGCCGCCACCTCACCCTCTCCCTCCCCTCTACCCAATCCTAAGCCGCCACCTCAGTCTACCCCACTCCCCACTTCCCAGCACACCCCCACACAACCCACCCACACACACGGCAGCACCCACGACCACCACGCATGCACACACACGCACCACGCCCGACAGCCTTTGCCGCCTGGGTCCTATCGCGGGTCCCACCACCGCCCGTGCCCCTGTTCCTCTTCCTCCCCACCTTCTCCCTCTTCCTCCCATGATTCCGCTCCCTCCCCCTGGCTCCTTTCCCCGACCTCCTGGCCAGCGAGCCCGCCTGCCGCCTCCAGTTCCCCTCCCGCGGAGGCTCGCCACCGACGCCTCGCCTGACCACAGCGCGGTGAGCCTCGCCCCTCCGCCCTCCGCAGCCAAGGCTGCCTCGACTCAAGGCCGGGCACGCCTCACAGCCCGGCCCGAGCCAAGACCGCCATCCTCGCTAACCTCCTCCACCTTCGCTTCGCTCGCCTCGCCCCCTCTCTTGCAGAAGCGGCGCCACAGCCTCCAGCCTCCACCGCCTCCTCCCTCCGCTGGCCTCCCTCGCCGACCCCGCCTTGCTAGCGCCACCCCACCGCCGCCGCCAACCTCGGGCCGCCGCCAACCTCGTCCGCCCGCCAACCTCGCGCCTGCCTGCCCGCCATGAGCCCGCTTCCCGAGCCCTCGCCTCCCTTTCATACAGCAGTCGGCCCCGCCTGGACCCACCTCCCCCGCGGGACCCACCCCGTAGTCGCCTTGCCATCTGCCTCCAACCGTGCAGTTTTCCTGTGTAGTACCGAGTTGGTGCGAAGTGGTTGGGTGTGGAGACAACAGGACCGCAAGATCTTCCGCGAATCGACTAGGGCGCCACTCGAAGACCATCGAGGTTGAAGATGAACCCGAGGCAATTCCAGGAGGATCGACAAGGACTCTGATGCCCAACACCGACAAGGTCTCCGACATGCGTCGCCATACCCGAAGACCGATTCCGTACCAGGCGCCACGCCAAGTGCTCCTTCCCGGACCCGAACCCCAGTACCGGACAAGTTCGCCATCGACCTCGAGAACGCCTACACGGATACGACAAGTACCTCCGCCAGGACGTCGAGTACTTCGCCCCGGACACCGAGACCCTGGACGACAAGTACTCCTTTCCGGACACCGAGTCCGCCGAGAACCCGGATGCGACAAGATCGGCCCCGTTGTTCGAGAACGATTCCGCCAAGACCGACCCGTCGAACCCTGGACCCTGAGGCCGACCCCGAACCCCGGAACCCCAAGATCTTCCGAACCCTAATGTGTGACCCCTTTTCTCGAGCCCTATTTTATAATTGTAATAACAACTTGTTGTATATAATTGTCATACTTGCATGCATCCTTGACTGTGGTTTGGGGGCCTTATGCCGAATTCACCTAATGATTAAATATGGGGCCCATATGCGGGCAAATCTAGTCTCATATTGGCCTCATTTAAATTTGTGTAGCGAACCCGGTGCTATCTTCTGCCATGTTAAGACAACATTTAATTGCGGGGTAGTTAAATGACTTGAACCGTTTAATTAACTGTCGGGACCCCGGTTCCGCTTAATATGACCTAATTGCATCGCACCTTGCCATGCCATGCATCATACATGCATCATGCCGATCTTCGGCCGTTGTATTAAATATTGCATCCGGTGTTTATTCTAGTGCTTTGCTTCTTCGCAGATAAGGCCGTTGAGTTGATGTGAGCTTCGCCCCGATCTTCGGTTGAACCTTCGGCAATGTTTTCAGGCGAGCATCTCCCCCTTTCTACCTATCTTACTTTTATAGTATTTATTCCCTCCTGTTGATCTATTGCTATCTGTGTTGCGTTGCTCTAGTTTTCATACCCGTGATATCCCCTGCAGCCTTATATTGCCTTGGACACCGCCTATTACCTGTTGTTTGGTATATAGTTAGACTTGCGTGTTGTAGTCGCTTGCTCAAGTGCTGTTGCGTGTCGTCAAGTGCCATAGTTGTTGGTGTATTGCCGTATGTTTGATGTTGGAGATGATCATGGTTTTACTTATCGTTCACTTTAATTCCTGTTTAACAACTAAAATTGAAGTAAGCAGAGGCATCGGTGGGTGATAGAAAGTATTTGGTTTCCGAACGCCCACTTGTGTCCCGTAGGACCCCGAGTACTTGATAATTGCTCTTGATTTATCGTGCTATCCACATCCGGAGGTATATGGGACCCCTGAGCGAGCTTGATTCATCTTATTTCTTGGGGCCACAAACTAGTTTGAGGTTTTATTTACTATCTGCACTTATGCCATGCTACTATATTTACAATTGTGCGACGGATAGCACCAGATCGCTTAGGATCGTGGCACGATTCCGCTGTGTCGACAAGCCCAGCCACACTTTCGGGTTCCCAAATTCTCACAACCGTCCCCACAACCTTAAGTCCGTCTGAGCCGGCCACCGTTGCTTGGTCTACTTTAAGGGTGGCCTGAAATATTTCAATCCTGATTGCTTTGTCGTGAAAGCCTCATTGGGTTTTGATTTGGTTTTTCCGAGGTTGATCGAGTGTGTGTTGCTATTTGTGCACCCCGGGTAAAACTTTCGTAAAGCCGTCTTGCTGTTATGGACGACTTGGAGCATGATTCTAACCATAGACAAGCATAACTAAAGTAGTATTATAAATTTGACTTTATAATGACTAGTAATCAGCTTCACTATAATGGAATGGCTAAATAATCGCCCACAATTGTTTGTTTGGAGTGTCGCCAGACCATTGTACCGACTAGTAAGTATGGCAACTACAACGGAATGGCTAAATAAAAGTACCAACAACTACCGGTTTTTGGGTTATCTCATGCTATCTCACCGATTAGTAAGTGTTGTAACTATAAGAATGGTTAACTAAAGTGCCCACGCTTACTTTATCGTGATGATGATCTAAACCGACTAGTAATTGCAACGATAATCGAATAAATAAACTGCCAACTGTGTGAGTTCCTCGGTTGACTTCCTCGTTTGGTCTCGAGGGGGAAATACCAGGATGGGATTGTTTGGTGTTAGATTCAGGTTGGTTCCGAATAGGTCTTTCTTATCCCTCTCTGATAGTCGCCAGTTGTATTGAGTCTCTATAGGTTGTTTAGTGCTTGCTGCCGCTGCCGCTTCAGCCCACCATACCTATGTAGACGAGGACCGCCGAATTCTAGCCTCGCCGTGTAATCGGCCTCGATCGACGCTCCTCTTTTCCTTTGCCCTTTCGGCACCTTTTGTTTAAGGTTTTGAGATCGACGACGTTAGCGGTGGTTACCCTTCCCGCTTGGCTCAAGGTGGTTATGGACGCCATTGGTTATTCTTGTGGCTCTTAGCCCCATTTGCATCTTGTCCGTAGTCGGGCGCTGTATCATTTCAAGGTGATTTGGATCTTTGTACTGTATATCTGTATTCTTGACTCACGGAGTCGTGTTGTATCTATACCTGTTCTGTGGGTCCCATCGAGGATTGTTGTGTGATGTTATTACTTCGTTTTCCACCCGCACGAAAGTGCCTGGTGGGCACCTTTGAATCGTTTCTATGCGGGTTTTGGCGGGAAGCGCTGAAACTTGCACAGGTCCGATTCTGAGGGTGTTACATTATTCATGATCTTTGTTTGTATCTTTTTCATGTTGCAAATAGTTGCTATGTCTTATTGTTAGAACTACATCTTACATGCTCATGATTAGAGTATTTGATCCCAGCTATCAATGCTTTGCATGGTTTGATCTTGATTTTGATGGTGCATGTCACCTTAAAAATCATTCTTTTTATCACTTACCTACTCGAGGACGAGCAAGAGTTAAGCTTGGGGATGCTTGATATGTCATAAATGTATCTATAATTTGATGCTCCATGCTTGTTTTATATCATTTGTCTTATGTTTTGTCTACACTTTGAGGTATTTTTATACACTTTCTGGAACTAACCTATTGACAAGATGCCATAGTGCCAGTTGCCTGTTTTCTTCTGTTTTTGGTTCTAGAAAAGGCAGAAAATCAATATTCTCGGAATTGGACGGGACAAAAGCCAAAGTCATTATTTTCCCGGAGCAACACGGAACCACGACGCAAAGATGGAGGAGGACACAAGGTTGGACACACCCTAGGTGGGCGCGGGCCAGCCCTAGTAGCGCCCACATGGGGTGTGGGCCTCTGGCCCTCCACCGACCTTGCCTCCTTTGCCTAAGAAGCCTCCGACCCAAAAACCCTAAATCATCGACCAGAAAGCCACAAAAAGTTCCGCAGCGCCGCCGCCACTGAAGGGGAGATTCGGAGGACAAAAGTCTCTGTTTCGGAACCCTTCCGGGACGGGGAAGTGCCCTCGGAGCCATATCCTTCGATCTCCACCACCATATCCATCACCATCTCCATCGCCGTTGCTGATTCCCATGATGAGGAGGGACTATTTCTTCCTCGAGGCTAAGGGCTCTACCGGTAGCTATGTATTCATCTCTCTCTATGCATGATCTTTTTGTGGTCATGAGCTTTGTAATCAAATAGATCTACCTTGCTACTCAAGTGCTTTAATAGATCTCCTGCTCTTCCCATGTGTGTGAAAGTGACAGCGTGCACGCCATGGTGGCACTTAGGCTAGAGTCTACATAAATACTCAAGTGCTTCAATAGATCTCTGCTCTTCCCACGTGTGTGAAAGTAACAGCGTGCACGCCGTGGTGGAACTTAGGCTAGAGTTCATAAATCCTTGTTATGGGTTATATTTGGAGTTGATTGTCTCTATGAAATTGTGGTGTTTGTTGGAACCATCTAGCGCTCAAGGTGACAATGTGAGGTTATCTAGATTGGGGAAGACGGACTTTGAGGAGTGCTGTTATAACCCTACCATGGATTAGAGTGTCCAACCAGAGAGTAGTTCAGGGTAGTATCATGAAGAGAATATATTTATATGAGAGAGTGTTCACTAGTGAAAGTATGATCCCTAGGCCTTGTTTCTAAGCATTGAAACACCGTTCATAACTAGATCTGTTGCATGTTTGCTTGTTGCCATCTTTGTTTGCTTGCCTTTAGACTCTTCCAAGCCATCAGAGTCTTTTCTGGTGCCGTCACGGGGAACTACAAGACCGTTTCGACCTTTTCCTCCCGTCAAGCTCTTTTCTGGCACCGTTGTCTTATAATCATCCATACCACTTGTATTTCACTATATCTTCGCCGAACTAGTGCACCTATACACCTGACAAGTGTATTGGATGTGTTGGCGACACAAGAGACTTTTTATATCGTGATTGTAGGGTTGCTTGAGAGGGATACCTTTGACCACTTCCTTCCTGAGTTCGATAAACCTTGGGTGATCCACTTAAGAGAAACTTGCTACTGTTCTACAAACCTCTGCACTTGGAGGCCCAACAACTGTCTATAAGAATAGAAGTGCATAGACATCAGCCGCCTCCTTCAACAACCTCGTATATTAATAATCATGAATATCATTACAAAAGAAACCGAAACATAATGAAGATTACAAATAGCTTAATGAACCACCTAGCAACGGCTAAAAACAATAGCGCGAGTCGAAAGCGTGCCGGTGGTCCTTGCTCCTATGAGATTGCAGGGACTAGGATGCATCTACTCACTTTGTTTGAAAATAAATAACTTGAATTTGTTTCACATGTGTCTATATGTGTTTTAGCGTATAAATAAATGAACCTAGATAAATCAAAGTCATCTATTTCTAAAAAATAATTTGGTAGAATACGATATTGCATCTCCGCACGTGAGCCGCCCGCATATCTTGTGCCCATCTAACAATTTCTCAATTAACACCTTTTTTTTTCTTGCCATGGTGGTCTATGTTTTTCGTGTGGAAAGGACTCTGCCACTAAAAAACAAACGTACAAAGCATCACAAAAAAGCAAAAATTATGACGAAATCCTTGAGATGCCCTTCGTCGTTAACGTCTAGACCATGTCGATGGCGCACGGCCGCTGCCTCTACTACCTGAGCCGGCCTGGCGTTGTTGGTTATGGACAGAAATTCACGAAACAGGTATAAAAAACCACACCCGTCCTAGAGACGAAGAAGAAGTAACATCGATGAAACTCCATGATAATCCGTAGGTCCCCACAACTTGAAGAAGTCCCCTTATATGGACACACCAATTGTCAAGATACAAAAAAAGTCAACAGATCCAGTGATGCTAACCCTCACAGGTCCTTCATTGACTCCAAATCATACACTCACAATTGTTGTTCTATGTTTCGAGAAAATGTCTAAACGCGGTCACATTAAAAAAAGGAAACTGACTACGTTGTCATCGGTCAAATGTCCTGCCAAGGTATTTTTTATTTCTCTTATATTTTTATTCTTAAGATCTTATTTACTTTTCTCGTATTTGCTAGTGTATTCGAGAGGATCAGAGAGGATTATTCCCCCGTAAAATCCCCATAATCCATTTACCAAGCCTGGTTTAGCCGAAATAATCTCGAGATATCCCACTCTTGGATATCTCGAGATTATTCCGGACAAGCCTATGTTTGGTAAATGGTGGAGAGTTTTTAATCTAGGTAGATTATGGTGAAGAGTTTTTAATCTAGACAGAAATAAGAGGATTTGCAAAATATCTCGGGGTTATTCTGGATAAACTTAGTGTGATAAATGGACTATAGAGATTTTGCGGGATTTGAAATAATCCCCTCCCATCAAAATAAATACACTACCAAATACGAGAGAAGTAAATAAAGCCAAATACAAAAGAAGTAAACAAATGCCAAAAACAAGTATCAAGTATGCCCTCCGTCTAAAAATAATTAAAATGAATTTGTCTAAATTCGTATATATCTAGGCACGTTTTAACACATTTCGGTGTGTAGGATATGCGAACCTAGACATGCTCAAATACTTTACTCCTGAGCAAGGACATAAATTTGAAATAATTTGAATATCCTGTGTCTCCCATCTAGCTACATTGCCTGCAGAAAAAAAATGTAATTGGCCGACTAGCTACGCTTACCGGCAAACCAGCTGATCCCTCCCCGGTTCCTAGTTCCGGCCACTGAAAAAAATGGCGGAGATTGCCGGCGAAGAGACCCCACCGCTACCTTCGTCTTCCGGCGCCGGTGAATCCTCTCTCTACTCGTCCCCTCCTTCGCCAACCGCCCCCGCCGGCGACAAGCCGCCGCCACAAGCGACGAAGCCCGGCACGAAACGCCTCGTCCTCACCGCCTCCGTCCTCCTCTCCTTCCTCGTCGGTACTAACGCCCACCTCTCCAAATCTACCAGAGTTTTAGGGTTTTTTCTCTTCTCCGTATAACCCTTGCGCATCTCGCTTTCTATCTCTCCATAGGACTGCCCTTCCTGCTCAAATCCACCGAGATCCACCGGTCGCCGCTGCCCTCCGATGCAATCGCCGACCTGTCCCGCCGCCTCCACTCTCATCCTCCCTCGTTTCCCTGCGCTCTCCACGCGGTGTTCCTCCGCTCCGGTCCTGGCTCCTCCGTTTCCTCCCTTGCCGATCAGCTCGAGCGGGCAATCTCGAGCCAACCCCACGGCCTCCCTGCGTCTTCAACTGCCGGGAACATCTCCGTATCAGTCACCCTGCAATCGGACGGTAGTTGCTCCAGCAGCAGCACTGTTGCTTCGCCTTGGCGATGTGGGTCCGTGACCACTGCAGACTCGGTCCGCGGTGATGAGGTGTTCGATGAATTGCTGCACTCAGCATTGGGTGGTGGGGATCGGATGAAGGTTTACACTGTTGTCATTGTCGAGAGCGATGATGAGAAGGGAACGAGGGTTGTGATTGGAAAGCACCGTCACGCTTGGGTGGTTGGGAAGGTTGATGAGGCTGAGGCTGTGTCACTTATTGGCAAGGTATTCATCAAGTATTTCATGAATGGCGGTATCGAGGATGGTGAGACAGGCATTGGGAAAGGAGAGTTCATGCCAGTTGGTTCAGATGGGAACGTTGTTCTTTCATTTAGTTTGTTGAATGCTGATCCGAGTGATTGGGTCTATGATTGGTAAGAACAAAAACTTGAGATATTGTATGCAAATCGTTGCTTCATTATTGCTTGTGATATTTCCTTATTTATCTGCAATTCTGCATTGCTAGAAAAATTCAAAATATAACTTGTCCTGAGTTATGATAAACTGTGGGCATCTGATAGCTTCCTTATTTAGAATCAACTACATTTTCTGTCGTTGTAGTTAGCTAATTTCAAACATACAGTTTCACACCCTATTATTGCTGTTGATGTTGGATTTCTTATGGTTATGCACCCCACATGTAGGGATTTTGAAAATATTGGTGTGAGGTGTGGGCATCTGATAGCTTCCTTATTTAGAATCAACAACATTTTCTGTCGTTCTAGTTAGCTAATTTCAAACATACAGTTTCACGCCTTATTATTGCTGTTGATGTTGGATTTCTTATGGTTATGCACCCCACATGTAGGGATTTTGAAAATATTGGTGTGAGGATGCTGACTCCTGTGGTTGAGGCATTGCGACCAATTGCTGATATTAATATAGAGAGCCAGGTGCATATTTGCCTTATTTGGGCTAAACTTGGATCCTCGATCTCTCGTGAAGGTGCCAATATTAATAAGCACTGTACAACTGCTCCTTCTCTTTTCAGGTTCTGTATCACACTCCAAAGTCGTCCTATTCTCATTCTGATGATAAACTGGGTGGCAATGTCCTTAGTATGGGAGACATTCCTTTCTTTGTATGTTCCTGACTTGCTCTGGCGAAGTAATCTAGTCTTACTCGTTGCTGCATTCTTTGGATAACTACTTGTTAGTGCCAGTATAAGTTTCAGCTACACTAATTTAATTGTTGCAATAATTTGATAGGTAAACTCAAATGAGTGGCACTTGGATACATCGCTTTCAGCTACTGGACGATCAAAAGTTCTTCAATTTGTGGTGTATGCTTTTAATTTTAGATCAGACCTGCATCTTACATTTGTACACTTTGCATGACATGATATGGTTTGTGTTCCTAAACATATTTAAAACATGAGTATGATTCTGTTCCCCTTTTCATGTCCCCTGCCACTCTTAATTATTACTCTATTTTCATGTGCCAAACTCCTGAGGTGATCCCATTTTTTAGCCGCCCCTTCCGGTGTGAGCAGTACCCTTTGCAGAATATATCATAGTTCTTACCTGGATTTCTGATTTTCCAAGCGTACACAGACATAGGACAATATGCATAGAAGTTCTAATTACCAGGTTTACTAAATTGTACTCCTTCAGATCCAAATCAATTGACACAGCTTTGTCATCTAACTGCTTCTTAGATGCTCATCCAGATTTTTCATCTGGAGTATGAACTTATTAGATGCTCATTTAGTCATCTAACTTCTTGTTCTGTAATAAACAGATATGTTCCATCTGCAAGGGAATGCCCTTTGTATTTGCAGCTTCCAAATAGGGAGCTTTCAAAAACTAATGCGTTTATTTCCCCAGTAAGTACATTCTACATTATTTCTGCTGTCCAATCTTACCATTTTACTTGACAGTGTTATACTGTAATTTAGATGTGGGGAGGTGTTGTTATCTGGAACCCACCAGGCTGTTCACTTGGCCCTAAGAAGACGAGTGGGACTCAGACCAAAGTGTCATCACAGGTATGTAGAATTCACCATATTTTTTGTTTTGCCTTTTTATATGTTTGTACGAGCATTATTTCCTGATGCATTTATATGCAACAGGAACTTATGGAGACTCTAGAAATCTTCATCGGACAGCTAAGGCAATTATTTGGTCTAAAGCCAACTTATCATGCCCAAGGCATGGATGTGGCAACTAAATTCCTAGTTAGTGAAAAGGGGTTTGCACAATGGTGAGAATATCTCCTTGCTTGTCTACTAGGATACCATGGTACATGTTCATTTTGTTATCACAAACCACAGCTTTACAAAATCTGGATGCATATTTTGTATATGTAGTCACTCAGACTAGAGAACATATTCGCTACCGTTATCATCGAAATACCATGTCCTTGTTACAACAGTTTGCAATTGCTCAAATTATCGGTACTGTAGTATGCATCAATCAAGGAGTAAATTCATCAAGTATAGAAGTTGTCACCTAAATATCAGTATCTAGGATTATGCAATCTCTCTGTATTTAGTTTGTGAAAGTCTGTCTTTTCTTTACCATATAACTTCCTGCTTCATTGACCTGCAGTTGTGAGCTTGCAAGTTCACTTAGTTTTGGTAAATTGTCGAACCTGTTGATCTCTAAGGTTCTTTACAGAAGTTACTGGTGATCTTTTGCAGGGAACTAGATTTATTGTACCGCCATCATGCATGTTCCAATCTTTTGTCATGCCTCGCCACCTTGGAGTCTCTTTCCAGTTTGGTACGTCTAAAGTTCTCAATGAGATATATAATTTAATCTTCAGAGAGATGTACACTAATGTTGTTTCTGTTGGCAGGTCCAATCGCTCCCAAGAATGATTGTTATGGACGAAATCGGGAGACAGGTTTGTTCCTCTACCACTCTTGCTAAATAGATAGCTCATGGTGCTTCCCAGCAAAAAAAAAAAGAGAAGAAAAAGAAAGATGGCTCGTGCTTCTATGTAGCAGTGTTTTTATTTTTTTTATTTTAAGGTGTAATTTTTTTTGACTCTGACTAAGCAAGAGAGCATTCAGATAAACCTCCACATGTTTCACAACCCTGAACATTCATGATGTCCGGTGTTACTTCTTACACCTTCTTGCGTACAGTTACACACTTGTAAACGATTCTTTTATGTCCAAGTCTTTACTTTTTATGCCTTCTGATTCTGAATAAGCAACAGGACATTCAGATAAAATTTAAAGTGCTCATAACCCTGAATATTCATGGTGTTCGTTTTTTACTTTTTATGTCTGTGTACGTTTGCACACTTGTACACGGTTGCCTTTCATGTCTAA
Organism: Avena longiglumis; assembly: GCA_030063025.1. NCBI lineage: Eukaryota > Viridiplantae > Streptophyta > Magnoliopsida > Poales > Poaceae > Avena > Avena longiglumis. The sequence goes on along the minus strand of CP125973.1, from coordinate 49,755,864 downwards.
TTCAGTCTTTACTTAGTTATTATAGTGTAAAATCACTTGATTAGTTCATCGCGAGGCCAAGTTTGTTCTGACTTCTGACAAGTAATATTTTTCCAGGTTGAGCTTTCTCTTGAAGCTGCAAGTTTAGCTCAAAGAAACGCCACTCTTGGAATAAGCGATTCTTCAGCAGGCAAGTTGAGGACGCATTTAATTGCACAAGGTAATCCTAGATTGGAAGGATTTTGTTAACACTGTGCTGTCCTGCAGTGTCTGCAACAAGAGCAAGGGCATTGGCTGAGGATGCCTTTTTCCATCCATCCATCAGTTCGATCAGCTATGCTTCAGTGGAGCACTACTTTGCGATCTACATGGTTAGTATATTCACTGAATTACGATTGACAAGCCGCTACTTGCAAATCCTCTATCCTGAACGCAGGAAGGCAAGAGAGTTATTGCTCTGTTGTCTATTCTTCAAACCAAGTTCATAGCATCGTAGTCTTTTTTTGTTTTGACTTTTCATAGCATCGTAGTCTGCTGAGCAACATCAACGTCCTCTTATGTGAGCTGTGTAATGTTGGCATGAAAGCTGTAGACTGATAATATTTCTCATGGTGCATCTTCCTTCCATGTCACGCCTTTGCATTACTCATTCAACATTCCCACCTTTGAAGCCCTCGATATCACTATAGTAGTATGCTTTAACCGTGAACAGAGTTCCGTTGAAACTTGAAACCAAACTACTACCTTGTAACACCACTAGAGAGTTGCTGACACGTTTCACACTTTTGCAGCCATTCTTCGCACCGGTTTCTCTGCACGTGCTGCTGGCGGCCATCAAAGAGCTGAAGCGCTACAAGGTGGAGCGGGCCAAATACTCGGCGTTCCTCTCACAGGCGACGTCCTCCTGATCAGAATGTGAGAGACACACAGCATTGGTGCTCACGCTTGTTATCTGATCAGGAAGTTTGACAGGTGATGGAAGGTAGTAGACGTGATGATCTGTGACGGCACGCTTGCACATCTGAGGTCTGACGCCGGGTTGGTGGGCCGTCACGCTGATCCTAGGCACACACGTAGCGTCTACAAGTGCGCGCCTAATGTAAATCTGTGTAGTTTACGGTAGGTTTTGTAGCCTGGGGCGAAGGTGGCGTGGAGCCCAGAGTTTTGCTGGTACGTAGAATTTGGTACACTCACATGAATTGCATGCCAAATTTGAAGTTTGAATTGGTATTATTGTTGTATGATGAACCAGTGTACTGCATCATTTTTTGGTGACACTGACACCTCTCCAAGCCAGTGCTGACTGGACTGCTACTGTTTGCATAGGCGAGATGATCGCACGCTAGTCGCAAAAGAAGATGGTACGGGTACCATTCTAGAGCGAGAGAGGCATGCCTCCAGTGTGCATTTTTTGGGTTCTCTGTGAATGCCCACGCAAAAAGGGAAAGAAAGACCCCACCCCACAGCCCAAAGCGACAAACAAGAAACAACTGCAGGTGAAAAACCGCACCTTTGGGTAGTTACCGTGCCGCGCACATAGCAATGACAGACTCGGGTCGACGACGAACCGCGGCACCGCAGCGGTTGCGGCAAGGCACGCACGCTACTTTGCTCTCTCCCCTTCGCCTTCCTCCCCCTCCCCTTCTCCCAAACCAAACCAAAACCTCTCCTTTGCTCTCTGCCTCTGTCCAAACCCAATGCGCCTGTAGCGCCGCGGCGGTAACTCCCCCCGGCACCGATCACGATGCCGTCGTCATCGCCTCCGCCGCGCGGGGCGACAGGCGACCTGGTGCCGCCGTGGCTGAGAGCCCTGCCGCTGGCGCCGGAGTTCCACCCCACGGAGGCCGAGTTCGCCGACCCCGTCGCCTACATCCTCAAGATCGAGCCCGCCGCGGCGCCCTACGGCATCTGCAAGGTCGTGCCGCCCTGCGCGCAGCCGCCCCGGAAGACCACCCTCGCCAACCTCGCCCGCTCCTTCGCCGCGCTCCGCTCCTCCTCCTCCAACGACGCCACGCCCCCGTCCTTCCCCGCCCGCCACCAGTACGTGGGCCTCTACGCGCGCCGCGCCCTCCCGGCGGTCCAGGCCGCCTGGCTCTCCGCGCGCCGCTACACGCTCCAGCAGTTCGAGGCCAGGGCCGCGGCCGCGCGCAGGCCGCTCCTCGCCCGCCTCGGCGTGCCCGCCTCCAGGCACGCCCACCTCTCCCCGCTCGACCACGACGCCCTCTTCTGGCGCGCCGCCGCCGCCGACCGCGCCGTCACCGTCGACTACGCCAGCGACATGCCCGGCTCCGGCTTCTCCGCCCCCTCCCCCGCCGCCGCCGCCGCGCGCCAGGTCCATCGGCCCGCGCACGTCGGCGACACGGCATGGAACATGCGCGCCGCCGCCAGGAGCCCCGGGTCGCTGCTCCGCTTCGCGCGCGACGAGGTGCCAGGGGTCACCACGCCCATGCTCTACGTCGGCATGCTCTTCAGCTGGTTCGCATGGCACGTCGAGGACCACGACCTCCACAGCATCAACTACCTGCACTTCGGGGCAGCCAAGACGTGGTACGGGGTGCCGCGCGACGCCGCGCTCGCATTCGAGGACGTCGTGCGCGTACACGGATACGGCGGGGAGGTCAACCCACTAGGTGAGCCGCGGCCACACACACCCTCTCTGTTACATGCTCCGTCTCCTCTGCTGCTCTGATTGCGAAGCGATTTTGTTGGTGCAGAGACCTTCGCGACGCTGGGGAAGAAAACGACCGTCATGTCCCCTGAAGTGTTCGTGGCCTCAGGGGTACCCTGCTGCAGGTTGGTGCAGAATGCAGGGGAGTTTGTGGTCACTTTCCCAGGATCATATCACTCCGGTTTCAGCCATGGTGAGCACCTGAACTAGTCAACATCACTGAAAAGCAACGTTTCATATGCTGCATTGTCTGTTTTATGCATGCATTTGCAATTTTGCATGTTTAATTAATGCATGCCATAATGCCAAACCTTTTGTCCCGAACTATACATAATTAGTTTGCCTGGTAAACATGTATGTTTGCCAGGCAAACTTTGCAAGTGATATCCATGTGGTGCCAACCTTTTATTTATAAAAATGTTATAGTTGGAATAGAATTAAAGTTTTGTATGTATACTGTTATTCAATGTATTATAAGGTGCAATAAGAAACACATTCTAGATTTTTTGACTTTGAGTCCAGTGGACTGTAGGGCATTATGCAGAGAAATTCAAGAATGTGCTAGAAATAAAGACCATCCTGGGCTTATATTTATATTCACGTATCCCTTCCCTGTCCTGAGTTTGTTTATGCATCTTGACATGGGATCTTCATCAGTTCATCTCATCTATGCAAGATGTGTATTTGCAGTGAACACTGTGGTAGTGTGGTGCACACATCTTTGCTCCTAAACTTAAACTGTTTGTTATTTGGACATCGCTTTGCTTGCACTTGCAATAGCAATTATAACCCCATTGAGGACCTTTTCTATTTGGTCAGGTTTCAACTGTGGTGAGGCATCGAATATAGCTACTCCTGAATGGTTGACAGTAGCGAAAGAGGCAGCAATCCGGAGGGCATCAATCAACTGACCCCCATGCTTTCGCATTATCAGCTGCTTTATGAACTTGCAGTGTCAATGTGCATCAGGTATTCGACACAACTCCGTGCTTCATGACGCACACTTGTTCTTTTGAGATAATTTGTTATCCTCCTGCCTCCTACAAAAAATACCGATCTTGTAAGTCCTTATCACTGTCCAACTTATATTACGTTTTCACCGGAAAATAATTCGTCAGCAGGTGTGCAATGTGTAAGCTCCATGTGTTAACTGAAATATGCTTCTGTGACCAGTGTTGACAATATATGGTGTTCCACTTTCAGTTTCTCTGGCCCAGGCAAGGAAGTTGTATATTTTTTTCAATTCTGTGTCTTACAGTAGTTATGACTTAATGACGATGCTTCAATTTGGTGCCTCTGTGTTCATGCATATTGGAGCTGTTTTCTAACATAGCTCTTTCTGTGCTTGGAGTTGGCATCAGTTATCCATCAGAAGTTGCATGCTTCATGATTCACACTAAATAATTTGTCAGCCTCCTGCCTCCTTCAAAAGCACCACTCTCATTAGTATTTATTATTGTCCAACTTATGTGATGTTTTCACCTGAAAATAACTGGTGAACATGTGTGCGATCTGTAACTTCCATGGGTTTACTGATATATGGTTTCGTGATCAGTGTTGTCAATATTTGATGTTCCACTCTCACTTGCTTTGACCAAAGCAAGCAAGTTGTATATTTTTCACTTCTGTTTCTTTCTGTATCCATGGCTTAATTATAATGCTTTTATCTGGTAACCATATTCATGTATATATATTACTGGAGCTGTTTTAGGATTTTAGCTTTTATTTGTTTGGAGTTGTTACCAAGTGCACCATTTTGTATATTTTTTTGACCCTGTACTTATTTTTTCCAACAATTATATTTCTAGGGATCCATCCACTGGGGCAATGGAACCACGGAGTTCTAGATTAAAAGAGAAGAAAAAGGGCGAAGGGGGGCAATTGGTCAAGAAGTTATTTGTCCAAAATGTTATTCAAGACAATGAACTCCTTAGTTGTCTTCTGAATGATGGGTCTTCTTGCATTATTCTTCCTATAAATGCTCATGATGGTCCTGTTCTTTCAGCTTTACGCTCAAGATACAAATTAAAACCTAAATCCAATTTATCAGATGACCTATGCAGTAGTGGAAAAACTCTGGAAGCCTCGAGATGCTTACCACTGAATGAAGCATTTGATAGGGATGGTGAAATTAGAAACTGTGTTGCTTTGTCTTCATCCAAAGAAAGATCATTACCAGCCTGCTCTGGAAAGAAATACCCACCAGCAAGATATATGCATGATAGTGTAAATCTCTCTAGTTCATCTGACACATATAGTGCAGAAGGTGATGAGGCGGATATAATCAGTGCTGCTGGTCTCTTAGATCAGGGTTTATTATCCTGTGTCAGCTGTGGGATTTTAAGTTTCTCGTGCGTGGCTGTCATCAAACCAAGAGAGTGTGCATCGAACTACTTCATGTCTTCTGATTATAATTTGATTAATGATGAGCTTGTTGGACCTGGAGGGAGTCATCTGGCAAATGCAACAGGAATAGAAGGGACTAATGGTGGCATTCTACGTAAGTTACACATCTTACAATGTATACCATCATCCTTTTACCGCTGACTTATCTTACTTTTTTCGAGTTAACATGCGCTTCTTTATTGATATGGTTATGTGCTTAGTTACTGTTAGATAATTTGTAGGAAATAGTCAAAAAATATTAATGCTTTAGGATCCCTCAGAACGTAGCCTGTTCAGAATTCAGTGGTTAAAATAAATGCAGATTTGTCCCTCTGATTTTATTTTCTCAGAAACAAAAAAAACCGCAGCTAATAAAATAGAACATTAGCCTTGAAACTTTATTCTCCGACTATGCTACACTGCAAATTTGACCCCTAGGTATTTTTTCTATTTTTTTAGAGGGATTATCCAAGTACTGACTTTACTGTTTGTTGCCTCAGAAATTGGGCCATCTAAATTTTTATTTAGATCATTTTTGGATTATTGTTTTCTTGTTTGAAGTTGTTTCGCCAGTGTCTTTCTTATGGTGGAAGTCAATAAGTAATGATACCCATGTCTTATTTTGTTGCTCATCAATATTAGTTGCTCTTCATGCATCGTACGACTTATGGACCATCACGTTAATTCCAAACAGAGGAAGACCACTCTAGATCCTTGTAGAGACAAACATGCACGGATGTAACTTGTGTCGCTCTAGTGGGATTTCTAGTTCATTGTCTTGCCGAAGTGGATTTCATACTAGTTTCTTTTGGCTTATAGCATCAAACATGTTATCTGATGCAATCTTTATATTCCTAATCAACATGCAGGGCCCTGTTTTGAACCATATGGCAATGAAATACTTTCTGATGCTGAACCTGTCAATAAAAATTCTGCTCTTGGTTCCAATGAAGATATTCATAACAAAAAGCTTAAGGTATCTCATGAATCCATGGAATTATCGGGGCAGATGACTGAGCCACAACACAATGGCTCAAGTAATATCTGTTTTGATGAAACGAAGATTTCCTCAAGTAGCGATAAATGCCAACAAAGGCCATCATCCCAGAGCTCTCAGTGTATTGGTGGCTCAGGTATTTCAAATGGACCAAGAGGTGTTCGCACAAGAAACAAATATAAACTTAAGCTGGCACTGTCTGAAGGTTTTCAGCTAAGGGATAATCGTTTGACAATGGAACAGAAGGTTCTACCTGAACCGTCAAGCTCAGAAAAGATTCTGAAGGAGGAGCCGCTTGATGCCAGTGGCACAGATTATGATGGTAGATGTAACAGCACTGCAATCGTTATGGATGACCCTATAAGCTCTGCTGCTACAGTGAACAACTTAAATAAATCAATTGTGAAGTTTGATAAGGATTCATCAAGAATGCATGTATTTTGTCTTGAGCATGCTGTCGAGGTTGAGAAGCAGCTCCGAGCAATTGGTGGTGCCAAAGTTATTCTTTTATGTCGTCCAGGTAGGTCATCAAGCTGCTTGCTCATCGTGATCGAATGCAGTGCACCTTCTTAAATCTAGTATTTTTGAACTTGCTGCATGCACTCTAGCGTTGCATGTATCCAGTATGAGTGAGCAATGGCCCATTCTGATTGTACTTGAATATGTTAATGCATGATCCATTCAAGACATGTTACTAGGTTGCCCCTTTTTTTTTGTTCAATAGCACATTATACCAACTTTGGTAATGTCACAAGTAAATATAGACCTTCTGTACTTGAGGTGTTCATAATACTGAATTCTCGACACTGCTTTCTAGGTTCTGAAAGCATAATTGACTTGTTTGTTATGGTTTGCACAGAATATCTCAAGATAGAAGCAGAAGCAAGGTCGTTAGCTGCAGAAATGGAAGTTGAGTATGACTGGAAGGACATCCATTTCAGGGAAGCCAAGATGGAGGACAGGCAGATGATACAAGAACTCCTGCAGGATGAGGAATCAATACCGACAAACAGCGATTGGGCTGTGAAACTGGGAACTAATCTCTACTACAGTGCAAATCTGGCCAAATCTCCTTCACATAACAAAGAAATACCATACAACAGGGTCATCTATAAGGCATTTGGCTACAATTCTCCTAGCAACTCACCAGAAGAGCTGAACAATTGCGAGAGGAGTCAAGGCAGGCAGAAGAAAATAGTCATTGCTGGCCGGTGGTGTGGGAAAGTATGGATGTCAGACCAGGTCCATCCGATCCTAGCTCAGAGAACTGAAGGCAGTGAACTGGAAGAGACTGACGATTCTAGTGGAGTGGGAGCCTCAAGAAGAAATAGTAGAATCCTAGCTCAGAGAAGTGAAGGCAGTGAACTGGAGGAGACTGACGATTCTAGTGGAGTGGAAGCCTCAAGAAGAAACAGTAGAATCCTAGCTCAGAGAAGTGAAGGCAGTGAACTGGAAGAGACTGACGATTCTAGTGGAGTGGAAGCCTCAAGAATAAACAGTAGCACTGCAACAGCTGTACTGAAATCAGGCAAGAAAAGGGTGAGCGTGAAACTGGAGGAAACAAGCACCAAGAGGGCCAAACTGACCGAGGAGTACAGCTCCAAAGCGTTAAAAGGTGTTGCTGAAGTGTCCTCACCAGCTAGAGCGGTTCACCGTGCTAGCTCTAGGAATGCAAAGAGAGCAAACAGGGTAAAATTAGAGATAACAGAAGAAGACGATGATCCTGCTAGCTGTCCAAAGTCAAAGGCTACTTCCCATCATTTGCGAACAAGACCGCCACAGAAGACTGAAGTCGAAGTGAAGAAGGAAATGAAGATAAGCAGAGGAGACAAGACGACGGCTCTAACTGTTCCAAAGGATGAAGAAGAGCACCCACACGCCCCCAATGGTTCTCCAGTGAGCTCTGACACCAAGTGGGATTTCTATCCGCGCAAGCACAGAACCAGAACAGAGGCAAAGATCCAACTGAAGAAAGTTACAGCAGCAGAGATGAAGATGACTGCAAGGGATCCGTTGCACGTGGAAGAGTACACATGCAGTATCGAGGGCTGTTCGACGATCTTCGACACGAGAAATGAGCTGTCCCTGCACGAGCGCGACATCTGCCCAGTCAAGGGCTGTGGGAAGAAGTTTGTCACGCACAAGTACCTGCTGCAGCACGGCAAGGTTCACACAGATGACCGTCCTCTGAAATGCCCGTGGGAGGGCTGCGGCATGGCGTTCAAGTGGAGCTGGGCAAGGACAGAGCATCTCAGGGTTCATACGGGCGACAGGCCCTATGTCTGCCAGGAGCCAGAGTGTGCGCAGACTTTCAGGTTCGTATCGGATTTCAGCCGTCACAAACGCAGCACAGGCCATTCACCCAAGGGGCAGAGAACGAAGACATGATCGGCCAAGGCAGGAGCAAGTTGTTCTGATGGTTTACCAGAAGCAATAGGGGTAAGTTGTACATTCCTCACCAGCACCCGGAGGCCGGAGCCCATGGTAGTCTGCTAGCGGTTTCGTTAGGATAGCCCATGATATCGTTTTTTTTACAGAATTCCATTGGCTAGCACCGCAATCGGTGTGCTTGCTATGTCTATAATTTCGTTCGTGGATCATTTCCATGATTGATGATTTACCTAGTTTAGTATTACTGATTTTATGTCTGATGTATTGACATTATGACTTGATTGAACGCACGGTTTGAATGCCATATTCAGTCTGATCTCCCTTCTTTGCTTGTGTTAACCTTGTGATGATGTGTATGATATAATTCGGCTTGATGTTTCGATGATAGTACTCTTGTTGTGAGCTAGCCAGAGACGCCACGGTGGTGCACAGTAACAAGGCACATGTCCGTTCCGTTGGCTGTCGTGTATCTGTTTGTGCCGCTGGCTTGCCCAGCTTGTGGGTGTGGGATGTTGTAATCAGTTGGTGCTATCAGGCTTGGGTTGTGAGGCGACGGAACAGAAATAGCTGCCAGGTGCGTCAGGCACAGGCAGGATGCCTGAAAGTGATCGGGAAAGGGCATACGGTGGTGTAGTACTCCCTCCCACAATATAAGATGTTTTAGGTTTGTGAAAAAAATAAATCTAGACTTGTTTTAGTATATAGGTTGTATATACTAAAACAAGTCTAGATTTATTTTCTTCACAAACCTAAAACATCTTATATTTTAAAACGGAGGGAGTAATACACAGCCGAGTCCTGACCTAGACCGTTTTTATTTCCGTCCTTCACATTAAGTTAATGTGAACCTCATGTTACTAGTTGCATTTACATACACGTCTGTACAAAGTCAAATACATGCACCGAGTGAGGTAGTATAGAAGTTTTGGTGTCTGAAAGCTGTTGCTGGGTCTACACAAGTTCTTGGTTAACTATGCAGTACATAGTAGCAGATTTTCCTACTTTCCTGTCTTAAAATAGATGTCGCAGATTTGTCAAAATTTAGATGAATTTAGACACTATTTCGTATATAGATTCATCCAAATTTTGACAAACATGCGACATCTATTTGAGACAGAGAGGGTATAAGAGTTCGTTTGGAAGCCATCATTTCGTTTTTTTAGATAACAACTGATGGAATTCAATCATGGCGAAACCGATTACAAACGACACCATAAAAAAGGAAAATACAATATGGACCCGGAAGACCGGACACCGTACTCCCAAATCGCAATCAAGCCCATCGTCCTCATCGTCACCACCCAAATACAGGAAACGGTTTCGGAAGCCGCCCATCTCCAGACACCATCGAGTCACCTTCGCCACCTTCGCCACATTGGGCTTTGAACACCGCAGGAGTGCCCACCCCGAGGGGTGAGAGCTAATAATCTTTTCCAGACCATCGAGCAGGCATGAGATGGTGGAGACCAAGCAGTACCTCCAATCTAAGGTCCCCGAGCAGTAGGTCCCAACCATCGACGCCACGCCTAGCCACCTCCTCCCCTCGCCACCATGGCCGACCGGAGGGAACTGCAAGACGCGACAGTCGCAGCTCAAAAAAAGACCACAAACAACCCTAACGAGGAAGGCAGTTGTACCATCATCTTCCCTCCCTCGCCACCATGGTCGTCTGAGGGGAAGACAACAACAGCAACATCCTTCCGACTCCCAAAGCTCCACGGTAGAGTCGAAATACGACCACCTTGAGAGAGACCACCTCCCTAGATCCGATCCGAGGAAACTCACAGCCATCGGCTGCCCGCCACAAGTGGCCTTGCCGAGATGGGGATCGAACTCCGGCACCCTTACGACGTCTCCCAACACCCTAGCAGATCTCCAGCCCTCACCACTGACGGTCCACCGAGGCTCCGTGAAAGGAGCGTATGGGCACCTAGAGGGAGGGAGGGGGGGTGAATAGGTGCTACTTCAAATTTTCTTCGTTTTCAAATTAGGGTTTGACAATAAGGTAAATTCTCTAGATAATGCAACTAAGGTGGATTTGCCTATATGACAAATAAGCACTAGCTAACACAATACTAAGCAATAACAAGCAAGTAAGGTGCGGTAAATGATAGAATTAACCAAAGTGGTGGACGCGGAGACACAATGATTTGTTTCCCGTAGTTCTTTCCTTTTGAGGGGAAGTACGTCTATATTTGGATAGGGGGTGGTTTCAAACCACCAACGCCACGAGAGGCCTCCCTTGTTCTCCGATGAATCTCATCCCAACGGGATCGATCCACCTTCCACTATATCGGCAACCTTCAAGGTGGAAGCCGACACCTTTACAAGTTTGGGGCATACATCCACAACTTAATTGGAGGCTCCCAAATACAAGCAAGCTGTCAAGACAATCAAAGACAAGCTTGTAAGAACCAAATCTAGAACTAGGATTTCCAAGAAAACACTAGAGCAAGGGGCCCTCAAGTGAATGAGGGGGAAATGAAGATCTCTTTTGGTGAAGTAGTAGATCAAGGCCTCCTCCTTCGGTTCCCCAAAGATCAAGGACTTTGGGTGGTGGATTGAAGAGATCTTGTAGATTTGGTGGCTCCAATGGTGGTAGTAGACTTCAATGCAAATGAGAAGCTTGTCCCAAGGTAGGTGAAGGGATATTTATAGCTCCAGATCCAATCTGATCGTTGGAGCATTTAATGCAGCGGTAGTACTGGGAGTTCAAGCGGTAACTCCGGTACTACCGGACCTGGTACCGAAAGAACAAACTTCGAAACACATATGCCCCAGCCACATCGGTATCAATTTGTGGTGCTACCGCTCAGCGGTAGTACCGCTCCTGAGATACGGTACTACCGGATGCATGCGGTAGTGCCGCATTTTTATACCGCAAAGGGCAGTGGCATATGCAACTTTTTCAAAAACTCTCTGCTGCGCTAGGTACCAAAATGCGGTAACAACTTGTAAAAATCTTCTGCCACGCTAGGTACTAAAATGCGGTACCGGGACGGGCAGTGGCTTTTGACAAGTTGCAAAAAGCTTCTGCCGCGCAATTTTAGTACCGGAGCGGGCAGTAGCTTTTGTCAAAAAGCTTCTGCCACGCTAGGTACTAAAACGCGGTACTAGCCAAAACCTACTGCCGCGTCCGGTAGCAAAAAGCGGTACTTTTTGGTACCGCGCCAGGCAAAAAGTTTTGGACAGTTTGTCCAACCACGCTGCCCCACTTAGTAGCAACTGCCAGTGCACCCGACACACTGCAAACCCTTTTTAATACAACCTTTGGTACACTTGGCAAATAATTAGTCCGATATGTGTGTTGTTATAAAACACCAAAATCACTAGGGATAGAAAAGGCTCTTTCAATCTCCCCCTTTTTGGTGTTTGATGACAACACACATTTGCAAGATAATATTATGATTACAAAGAAGGTTTTGATGAATAGAGAAGGGGCTCCCCCTAGATATGTAGAAACAAGCCCCCTTCTATTCAACAAGCTACCTGGGAGCGTGAAGTGGCACTTAGATCACATACCTTTGCTTAATAACGTGTGATGGGAAAAATTGAAAATGAATAGAGAATGTCATCACACTCACCACATAAGATGGATCCATATAAGAATATTCATACCACACATATGATGGATCCATAAGATAACCACATAGTCTCAACATACATAGCACAAATGGTTAATAAGAGGCAAGCAAATAAAGTTCACAAGCAAATAAAAATCAATGGAAAGAACGAGCTTGTGACTTTTCCCACGCAAATCCCGCATGCCTAATGTGCAACTTCTCCCCCTTTGGCATCAAGACACCAAAAAGGGACAAGAGCAACACTAACGTCCCGGAGATCACTCGTCATCATCATCCCAGGCATCCCAGGCATCATCATGAGTCGGTGGGGCGCGGAAAGAGGAGGTGGCATCATCATCCCAGTGGCTGTGCTTGGAGATCCATTGGTCTTCCGGGGTGATGTTGTTCTCGGAGCCCTTGGAGACGGTCATACCTTGAGCCTCCATCATTTCCTTCTGACGAGCACATGACTTCTTGGCATAGACATGAGCCTCATACATGCGTTTCTGATTGTCAACCTGGAAGCAGAATACTTTCTTGAGATTGCCTCAATCCTTTTGGCCCAAGATGGTTGAGCAGGCTTGCGGCGTGAGACCACGAAGTCAGCATCATGCTGGGAATCATTGTCATCACCGGATTCCTCCTCAACAGGGTTACCATCCTCATCAACAATTTGACCGTCTGCATTGCGAGGTTTGAGATGGGTCTTGATCAACAAGTTCTTATGTCGGTAAGTGACAAGGCGATGAGAAGGCATGTCACGGGCAATCGATGGGCACTTGCTCATAATGAGAGCCATGATATAAGGAGCAAAAGGAGGCACCCTCCTTTGGTAGGTGGCACAAACCATCTCATTCCAAATAACATCCATCAAATCCATTGGTTAGCCGGAGTCACGGTGGTGAAAGGTGGTGATCATGATATCCACCATGAAGGCATGCATCTCATCAACATTCCCAGCTCGAGGGGAAACAGTCTCACAGAATATACGGTGCAGGATGTCATATGTAGGGAGAAGCTCTTCGATCTTTCTAGGAATACCGTGCCCCCGGATGTACAGTGGTGCAAGAACATCCTTCTTCATGGGGCGATCATTGTTGTGACACCGAAATCCAACATGAGTGTCCTTGCCACGGTCTTCGTACCCAAGGATAGCCTCAAACTCAGCCAAGGTTGCTTGCTTGACAACACCCTCAGTCATCCAGGTGAGTGTCCGAGCCTGGTTTTTGGCAAAGTGAACGGTTGCATAAAACTGAGTGATGAGAATTGGGTCATAGTTACACCGGAACTGCATAATGGGAAGCAAGCCAATGTTTGTGCAAATCTCAAGGGCTTCACCGAAATACTGCAGGTTCTTCTTCACATGATTCATCTCGATCCACTTTTGAGGAACCATAAGCTTATCATCCTTCATGAGTACCTCATGAAATACGCGCTCCTGAAAATCCGTGTAGAAGAGGCTATCTTTCCGAGCATGAGAGCGAGTAGCAACATATGGATTGATAGTCCTCAGTTCATGAAATTCAACCTTAGAAAATTCAGATAGTAGCTTTGGCCCAGATGGCCCTAAACTTTGGCTCTTGCAAGGACCTGAGGGAGGAGGAGGTGGAGGAGCCTTACCACGACCAACACTTTGCTTAACTCCCCCACCACGTCGACCACGAGTGGTTTTCAGCTTCAGACGGGTGCTAGGTTGAGGCATAATCTCTTCTTCTGACTCAGTCTCAGCCGCGGAATCTGACTCGGATTCATAGTCCTCAATCTCATGATGAGCTTTGGAGCGTTTGCAAGAACCCTAGGAAGCCCCTGCACCTGTGAAAGAACGAGGGAGATAACGTAGGGATAAGGGCACAAGAAACCGAGACAAACAGATGATGCAACTCAAGGTTTAGAGAAAATTTTGCTGTCAGTACTGGGTGGTAGTACCGGATCTTTAAAGGCGGTAGTATCGCACAGCGGTAGTACCGGAAAAAGATTCCTGGTACTACCGGTCCGGCAACCACAGTGCAGATCTAGAATATCGATCCATGTATGTGCAGTAAAATTGACATAAAACAAGAATCCCATCGGTCTAAGAGTAATATCTGGTAGCAAACACACAGTACAACCTCAAGAACACTTGTTTTGGCCAAGAATCAAAGTTACCCTAGATTCAATGGAGAAAACATGTGAGAAGAAGAGGAGGGCGGTAGTACCAGTGTCCATGGCGGTGGAGAATGAGGAGGAACCCGCGAGGAGTTCGGATCCGGTGAGGATCCGGGAAAAGGAGAAGGGGCTCGTGGCGTTTCTCCTCAGCTGACGCGGTGAGGGAGTGGAGACGGGGGAATAATGAGGCACTTAGAGGTGCCTCTCCCCACGTCTCCAATCTTAACCGATATGCAGAGCGGTAGTATCGGAGGTACTGGCGGTAGTACCGTAGAAAACTATCGGTATCAAGACTGGAAGTTTCCGCAAGGTCGAAATCGACCTGTAGTACCGCTAGCTTTTACTGTAGTACTGCTTAGTGTAGTACCACTGCGGTAAACACCGGTAGTACCATAACCACCAGAATAGAGAGCCAGGATACATAAAGTGGAAGGTTCTTGTGCAGAGTAGATGAGTTTTGCCGAGGGATAAGAAGGGCTTGGGTTAAGAGAGTCACACTGATATAGCCCAATTCACTCTAAGAATACTAAAAACATATGAAGAGCCAAATGAGAGTGCAGGACCATAAGAACAAATCAAAACTTGAGGATGACAAACACGAGTAAGCACAAACCTCTCGAATGAGAGAGGGCGGTGGCCTAGGCCACCATATATGAGTATACTCGGCTTGGCACCATGAAGATATATCTTGGGTCCATTACCGAAACTCATCATTTAAGATCACATATCACAAAATGATATTAAGAGGAATGATTTTTATTGCTTTGGGCATAATGGGGGTGAGGGATAGTCCAATCAATTAGGACCGCACTCCCCCTATATCCATGCCTACACCTAAACCAAATACGGGTCAAGTCATATGTGAGAATGCAAGATAATCAAGTCAAGCTCCTTGAATCTATGATATTTAGTTCATTCCTCAAATAGCAAAACCTTGCTTCATCAAGTGGCTTCGTGAAGATATCGTCAAGTTGATCTTTGCTTGACACATATGATAGATCAATATCACCTCGAGCAACATGATATCTAATGAAGTGATGGCGAATATCAATATGCTTTGTCCTTGTGTGATCCACCGGGTTGTAGGCAATCTTGATGGCACTTTCATTGTCACATAGAAGAGGCACTTTGTCACAATGGACACCGTACTCCTTTAAAGTTTGCCTCATCCATTGCAATTGGGTGCAGGCTCTAGAAACTGCCACGTACTCGGCTTCGGTGGTGGAGAGAGATATACAATTTTGCTTCTTAGAAGACCAACATACCAAGGACCTACCCAGAAATTGGCAAGCCCCAGATGTTGATTTTCTATCATCCTTATCACCCGCCCAATCCGAATCCGTGTATCCACAAAGAGAAAATGTTGAGCCTCAAGGATACCAAAGACCATAAAATGGGGTATGAACTAAATATCAAAAGATTCTCTTGACCGCCATTAAATGGCTTTCTTTAGGAGCCGCTTGATATCTTGAACACACACCTACACTCAACACAATATCGGGTCTAGATGCACAAAGGTAAAGCAAAGAACCAATCATAGACCAGTATACCTTTTGATCCACATCTTTACCATTTGGATTTTGTTCTAGATGAGTCTTTGTAGACATGGGAGTAGGAGCTCCATTTAAATCTTGCATTTTGAATCTCTTGAGCATATCTTGAGTATACTTGGCTTGATTGAAGAAGGTCCCTCCTCTAACTTGCTTGATCTCAAAGCCAAGAAATACTCTCAACTCCCCCATCAAAGACATCCGAAACCTACTAGTCATAAGCTTTGAGAATTCATCATTAAAAGCTTTGTTAGATGAGCCAAAGATAATATCATCAACATATATTTGGCATACAAAAAGCTCCCCATTGACTTTCTTAGTAAAAAGAGTGGGATCGATTTTCCCAACATCAAATCCACGGTCAAACAATAACTCTCTAAGGTGCTCATACCACGTGCGTGGGGCTTGCTTGAGCCCATAGAGCGCCTTATCAAGTTTTTAGACATGGTTTGGGAGGTTGGGGTCCTCAAATCCCAGGGGTTGCTTAACATATACCAACTCATTTAATGGAACATAAAGAAATGCACTTTCTAAATCCATTTGTTGCAACTTGAAGTTATGATGTGCCGCATAAGCAAGAAGGATACAGATGGACTCAAGGCGCGCCACGGGTGCATAAGTCTCTCTATAGTCAATGCCTTCAATTTGAGAGAACCCTTGTGCAACCAATCTAGCCTTGTTCCTTACTATAATTCCATGATCATCTTTCTTGTTCTTGAATATCCACTTCGTTCCAATAACATTGCGGCAATCCTTTGGCTTCTCAACTAACTTCCATACTTTGTTTTTATCTCAAAGTTGTTGAGCTCTTTGTGCATAGATTCCAACCAATCCGAATCTTCAAGAGCTTCCCACACTTTATTTGGTTCAATCATGGAGATGTGTGCTTGATGTTCACTGAACCTCTTCAATTGTGCTCTTGTGGAAATGCCTTTCCTTAGGTCACCAACTACATTTTGTAGAGAGTGATCTCTTAATTCCAACATTATCTCATTTCTAGCTTCGCGACGAGCGTGGATCTCCGTGTTGTTTCTTGGGGGACTCTCTTCATCATTTTGGTCCTCGTCTTGACCATCAGCTTGACCTTGATCGTCATCAGAATCATTCTCTTCATTGAGAGGCAAATATTGACCTTGGTCTTGATCAAGCACTCTTTTAGCATCGATTTGAGCTTGTCTCAAGGCAGTTTGTACGGATCTTCCTTGAGTGATTGCCTTGGCACCACTTGACATCCTGGAGAAAGAATCAAGCTCCACTTGACTAGAGTCACCACTATGATCAACATGTTGAGGGTCCATATCTTGTCTTTGGCTTGAGTCATTTCTCTCCTCGGTGGATGGAGCATGTTGAGGTTGTGAAGATGAGGGCTCCACTTGAGTGGAGCATAGTTCTTCTTGATCCGCCATAAGGGGTTCCTCAACGGGGCGGATATATCCCACACCCATTCTTCCTATGGCATCCCGAGGCATTCCATCATCTGCATCACAAGCATCAACACGCCCCCCTTGGGGACCATCATATTCTTCGAAGGTCACACTACAAGATTCTATGACGGCTCCGGAGAGCTTATCATAGATTCTATAAGTGTGAGATTCGAGACCATAGCCAACAAAAATACCCTCTAATGCTTTAGACTCGAATTTGGACAAACAAACACCTTTTATGAGATAGAAACACTTACAACCGAACACCCGGAAGTAAGATATGGAGGGCTTGTTACCGGTAAGTATTTCATATGGAGTCTTGTTGATTTATTTGTGGAGGTAGAGCCGGTTTGAAGCATGGCAAGCAGTGGAGATGGCTTCGGCCCAAAAATTGTATGGAGATTTAAACTCCGCCAACATGGTCCTAGCCATATCAATAAGAGTCCGGTTCTTCCTTTTGGCCACACCATTTTGTTGAGGGGTGTATGCAGCAGAATATTGATGTTTTATACCCTCATCACTAAGGAAATCATTCAAGGTGTAGTTCTTAAACTCGGAGCCGTTGTCACTTCTTATAATCAACACGGGAAGATTGTATTGACGTTGGACCATGTTGATGAAGTCGATGAAGGTCTTTTGGGTCTCACTCTTCAACTTGAAGAAATATACCCACGAGTATCTTAAAAATTCATCAACAATCACCAAACAATATTTCTTTCCACCAAGACTTGCATGAGATGGAGGACCGAAGAGGTCCACATGGAGGAGCTCCAAGATCTTGGTTGACTTGATGCGGTTCTTAGGCTTGTGAGGAGCATCATGCATCTTCCCTAGAACACATGCCCTGCAAACATGATCTTTGGCAAAGGAAACATTTTATTTTAGTCCAATAATATGGCCCTCCTTGTGGAGACTTTGCAAAGTTCTCATATTGACATGGTCTAGTCGGCGATGCCATAACCAACCCACATCGGCCTTTCCGAATAAGCACATCGCACTTGTAGTGGCTTGCCCCGAAAATTCCACCACGTACAAGTCATGCTCGACGTACCCAACGAAAGCGACCTTGAGAGACTTGCTCCACAAGAGGACCACAATATCAATATCAATGAAGACGGCAAATCCCATCTTTCCAAGAGCACGAACTGGAAGTAAATTGTATCCAAGGGTCTCAACAAGCATAACGTTCACGAGTGTAATATCGTGAGCAACCACTACCTTGACGAAACCCATTACCTTAGACTTTGACTTGTCGGCATATGTCATGGTGATTTGATCATCATTTGGCTTTAAGTCCTTAACAATAGACGAGCTTCCGGTCATATGACTCGTGCAACCACTATCAAGCACCCACTTTGACCCTCCGGAAGCATATGTCTACAAAAGATCAAGCTAGTTTTTAGGTACCCATTTTTCAATGGGTCCTATTTTGTTAGCAACAAGGGTCTTGGGAACCCAAATAGACCAAGAACTATAACCATCATATGGGCCAACATATTATGCATACACATCACCATAATAATCACGCATTAGAACATAGTGAGGGTTAGCACTTCCCGCAAAGTCATCATGAGACATAGTTTTACCACTAGTGGTCTTAATATCCACAATGGCCTTGTTGGTCTCTTGTGCGGGCTTGGCCTTCTTCTTGTTGTTCTTCTTCTTAGTTTTGGAGACAAAACCAATGCCCCCTTTTTCACCACTAGGCCTTTGCTTACTCAAAATATCATAAATGGACTTGTTGCCTTGTGGAAATGTGGCCTTGGCTAGCTCCCCCTTCAACCTAGCATTTTCTTCAAGAATAATTGTACTTCTAGAAGGAATGAAGTTACTAGGTGAAGGAATATTGGCCAATTGAGTTTGAAGCGTTTCATGGGACTTTGTGAGTGACAAGAGTTCACTTTCCAAAGCCTTGTGAGCCTTTTCAAGCAAACTAAAGTCCTCGGCAAGTTTTTCATGAACCACACCAAACTCAATCTTGTCCTTTTTAGCCCTTTTGTATTTATCAATATCATGATCACGTTCTTTGATGAGTTTATTAACAATAATGTTATTGGACTCATCAAGCCTTTCAAGTTTTAATTCAAGTGACATCCTAGTCTCTTGTTCTGCTTCTAGAGCATTGTTTAAAGCCTCTAACTCAACCATGTGTTCATGCCCAAGTTTACATCTTACATCTAGTAGCTCTTGTGTGTGGGAAAGTTGATCTAAGATGTTTCCAAAATGTATCTTAGCATCTCCTTGTAGGTTAGTCATAAACTCATCAAAAGCAATTAATTCTTTTTAACATCAAGAGACATCTCATCATCAATTTCATCATTAGCTAAGGGAGTAGAGTGAGATGATGAGGATACCTTCGTTCCTCTTTCCATAAGGCAAGTGCGTTCTTGATGGGGGAATTCTCATTTGGAGAATAGAAGAGTGAGAATGTCGGAGTAGAAGTAGTGGCTAGAGCCGCCACACCATTAGAAGTTTCCTCTTCCCCATCTTCATCATCTTCATCGCTGGAGGAGTATTCTTCATGAGTGATCAAGACAATTTCTCCCGACTTCTTGTTGATGGGATTCTTCTTGATGAAGGGTTTCTTGTAAGATGCTTTGAGAGTCTTCTTCGTCACAAGATTACCACCATGATCTTCTCTCTTCTCATAGGGGCAAATTGCCACAAAGTGATAGCGATCACCACAATTGAAGCAAGTTCTCAATCTAGTGGTATTTTCTCTTTTCCCATTTGGGTTGCTTCTTCGTTGCATTTCCATCTTGGCCTTTGTAACAACCCTAGTTTCATTAAATAGTAATTAAAATTTGAGTGTGCATTCATGAGCATCATATAATCTTGCTAAGATAAAAATCCAAACAAGATTAACTAAACCCTAAACCCTAGCTTCCCCTCTCTATTTGAAACACATTCAAAATGGCTTTAAATGTTTTGAAAGTACAAAAGGTATGGATCCCAAATAGTAACCAGGGCCCCTACAATGTTTGAAATGTTTACAAAGTTTTGCTGTTTTCAAGATAACATAAAACATATTTGTATTTGAAAATACAAAGAGAAAAGGAAAAACAGAAAAAGAAAAGCTTTTGGAAAATAAAAACAGAGCCAGAAACCTTTCCAGCCCGGCCCATCTCTCTCCTTTCTCTCCTCACTTTCGCTTGACCAAATTTAACACGGCCCAGCCCCGGCCCATCCCCGGCCCAATACCGCCGCCTTTGTCTTCTTCCCGCAGTAACAACCTCCTGCGTGCTGCCGCCGTCGATTCCGCCGCTTCTTCCCCGCTCGCCGAGATCCAGGGTGGATAAGATCTCCACGAAGACGTTGCCCTCGCCCGTATCCATTTCTCCTCTCCCCAGCGACCCCTCTCGCATTTCTCTCCTATGTCCGACGAACCCTAGTCACAGCTCGTCGCCGCTCCCGACCGCCCCAGGCCCAGCTGAGACCACCATCGAGACCGCCGTGCTCGACTCTTTCTTCTTCCTGAATCGCGTGAGCCAGCGCGCACCCAGAAGCCCAAATCGACACGTCCTCCTCGATCTCCGGTCACCACCGCAACCGTCGATTCCGGCCACCCCGGGCCTCGTCGTCGCCTCTGTTGCTTCCTGGTGAGCTCCTGGTTGTCATGGACCTCTCCACTCGCCCCCTCTTGCTCTCTGTCGTCGGCACCGCAACCACCTGCATGCCCCACTGCCGTTCGTCGTCGCTGGTGCCTCTTCGATGACCATTCCGAGGTGGCGCCGCCGCTATTAGGTTTGCCATGCTCTGCTCATTCGAACTAGGTACTCCCTGCAGCCCAGCTTGCCGTCCTCCGCCATCCCTGGTCGTCGCCAATGCGCTTGCCGGCGAGCCCATGTGGCGCCACCGTGGCGTCGATGTGGCGCCCGCGAGGCAGTGACGTGGGCGCTGACTAAGTCATGCCTGCATGGCTAGTTGACGAGCCCCGACCCATGTTGCGGATCGGGTCCAGACCCAGTAAGAAACACCCGACTGTCACCGTGGCGGTGCAGGACGCAAAGAAAGGTTTTAATTAGTTAAATAATTCCAAAAAATGAATAAAACTTATAAAATCAATAACTTTTATTCTGTAATTCAAAAAAATACAAATAATATATCAAAATGTTCAGAAAAATGAACTCTATCTAATTACACTATAATCATGCATTGATAATCAACTTACATGACAAGTTTAATTAGATAAGCAAATGCACCCTCCATATGCTTCGGGGTTTCTCCGAATTAGGGTTTGGACCCCTCGGACCCCGATTAAAATGACCAAGCATGTTTAGGGTTTCAATTTCAATAACTTTTAACTTGTCATATAATCATCCTTGCTTGAGCATTGCATCGATTCCATGTGTTGATTGTTTCCTTCCTTTCCGGTGTTTGGTGCTTCTCCGGTAGAATACGATATCGGAATCCAGATCGAGTCCAAGACTGAAGATCAAGATCAAGACCATCGAAGGTAATCGACGAACAATGCAACAAGATGAACCCTGGAGAGCTATATCCTTGTGGTTGTCGAACAAGTCAAGCCGATGACTCCGAAGATCTGTATTGGGTATCAACAGGCAAAGGCAAGCGAAACCCCACACATGATATAATCCTATGCTTTCAAGCATTCTAAATTCTTGCCATGTGCATACGATTCTAAAGTCTTTTATCGATAGATAGAGTAATCCTATCTGATGCATGTTTCCTTTGAACCTATATTCCCTGATCCACTGCTCCTAACATAACTAGGGTTTGGCTTTGTGATCGCTGCTAAAGCTACTTTATCTGTTGTGCTTAGCTGTGCTTTAGTAGTTCTACTGATTCACCGGCTTGATGGTTCCGAGCTTTGAATTAACCTAGTTGGACAGGAGAACGTGGTATGACAGGTGAAGTAAGTTAAACATGCTAAGGCTTGTATGGGAGGCCACGAGGGTTGTGGTTTTTGTAGTCCCATACTTGCCACCCTTAGGACCCGAGGTTCTTGCCTCTTGAACCAA
The DNA here is from genome assembly GCA_030063025.1 of Avena longiglumis. Classification (NCBI taxonomy): domain Eukaryota; kingdom Viridiplantae; phylum Streptophyta; class Magnoliopsida; order Poales; family Poaceae; genus Avena; species Avena longiglumis. The sequence goes on along the minus strand of CP125973.1, from coordinate 49,733,780 downwards.
GACGAAGCGTCTGACCACACGGGGTCTATGGGGACCCCTGACTAACTTGCCTAGTCGATCCATGAGTCCGTAGTTTGAGAATTTATTCGGCACCATGGAAAAAGGTTTTGGAAAATGGTGCAAGCATATAGGACGTGGCGGTGAAGGATGCTCGGCATTGAATCGGATCTGATACACAGAGTCGAGGACCGCTCGGGAGTATTGCCAACCATCTGCCGGGAGCCCTTCTGGTGACTCATGGATTAGGCAAAAGTAAGGGAAAGGTTTCGGTCGATCACCCTCTGTCAGCACACCAAGGAAGTGTGTCATGTGATGCTAAGAGTCGGTCGGCACGTGTGGGTAAAGTTGTACACCCCTGCAGGGTATTAATCTTTTCGAAAATCCATGTCCACGGTTATGGACGACTTGGGAATGGACGTGGGATCATAGAGAACTTGAACCTAATCATAAAACTTGGCAAGTTAAATAAAGTGTGCTTAAGGATGCTTCCTCTTGGGTACGAGGGGGTGATCCTCGATGAGGTTCGATGATGACTTGGTGGATATCAAAAGATGATGACCAATACCTTGGAGATGTCGCTTTCTTATCCCCTTTTAAAACACTCTGATTAGACGAGCTTCTCCTCCCTCTTGTTTTACAAAATGAAGATGGCTTTATGCAAAACAACTCCACCAACCATAAGTCTTGCGGAGTACATCCTGTACTCACCCTTGCTTCGTTGATATTTTTGCAGCAGAGTAAGTGTCACCATAGAAGACGAGTTCTTTACGGCATCGACATCGACGAGTAGTTTGGAGTTCTCGGCCGGCAGCCTGGAATCTATGGAATGGGACGTCATCGTTATGCTTCAGGCCTCTTAGGCCATTTGTTTAGTTTGCTATACTTAATAGCATATTTTGCCTTCCGTTGTTTGATGTTTGTGGTCAGTGACCTCTGCTTGTAATATTTTGGTTCTTCGCTCAGATATGGGCTTGCTGTAATAATTTTTGTGTCGTAGGGTCACTAATGTGTTACCGATTCTTCACTGGATATTCTCGAGCTCAAGGTTAAGCTTATTTCAGACGGAGGTCTGGGATTTGTTTAGCCTTGATCCCGGGGGTGTCACAGCCTTGGCGGGGTTCTTCCAAAATTTCTTTGCATAGAAGGCCATATATTGACTATGAGCAATCTTGACTTCATCGGGGTGGTCCATGGAGAGGACTTCATCACTATCATCTTCATTACCATGGTCCACAACTTTGGCCTTCAAAGCAACATTGACAACATTGCTCATACCAAGGGCACGGGCACGGGCATCTTTGGCATTCTTGGTGGCAACTTTGAAAGCGGACATCTCTTGCATAACTTCATTGGAGGTCATGAGATGGTAGTTGTGTCTTCCTTGTAGGCTCTTCAAGTCGGTGGGCTCAAAGGGCATGAGTGCACTCACATATTTCCTTTTTATCCATGCATCATCCACATGTGAGGCACTCACATTTCTAAAAGCGGTGGCGGTGGTCTTGAGCCTTCGGTACATGTCTTCATGATTTTCACCTTCCATCATGTAGAATCCTTCGGCTTCATTGCTTAGTGCATCATACCGGTTCCTCCTCATGCTCTCATTTCCAACAAACAATACCGTGAGAGCATCCCAAGCTTCCTTGGCAATGCTAAAGTGCTCAATGTTCGGGTAATCCTTTGTACCCAATCCTTGTTGAATCATATGCAAGGCAGTGGCATTGAGTTGACTACTGACAACCTCTCTTCTTGTCAAGTTGTTTGGATCCCCAATAAAGAGTCCATGCTCGATGATATTCCATAGTTCAATGCAAGAGCTGCACATATGAGTTCTCATTAGAGATTGCCATTGAGCAAAAGTAGCAGATTCTTCAAGCTTAGGTGTGTCACCTCTATTGTATACATGGGGGTGTGGGATTGGAGGTTCGGGAGAGTACCATGAATCATAGTGCTCACCCTTTCCACCATCATTTTGTGTGGAGGAATTAGGTTGTCTTGTTTACCCCCCACCATCATACCCTTGGGGGATACCGAAGCATTCCCTTTAGGTAAAACGGTTGGAGGATCCTCTTGAGGAGAGGGGGATGATGAGCCATCTTTGTCTTTAAGAATTTGCTCAAGCATCTTCCTGACTTCATTGACCAAGGAAGAGCTCAGTCTTGTTTCCAAGTTTTTGATTTCTTCCATGGTCACTGTGGTGGGCTCACCATCACCATCCCCTTCGCGGCTACCCATATCCTCTTAGGCGTTAAAGCCCAAATAAAGAGCCGATACTCTGATACCAATTGAAAGGATCGTATGGGCACCTAGAGGGGGGTGTGAATAGGTGCTACTTCAAATTTTCTCGGTTTTCAAATTAGGGTTTGACAATAAGGTAAATTCTCTAGATAATGCAACTAAGGTGAATTTACCTATATGACAAATAATCACTAGCTAACACAATACTAAGCAAGAACAAGTAAGTAAGGTGCGGTAAAGGATAGAAGTAACCAAAGTGGTGGACGCGGAGACACAGTGATTTGTTTCCCGTAGTTCCTCCCTTTTGATGGGAAGTACGTCTACGTTTGGATAGGGGGTGGTTTCAAACCACCAACGCCACGAGAGGCCTCCCTTGTTCTCCGATGAATCTCACCCCAACGGGATCGATCCACCTTCCACTATATCGTCAACCTTCAAGGTGGAAGCCGACACCTTTACAAGTTTGGGGCACACATCCACAACTTAATTGGAGGCTCCTAAATACAAGCAAGCTGTCAAGACAATCAAAGACAAGCTTGTAAGAACCAAATCTAGAACTAGGGTTTCCAAGAAAACACTAGAGCAAGGGTCCCTCAAGTGAATGAGGGGGAAATGAAGATCTCTTTTGGTGAAGTAGTAGATCAAGGCCTCCTCCTTCGATTCCCCAAAGATCAAGGACTTTGGGTGGTGGATTGAAGAGATCTTGTAGATTTGGTGGCTCCAATGGTGGTAGTAGACTTCAATGCAAATGAGCAGCTTGTCCCAAGGAAGGTGAAGGGATATTTATAGATCTAGATCCAATCTGACCGTTGGAGCATTTAATGCAGCGGTAGTATCGGGAGATAAAGCGGTACTACCGGAAAACTCCGGTACTACCAGACCTGGTACCGGAAGAACAAACTTTGAAACACATATGCCCCATCCACGACGGTATCAATTTGTGGTGCTACCGCAAAGCGGTAGTACCGCTCCTGAGATACGGTACTACTGGATGCATGCGGTAGTGCCGCATTTTGATACCGCACATTTTGGTACCTAGGAAGCCAGTAGCTTTTAACAACTTGTAAAAAGCTTCTGTCACGCTACGTACTAAAATGCGATACTAAGATTTTAGTATCGAGCGGCAAGAGTTTTGACAAGTTGTCAAAAGCTCACACGCTAGATACTAATATCTAGCCTGGCAAATGCTTTTTGACAACTAGCCAAAACCTACTGTCGCGTCCGGTAGCAAATTGGTACCGCGCTAGGCAGAAAATTTTGGACAGTTTGTCCAACCACGCTGCCCCACTTAGTAGCAACTGCCAGTGAACCCGATACACTGCAAACCCTTTCTAATACAACATGTGGTACACTTGGAAAATAATTAGTCCGATATGTGTGTTGTTATAAAATACCAAAATCACTAGGGATAGAAAATGCTCTTTCACTCCGCCTCCATGGAACCACCGCCACTGCCGCCAGCCCACCAGAGCGAGGTTTCCGCGCAGCAGCCACCCCGCCGGCATGCCCCTCGCCAAGCACACCGCCCGCCATGAGAGGGGGAAGGAGGCCCCCGCCGCCAGCGCCCAGGCTTTGCCTAGCGACGCCATCCGGCGGCGGCGGGGAGGGGGAGGGAGGACGCTAGAGGAGGCCAGCGGTGGAGGTTAGGGTTTGTCCCCGTCGCCCGCGCGGGGGGCGACGAGGGACTCCCGTTTTCTTTCTGGGTGCCATGTTGAAATCGTGAATTCACTCGAGATTCCATATAAAATGTGTTTCTCTGGAATTGGAACAGTCATTTCAAATCTACTAGGATCCATATAAAACGTGTTTAGCTATCACGGAATTGGAACCATCGTTTCAATTGGAAATCTCGGGGAGTGGATAAATGAAATTCATCGAGATTCCATATACGACTTTTTAGGATTGGGACTATCATTTCAACTGCAAATTTCAGAAAATATGTGAAAATCATTTCATTTCATAATTCCTCACACGGCAGCCAAACATGATTTTTAGATTAGAATTTTAAATTGGACAAACGAGATGATATTTCATTATGCCAAATGAAATGAAAGATGGCTTCCAAACAAGCCCTAATACATTTTTTTTTTTGAGAAACACAGTACAATCGTAGACGCTCACAACACGTATATACACCCACCGCTATGAACGCACACATGCACACCCTATCCCTATGAGCACCTCCGAGAGACCGAGTCGGCGGATCGGGTCTTGAGATTGATGAAGTCACCACGGACGCCTCGCTATCGACGGGAACGTCGCCTCCCACTGAAAGAATATTCCGCCTTTTATGCAACACACAGTGTCAAATCTGTGGTTTAAACTCTGGTGCCGGGGGTATAACCACCCTTCTAGCCACCCAATCACATATTCATCGGCATTATTTTGGAAAGACCAAAAAAGAGATCGAAATAACTTGCCAAATTAGGCATATATAAACCCTCTAATGAGATGAGATGCATTCGCGTGGCTCCTATGCTAATACCGCCGCAGATCACTCTACCCCGCCGAGCCGACCTCCGGCCACCGGTGCAATTAATACAGTAGCCGATCCTCTCGGCCTTCTCAACGCCATTAACGCCGTGCTTGATCCTCTCGGCCGACTCAACGGCCGCCCCAAACACAACAGCACTAAGTGATCAAGTAGTATCACCATACCACTAACTGTCCTATCTACAATTCTATACACAGCGTAGCATCCATAAAATTGCTCACCTAGCTATGATCAGCAGGCTATCACTCATGTACGGCGGTTATCCAATCCAATCCGACGTGCGAATGAATGAATCAAGCCTGCACCTCGGCCAGGATCAGCGGACGATCCTCGGTGAATCAGTGAATCTGGCCCTGAAAATCTTGAATCTCTGTGACTGCCCAATACCATACCGGCAGGCAACTAGCTTTGCTTATCGATCAAGCTGCACTGCAGCCATCCCGAGCAGAATCTGACACAGCGCCTATGAGCTTTCTGTTACCGCCATTAAAACCTCCTCGACCTCGTGCCGTTACCGCCGCAAAGCCAATCATCTGTGCCGTTACCTCGTGCCGTTACCTCGTGCCGTACTGTTCTGCCGAATCCCTGTTCTCCCCATCTTCCTCCACACTGCTCGGTGCTCGATTGGTCACGCACGTACGTACGATCCCCACCTATAAATACGCCCCCACCCTTCTCCTCCACCATCATCGATCTCACACTCCAAGCAGCAGCTGCCTGCCTAGGTGATCTGATCAGTGCTGCAGTACTACGACACACTACGCCTCGCTAGCTCGTGGTACTAGCAGCAAGTACTGGTCGGTCGAACACCATGGGGCAGCTCAGCAAGAAGCTTCTCGTGTTGGTGGCCATGGTGGCCGCGGTGCTGGCGGTGGCGGAGCTCTGCGGCGCGATCCCGCTGGAGGACAAGGACCTGGAGTCGGAGGAGGCGCTGTGGGACCTGTACGAGCGGTGGCAGACCGCGCACCGCGTGCCGCGCCACCACGCCGAGAAGCACCGGCGGTTTGGAACTTTCAAGTCCAACGTCCGCTTCATCCACTCCCACAACAAGCGCGGCGACCACCCCTACCGCCTCCGCCTCAACCGCTTCGGCGACATGAACAGAGAAGAGTTCCGTGCCACCTTCGCCGGGTCCCGCATCAACGACCTCCGACGCGACCTCCCCGAAGCACCGGCCATCCCGGGGTTCATGTACGCCGGGGTGAGCGTCGACGACCTCCCCAAGTCCGTCGACTGGCGGCAGAAGGGCGCAGTCACGGGGGTCAAGGACCAGGGCAAGTGCGGCAGCTGCTGGGCCTTCTCTACCGTGGTCTCCGTGGAGGGCATCAACGCCATCCGGACCGGCAAGCTGGTGTCCCTGTCGGAGCAGGAGCTCATCGACTGCGACACGGCGGACAACAACGGGTGCGAGGGCGGCCTCATGGACAACGCCTTCGAGTACATCAAGAATAACGGCGGGCTCGTCACTGAGGACGCCTACCCGTACCGCGCCGCCAACGGCACCTGCGACGCCGTCAAGGCGAAGCAGTCCCCCGTGCTGGTGCGCATCGACGGCCACCAGGACGTGCCGGCCAACAGCGAGGAGGGGCTTGCCAAGGCCGTGGCGAACCAGCCCGTGTCTGTCGCCATCGAGGCCAGCGGCCAGGCGTTCCAGTTCTACTCCGAGGGGGTGTTCACCGGCGACTGCGGGACCGAGCTGGACCATGGCGTGGCCGTGGTCGGGTACGGCGTGGAGGACGACGGCACCGCGTACTGGACGGTGAAGAACTCGTGGGGGCCGGCGTGGGGAGAGAAGGGGTATATCAGGATGCAGAAGGATGGAGGCTCCGACGGTGGGCTCTGCGGCATCGCCATGGAGGCTTCCTACCCCGTCAAGACCCAGAGCAAACCCAGGCCCACGCCCAGGCGCGCGCTCGGGGAAAAGGAGTCCCAGTGACGATCCAAAGCAAGGTCGATGTATGTACTACCTGAATTACTATCTCATTCCTAGCTTTATTTTAGGGTCAAATAAATTTATATTAAGTAGTTCTGCGTGCACGCAGCAAAAGATTAGGCGTGTGTACGTCGGACGAGGTCGATCGATGTCTATCTTTGGATTTCTGAATGTAAAGTAAAATGTCATGTAATGTACTTCCGGTAATGTATGAAATCTTGATAATTGGCTTTTGTTATTGAAATGATGTCATTTACAGTTTCATTCTAAGAGAAGTTTTCCTGAAAGGCGCTTCACATAGACGAACAGTCTCCTATTACCAACATAGGTAGAGCTCACTACATGAAAGAACGAAGGTGCCGAATGTCGGGGCCGTCGACGTAGCTATCTTCCCTGGCCAGCTGACTAGCCTGGCCATCGGCGTAGGGACGGCCGTCGGCGTAGGTGACGGTGCCGAGGGTAGCCGTCGGCGTAGCGTGGCTGTCGGTGTAGTACAGAGGGCTGTGCGGACGGTGGCCCTCGGCACAGGTACAGCCTTCGGCATAGCCCTAGTTTATACACGACGATGAAAACGGTGTTGGGCAGACAGGCTGTGCCGATGGCCTGGCCGTCAGCACAGCCCTTTGAAATTTTTTGTTTGGTCTGTGCCGATGGCTTAGCCGTCGGCGTAAGCCTCCAGATTTTTTCCTTTTATCTCATTATTTTCTGAAAAATCATAACTAAATCATTCTAGTTCAGAAAAATACAAATAATATATCAAAATTTGCAGAAAAATAAGACCTATCTATCTACACTCAAATGTTAGACATTTATAAAAAAAAGTAAGTGAAACATAAAACATTATATATAGTTTAAAACAGGCATTATAAATTCAAAAACGATCCAAACAACGTGAAACCTTCGCGTGGTGTCATATTATGTGACATAGTTAGAAGAAAAAATATCAAACTTGGTATATTGATTATGTCTCAAAAAAACCTTCACAAAATGATTCATCTCGTTCGAGGTTTCTTGGCTTTCGGGTCAAATGACCAAAGTTATGGCTAGAATGAAGGCATAGTTTGTGATAATGTGTCCATATTGTGCATAAGTGTGCATCATGGATGGCGAACAATGTTTCAGGAGGAAGTTTTCCTTTTCGTCGTACCAAAAAACTGTTTTCCATTTTCCGAGTGCAAAAAACTAACGGTTTTGTGAAGCAACCACCAAATGGCTAATTCAAAATACTACCGTCACATTTTTCAAAAATACTAGACCACCTTACATGGATAATGTCATAACAGGGGGATCTCAAACATTTATGTCTATCCCTGGTGAAAAATACAAATTCCTGCCGAATCGGCAGGATGTGGGTCAAATATGAACTACAGGTACATGATCGGATGCTTATGATTTTTTACAAAAATCATTCTTAGGTTCAAAATATGTTGTTTCATCATAGATTCACTTCAAGTTTAGCGAGTCTCAGCCCCGAGCTAAGAATCTTCATGCCCACCCTTCGACAAAGTATAACGATGGTTTAAAACGGGCATTATAAATTCAAAAATGATCCAAACAACATGAAACCTTCGCGTGGTATCGTATTATGTGACATAGTTAGAAGGAAAAATATCAAACTTGGTATATTGATTATGTCTCAAAAAAACCTTCACAAAATGACCTATCTCGTTCGAGGTTTCTTGACTTTTGGGTCAAATGACCAATGTTATGGCTAGAATGAAGGCATAGTTTGTGATAATGTGTCCATATTATGCATAAGTATGCATCATGGGATGGCGAACAATGTTTCAGGAGGAAGTTTTCCTTTTCGTCGCACCAAAAAGCCGTTTTCCATTTTCCGAATGCAAAAAACAGACGGTTTTGGAAAGCAACCACCAAATGGCTAATTCAAAATGCTACCTTCACATTTTTAAAAAATACTAGACCACATTACATGGATAATTTCATAACAAGGGGATCTTAAACATTTCCGTCTATCCCTGGTGAAAAAGACAAATTCCTGCCGAAACGGTAGGAAGTGGGTCAGATATGAACTACAGGTACATGATCGGATGCTCATGATTTTTTACAAAAATCATTTTTAGGTTCAAAATATGTTGTTTCATCATAGATCCACTTCAAGTTTAGCGAGTCTCAGCCCCGAGCTAAGAATCTTCATGCCCACCCTTCGACAAAGTATAACGATGGTTTAAAACGAGCATTATAAATTCAAAAACGATCCAAACAACATGAAACCTTCGCGTGGTGTCATATTATGTGACATAGTTAGAAGGAAAAATATCAAACTTGGTATATTGATTATGTCTCAAAAAACCTTCATAAAATGACCTATCTCATTCGAGGTTTCTTGACTTTTGGGTCAAATGACCAATGTTATGGCTAGAATGAAGGCATAGTTTGTGACAATGTGTCCATATTATGCATAATTATGCATCATGGATGGCGAACAATGTTTCAGGAGGAAGTTTTCTTTTTCGTCACACCAAAAAGCCGTTTTCCATTTTTCGAGTGCAAAAAACGGACGGTTTTGTGAAGCAACCACCAAATGTCTAATTGAAAATACTACCGTCACATTTTTCAAAAATACTAGACCACCTTACATGGATAATTTCATAACACGGGGATCTTAAACATTTCCGTCTATCCCTGGTGAAAAAGACAAATTCCTGCCGAATCGGTAGGAAGTGGGTTAGATATGAACTACAAGTACATGATCGGATGCTCATGATTTTTTACAAAAATCATTTTTAGGTTCAAAATATGTTGTTTCATCATAGATCCACTTCAAGTTTAGCGAGTCTCAGCCCCGATCTAAGAATCTTCATGTCCGCCCTTCGACAAAGTTTAACGATGGTTTAAAACGAGCATCATAAATTCAAAAACGATCCAAACAACGTGAAACCTTCACGTGGTTTCATATTATGTGACATAGTTAGAAGGAAAAATATCAAACTTGGTATATTGATTATGTCTCAAAAAACCTTCATAAAATGACCTATCTCGTTCGATGTTTCTTGACTTTCGGGTCAAATGACCAATGTTATGGCTAGAATGAATGCATAGTTTGTGATAATGTGTCCATATTATGCTTAAGTATGCATCATGGGATGGCGAACAATGTTTCAGGAGGAAGTTTTCCTTTTCGTCGCACCAAAAAGCCGTTTTCTATTTCCCGAGTGCAAAAAACGGACGGTTTTGTGAAGCAACCACCAAATGGCTAATTCAAAATACTACCGTCACATTTTTCAAAAATAGTAGACCACCTTACATGGATAATTTTATAACACGGGGATCTCAAACATTTCCGTATCCTCGTGAAAAGACAATTCTATAGAATCGGTAGGAAGTAGGTCAGATATGAACTACAGGTACATGATCGGATGCTCATGATTTTTTACAAAAATCATTTTTAGGTTCAAAATATATTGTTTCATCGTAGATCCACTTCAAGTTTAGCGAGTCTCAGTCCCGAGCTAAGAATCTTTATGCGTCTTGCTTTAAACAGCAAATGAAATTATGATAAGAATCACGGCATAGTTTGTGATAAGTTGATATTGATATCATATTTGGATTCCTCTCATTTTTCTAATTAATTTAGACATATTATTTGCCGAATTCCGATTTACAGATTTAAAGATATTAATTATTCCATATTAAATAAAAAATATAAAAAAAATAAAATTATTATATTTTTATTTGAATTCAATAATATTTTTACTTATTCATTGTTGTTTACTTAAATAATTGCTTGTAATTTCAAAAAATACAACCATATGACATAATGATATAAGAGTTAATAGGGATGATATCATAGTATTGACAACAATGAGTAAATTGCTTTGCGGGAAGAGATTCTGAAGGAACGAGAAAGTTAAGCGTGCTAGAGCTGGAGTAGTGCTAGGATGGGTGACCGAACGGGAACTTTGACTAAGACTGCAATTTAATCAATTATTAACTATAAATAGTGTTAAAATGATTAAAGCGGTAGATTAAGGAGTCAAATAATTCAAAGATTTAAAAAAAATGAAAAATAATAAAAAAATATTTTAGGCTATGCCGTCGGCGTAGCTTCATTCCTGTGCCGACGGCTTGGCCGTCGGCGTAGCTCCAGGCTGAACCGTTAGCCAAGACGGCCGTTGACTGACACGCGGGCCTGGAAGAAGCCGTTTGGGGAGGGCTGCATCGACGGCCAGAGCTGTGCACGAGGACGATGCCAAGGGGCTACGACGCCACCGCCGCCAAGACAGCAGCCGGCCGTCGGCGTAGGGAATCTTTCCTATAGTGGCTGGACCATGTACTTATGGATATTTGATGATGCTGAATAGAAATCTAAATTTGCGATGGTAAGAGGTGAAGATCGTTTTTTTTTTCAATCCTTCGGATTAAGTTAATGTGAACCTCATATTACTCATTGCATATACATACACGTCTGTACAAAGTCAAATACAGTGCACCTAGTGGAGATGATAGCATAAAACTACCGATTTACATGTCAATTTTCCCATCAAAAGAAAAAAATAGCACAATGGCCGCTCCACCTGTCAGCTCTATTAAAAAAATAGTCAAAATATCAAAAGAAAAAAAAAAGTGGGACCCATCTCCCCCATCCTTGGATATATGGCGGCGACAGAGACGACGACGATGAGGGCGGCGGTCTTCCTCTCCTTCGTGCTCTGCTTCTACACCTTCCTCTGCGCCAAGCGCTCCGGGGAAGGGGCGCCGCCGTCACCGGGAATCGGCGTGGTCGCAGACCGGTTCGCTCAGCAGTGGACAGGACCGGCGGCAGCGACGGCTTCGCCGTGTGGTACTATGACGGGCCCCTGGACGACGCGTCCATGGTGTCGCTTTCGCGCAGGGAAGTGACGAAAGGGAACACCGTGCACTATGCAGTCTGCATCACAGAGTTGGCCCGCGAGAGGTAGGGAAGAGAGGGGAGGCGACGACTGGAGGGGGGTCACCGGAGTGCGGCGGAGGCCATGTGAGAGAGGAAGGGTAGGGCGGTCGTGTCCATGGGAGAGAGGGAGGGGAGGGTGGCAATGGACATGGGAGAGAGGGAGTAGAGGGATGCGGCGATGTGCCTCACGACGGGGATGGGGGAGATGGGTCAATGCTGTCCCACTTTTTTTTCTTTGATATTTTGACTATTTTTTAAGGGGGGTGAAGGGGTCGCCGTGTAAAACATATTTTTTGATTTTTTTTAATTCAGCTGACAAGTGGGTCCCACGCCACATCATCAATTTAGTCTTAACAAATGGACCTATCTGACACGAATTAGTGCATTTTGCAACAACTCGTTTCCAATCTGGTAGTTTTTTACGATTTAGAGGTCGACCGATATTATTTGAGAAAATTGACATGTAAATTGATAGTTTTATGCTAACAACTCCACCGAATGAGGTAGTACTCCTTCTGATCCATAATAATAAGTGTCGTTAGTTTTGGTCGCTGGATCAACATATGTCTCTTGGTTAACGATGCATATATACTAGTATTTTTTTTAGAGGAACCATGTATTTTCTTTAATATGAAAAAATCAAGTTACAATAAGCAACACAAATAGAAATTAAAAAACAAATCAGGATAAAATGATTATATTTCAAATCATATGATGTTTTGGTAGGCTAAAATAGGCTATCAAAACATCTTATAAATTGAAACCGTGGGTATATAGAAGGGAATTTTCCTAATACTCCCTCCGTTCTAAATAGAATATCGCAAATTTATCTAAATATATATGTATGTGTTTCAATATTTATACATATATATAAATTTGGACAAATTTGCGAGAACAGGGGAGTAATATATATTCATCCTCATTTTGCAAAGGCTCAAAAAGAGATCCAAACTTGCCAAATTAGGCATATAAAACCTCTACCCCACTGAGCCGACGTCCGGGAGGTGCAATTAATACAGTAGCCGATCATCTTGGCCTTCTAGGCCCAGATGGTTTTAGCAACGGTGGTGGTGGCGCAGGGGGCAGTAGATGGGTCCAATCTAGGCCTCAATGGGTTCATGCGGGCGGTAACCTTCACCACACCGTTCCTACAACACCTCGTCGTGGAGGTGATCTGTATTCATCCCCGTAACACGAGGAAGCCTTGGGCGTCTGCCACAGGGAATGGCTGTGGCGGCTTACTCTTCTGCTGAAGATGGACGACCTAGCTGGTTGTGATGTTTCATCCCACATCTAGCACCGAAGGCGAGTTGCAGAGGTGTGACTGCCTTGAAAACCGTGTTATGACCCCGACCATGGAGAGCGATAGCGGAGTCTTCACTTCGTTATCTTGTTGAAGGCATCACTACTGCAGCTACCTTCGACTTACTCGTGCTGCTCTAGGAAACCCTAGGCCCGGGTTTTCTGTATCAGAATGATGGCGGTGCTTTGGGCGTCACTCTGCCTCCTGGGGGCATTTTTTTGGACAAGCTATTGGATGGTGGATCTAAGAGGTGGGGCAAAGTACATCTACCTCGTCAATAATGGCGAGCCTCGGCGGCATGGCGCAACAGCGTCTCGGTGTTGGACGTGCCACGATGGACTCACGTAGGGAGGAGGCGATGTCTGGTGTAGTGGTGTCATCGATGGCAGACATTATTAGGCTACAAACCTTTTTTCGAACCTCGACAATGCCTTTGGTTGATAAAGTCGAAAAAGAGGTGGACAATGTGATGACCCAAAGAATAGGAACGTTTAGAGGACTAATTTGTGATGAGTGTTTTTGCATAGTATGCATTTGCAAAAGCATGAAAATTTTAAAACTCTATTATAAAGAGTTACAAGTGATTGAGATTGAACTCTACTGTTGAAGTTTGACTTAGGTCAACACTAGGATTTGAATTCAAATTTCAAAGTGAACTTGCCAAAAACTGGAATTTAAAATGACTTTGCATAATACATTGAGTTGAGCACTCAAACCACACAACACCTAGATCAATGTGACTATTGATTTGAAAATTGAGGTTTGAATAATTCAAACTTAAATTCATGTATTCACAAGTAAATTAAAATAATTCACAACAATATAAAGTAAATGAGACAATGTTATGAAAGGAATCTTTATTGATATCAATATTGAGAAGATTCTTTACAAACGAACATTACAGAGAAGTAAACCTATTACAAACTACAAAAATAAAAATAAAGGAAAAGACGTAAACCAAAACCCTATACTACACTATTATCCATTTTGCTCTTCTTGTTTTTCTAGCCCATCTTGACCTACAAAACAAATAAATACAAAAACAAACCAAGTTTGGTTTTAGAAATGTTAGATCCACCAAGTGGTGAATCCATTTGATGTAGAATCCATTGGGCAAGGTCCAAGAACTTGTCCTAAACCTCACCAGTTTGAGGTTTTTAGCAAAAGAAACAAAGCAACAACAATGGACCTTATTCCAAAAGTATGAGGAGAGAAACACTAGGGAATTAAATACATTAGGAGCAGTAGTCCACAGTAGCTGAGACAAAACACAAGACAATAGCCAAGACTAGCTAAGTAGATAATCATATGACAATAGAGCAACACATTTACAAGATCAAAGTACCAGGTCACACTGAAGGATCACAAAAACAATAGCAGCAGTAGGCAGAACCATTTAAGTCAATAGCTAGCCAGCAAGGAAGCAACCATATTAACCATGAAAATAAGTTAATACAAATCACCAGCAGTTTAAGTAATGAAGCAAGGGAATAATAGTAAGAACAAACTAATATAATAGAAATGACAGCAAGTAAGAAACACACCTCAAACTTAGGATTCTTTTATAAGAATCAAATGCAGCTAATAAACATTTGCAGTTCATCAAGCTACATAAGAAAATTGTTAGAAAATCATATGAGCAACAAATTCAAGATCACTATTAGTACTAAGAACAATACTAAATTCTCAACTTAAAAGCAAAAGTTTTTCCTAATCTGGCAAGGGTAAAATTACCAAAATGCCCCTTAACCGACATGCCACATTTAGCATATGACATAGGCTGATTAGAACATTAGAAGTTAAGCTATTAAGGTGGTATAAGTAACTTACTCACTACATGCAAACAGTGAGGTGTCAACACTAGGTGAATCCAAGAGTACTATAAATAGCACCCTAGACCCAACCCCCAGAGCTCATAGTCCTCAAAGCACATCTCATTAAAATACTCTCATGACAGGGGTTGAGAGAGAGAGAGAGAGAGAGAGAGAAAACAACTTTCCACACTCACTGAGAGAGAGATCTAGAGAGCATAAAGGAGCAAGAACTTGAGCAAGGAGATGGAAGAACTGCATCAGATCTTTCTCAAGCCCACTTTTGAGTCTTCAAAGCTTTTATAGCTAAACTTTAGCATAAGATTAGGCAGAGAGAGTAGTAATTAAGGTAGCACCTCGACTAGCTAGGGCTATCATATGTGCGTCTCCATTGTTGGAGGACACCACAAATCATGCCACTAAACTAGTTTGGCACAACCTAGTACACATTAGGAAACAACTTAAGAACTTAAGCTTTACATCTACAACTTAAGACAAGGAGCTCTGAATATATTAAACCTACATATAGAAGTAAACCACATCTAATCAACACACTTATATTAAGACTGAACCAAAGGTTCAAAAGTAGCAAGTAAACAACAACAAGATTACTTAATGAAAACACATATAAGATTACAAGCTTGGATGAGTATCACAACCAGACATACTATAAGTAACCAACTAGAAAAATATATTAAGGAAACCCAACTTAACCTAAAGAATCTACTTGAGTTGTGGATTTTGACCACTCTAGTAACTACTCCCTCTGTTTCAAATTATAAGAAGTTCTAGCTTTCGTGAAAGAAATGTATCTAGACATATTTTAGTGTGTAAGTTCGGAGTGAACCACACACTAAAAGGTGTCTAGATACATTCAGTTCACAAAATCTAAATAGGCAAGCATATGCAGTATTCAACATATACATGTGTGTACGGTACTTAATTAAGCTTGGAAGTAACCTAGATAACATACTTAACCCTAAGCCAGTACAAGATCATCACTATAGAACCAGGAAAGACCGAACGAAGTGTTAACTTTAACTGAAGCAAGTGTCTCATACACTAAAATTCAGTAAAGTACATGGACCATTTACTTAGAAGTAGTAATCATGTCGAGTAATAGGAACCTAACTAACTACCTAGAGCACTCTAGAATGATCTAGAACATTCTATAAGACATAGAACAAACGATGACTAAGAGCTAGTACAGTAGAAACCCTAGAACATGTAGACTAGCAGTAGAAATAGTTGTATAAAGGGAAGATGTGTAGTAGAGATAGGAAGGGGAGAATAATACCTATGTGAATCACATGGGAGCTTAGATCACCGGAGCCGGAGAGGAATATGACAAACCCATACGGCACATGGAGCGCCCTGTGATGGGTTACCTCGACCTGTGCCAGCCCAATCATGTGGTGGAGAAAACGAAAAAGGCGCACAACATCATCTCCATAGCGTAGGAGCACCGAAGGAGCGCTAGAGTAGGCGACACCATGAAGCCGAAACCCTAGGGTTAAGGTTGCAAGAGACCGTGAGAAGTAGAGCTAGCCAAATGTGAGCGGTGGGAAGGTAGAGCACAAAACATTGGCTCGATTATGAGCCATGGCGGCGAGAAAAGCAGATGGGAACGACCAGAATCGACAATGCGACAACGACGTGAAGTTGCTAGAGAGAGGGCACACGTGAGGTAGAGTGCGAGCGCGTGAGGGTGAGTAACAGAGGTGAGGGGATTAGGTTCGATCGAAATGTTTTGGCTGGTTTTGATCGTTTGGTCTGACCAGTGGGGCCAGGGGCAATTTAGTAATTTCACATTTATTTATAAGGCCAGTTTATAAAAAATGACCCTAGTAATTTTCTAAAAATAAATTAAAAATAGTTCAAATAGGGAAAAATGCTAAGATTCTAAATCCTATTTTTCTGGAATTACCAAAAATATTTTTGACAGGATAAAAATTCCAAGTGAGTTGTTTGAATTAATTAAATACCTTAAAAATGAGTAAATATACTAAAAATGCTTATATGCTAAATAATATTCCTAAAAATGAGGAAATATTATTTATAACCCAAAAAACTCACAAACTTAAATTTGAAGAAAATTTATATGATAGAGATATATGGAATTTCTAAAGTGAAATTCAAATTAAACCCTAAGAGGGAAATTCATCTAAAATCACAATAATTCAAAACAAGGGGATTTTGAAACAATTGAGTGAACACATTGTATAGAATAAATAGTTGCATAAAAGCATATTGTTTTTTCAAAGCGTTGTCTTTATCGGATAATGATTGCTTTTTATAGAACCCGAGGTCAAGGGTTAACTCGAACCTTCAGACTGCATTATCTCATAGTTGCCAGGCAAGTTCAACCTTTCATAGAATTGGCAAATTCAAGCTTGCACAACTCTTGAAAGTTATATATACTTAGCAAATACTTTTCCAAAAGTATCACACATATTCCTACAAAAGCAAATATTTTTTTTATGAAATCAATGAATAGAAAGTAAATGAAAACCACAATGAGAGATGTTGTCGGAATAGATTCCATTGTACCAAGAGAATTTAGGAGTAAAAATATGTAGTTAGCTATTTCAAGGCATCGTACAAACCGTGTTGCCCAAAAATCTTGGAATGGGACGAATGAGTCAGAAGTTTGCTTCGTTCCGTGCAACTTCATATGACTAAGTTGGATGTATTTCCTGGAAAGGAGGTAATTCCATAATGTCTATCTTGTGCTGCAAGATGACAACTTTAGTATCTCCTAAAGGATATCATTTCATCAACAGTCATTGATCGGGTTCAGTGCAAAGGAGGGGATATGGAATTAGGTAGAGCTTGAGATGACTTGGAGAAACTTGTTAACATGCCACACACATAAAGAAGTGTGTTACAACAATAAGGTCAGAGACGTTTGTGGGAAAAGTAGCACACCTATCGAGAGTGTATAAAACGTGTCATGATACTCCTTATCCGAGGAACCGTGGAAAGGAAGTTAAGAAAGTTATAACAAACCGTGAAAACTATCATACATAGTTTTTCTAGATTAAAAGTAATCTTTGAAAAGAAACCAGCTTGAAAACCAAAAAGGAAACATGGATGCTTGAATCCATGGTTGCACAACCAATTATAGAACTTACCGCTCGTACTCAAATTATCTTCTTAAATCCTTGCTAGACTATGAGCATATTGAGAAAGAGGAAAGCAATATTCACTGTGACGATGAAGAGGTCTATTACGAGGAACCGGATCTTTCAAGAGACATTGAAAGAGTAGACTACAACATAGAATGTGGAGCAGAACCACAAGACATGGAAACAAAATAATAGTCTTTATAATAGTATAGATGATCCAAGCAACATATACTTTCTTAAATAAGTTGCTGAGCTCTAGTGGCATTCCATCTAGTGATGCCATTGCTACTCAAGTTAGTTAGTTTGAATTTAAATATTTGAAAAAGTCCTCAATAGACCGATGAGGATTTTGAAACATTTGTATAATTTTGTTTGAATATAATTAACATGTAAAGTTGAGGATCAAAAATGTTTTTGTTGCACCACTCTAAGGGATGTGATATTTGCAAAATGGTACTTCATGAATATTATACCAATGACTTGCGCACTACATCATGTAGTGGTGTGATGGATCACCGGAGACAATCTATAAGGAAAACCTCCTAAAAACCATACAACTCAAACACACCACATCGGCCCCACGGCTGCACCCCACACGAGTCGACGACCATGTATCCCTAGTGACCAAAGCCGGCATATAAACACCTCAACACAACACGGTGGAGGAGAACATACGGAGCCGCGGTGCAACATCCACGTCGATCCAAGGCCGTACCCAGACGAGCCATCGACCAAATTTCCCAAGCAACCAAAGACGTCACTCTTAACACCTCAAACACAACACATCAGCAGAGATAAACTAGATCCGCCACTCTGACATCCACGTTGGCTATAGAGATGCGCACCGCCTAGTCGAAGTCGAAGAAACGCCAACGCTGACCAGATGGAAATAGCTAGTAGACCCCGACACAAGAAGTGAAGGGATGGTGCCTCCAAGGAGGGATTAGCGACCAAGAGTGCCACCATCAACCGAAGTTGGTGAAGGGTTTTCACCTAGAGATCACCAATCCCGATGTCGCGTCTGCCCGTCCATCGTAGACGAGGCTTCCCAGCAACTCACCTCTGCCAACCACCAAACTCACTCCACTAATCCCTCCAACCAGCGCAACATCCAAGGCGAGGCCTCAAGAGGGAAATGATGCAAGAGCCTCGCCCTCGCCCAATCCTGAGTGGAATTTGGGATATTTCCTGGAGAACCCAAGCAGAGTAGCGAGAGCACCGCCACAAATATGCCTTCAAGAAGGATGCGGCGCCATCGGCGGTCCCGAAAGGCATCCAATACAAGGCTTTCACCTGTTGCTGATCCGCAAGCCATGTACCCACCTCCTCGAGGACCGGCCATCCCACCGCACCAACACGCGCAGACCGCCAGCCTAACGCGCCTGACGATCAGAGGCCATCATGTGGCTCAGTAGTATAGCTTCGTTGGGAGACCCCAAGAGGAAGGTATGATGAGCACGGAAGCAAGTTTTCCCTCAGTTATGAAACCAAGGTTATTGAACCAGTAGGAGCAAGAAAACAACTCCAAGGTGTTGCTAGCAACTTGGAATCCTGCATAACACAAACTCAAGAATTTGCCCCAACTTAGAGTGAGGTTGTCAATCTCACTGGTTTGCTGAAAACAAAGGATTAAACGTATGGTGTGGAAGGTAATGGTTGCTTGCAGAAAGTAAACAATAACATTAGATGATGTAACAATGGTAAAGATTGGACCGGGGTCCACAGTTCACTAGAGGTGTTCTCCTTAAGATAAATAACATAACATGCTAGGTAAACAAATTACAGCGGGGTAATTGATAGGACCGAGCAAGGCATAACAATGCAATACTAGACATTCATGATCCTATGAGATTTGATTGGGCATTATAACAATATACATAGACCTCCATCCAACTGCATCTATGACTAGTAATCCACCTTCAGGTTATCATCTGAAACCCCTCCAGTATTAAGTTGCAAGCAAAGGATAACTACATTAAGAAATGTGTGTAAAGTAAACAATACAATTGTTCCATGAACAAAAGATTGTTGTTTTCTCCCTAGTAGCAACAAGACATCTACAACCTTAGAGATTTCTGTCACTTCCCCAGATTCAATAGAGGCATGAACCCTTAATACTCCCTCTTTGGAGTCACTAGCATCTACTTGGCCAAGATAGCTACTAGAAACAGAGAGCATGCAAGATCTCAAACAACAAAAACATGATAGAATCAACAATCAATAAGACATGATAGAATCAATAATTAATCTGACATAGTAATCTTAATATCCATCAGATCCCCGCAAACACAACATGCATGATTACAAATAGATGATCTTGATCATGAACAGAGCTCACAAGATCTAAACATGATAGCACAAAGGAGGAGAAACATCCATCTAGCTACTGTATGGACCCATAGTCCAAGGGTGAACTACTCACGCATCATACCGGAGGCTGGCATGGTGATGAATGTAGCACCCTGGGAAAACCACTACTAGAATTGCTTGATTTTATCTTTGTGCATCATCAGCGTATCATCATGCATATTAATTTCCAAAAACTATTTCATCAAAGTCTCTCTTTGTTTTCCAAATAAACCCCGTCTTTATTTCAAATCAAACCCCCGGGTATTTCCGAATATTTTATTTGTTTAAAACTAATTGAAAATCTTTTATTAAAATTAAAACAAACATTTTTCTTAAATATTTTGTTCGGGGGAGGAAACCATAGGCCAAACCCAAAGGCCCAGACCGCAGCCGCCTACAACCCCTCCAAACCAAACCCTAGCTACCCCAGCTAACCCTAATCCCCAGACCATACCTCCACCCCGCCGCCGCTGTGCAACCCGCCACCATCGCTCTCTCCCGTGGCAACCCTCCCGCGCGTAGCACCCCACTAGCACCTCACGCATGCATGTACCGCTCCTTGCGCGTTGGCCACACCGTGCAGCATTGACCACCCCTCTCCCCACCATCTGACCCTACCTCGCTCGATCAACGCGTACATACCGCGTCTGCCTACCCCGCGTCTCCGTCCTCCCTGACCCCGCGATCCCCTCTCATACGCGTCGCCTCCTACCCCATGACCTTGCTCCTTCTGTTCCCTCCTCCCCGCCGCCGGGAGAGGCCCAGCATCGGCCGCCTCCCTGGATCCCCTCCTCTCACCTCGAGCTCCCCACCGGCCTCGCTCGTCCTCGCCGAGGCCTCCTCTCCCCGGGCCTCCTCGTACCCTGCCGCCCGACGGTGTCCTCTGCCTCGCCCGGTCCCGCGCCGACCCCGCCTGCAACACCCTCCGCCATTCAAGCCAGCCGCCGCGACCCCCTGTCCATGGCGCCGCCGGCGGTCTCTAATCCCGCGTGGCTCCGGCCGCTCTGCATCGAGCGCGCCCGCCAAGCTCTGCCATGGTGCCTCCCCGCTTCCACCCTACCTTTCCTTCATCCTCCTGCGAGCAGCGCCGCAACGCTGGTCGTCTTCGGCCGTTGCCTTCTCCCAGCACCGCCCGTGCCCTCCGGCACCCTGCACGACCCTCCCCGTCAACCTTTGGTTCCGGGTTGTGCTGCTGCCTGGCCACGAGTCTGTGTCCTGGCCGTATGCTTGCTTGGTGCCTTGTTCGGTGTAAATACCTGTAGTGCACTGGTGTCATTCTGCCAGGTTGTTTGGGCATGCTTTCCCTCGGTATGTTGGTTAGTGAGATGACATAGGAAGGTTGACAAGATGGTGTGGTGTGATGTTGCGATCTCCGTCTACAACTTCTCGGCAAAATGATTACAGGATCTACAAATCAAACAAGGCACCCAAGATCTTCTACATGGAACTTGAAGAACCGACAATCGAAGTAGAAGCCGCCAAGTTCTCCATCCCGAAAACCTTGATGCCTCCGGCACGGAGCGCCCGAGGATGCTGTCACGGAAATCGAAGACCCCTGTTCCCGGATTCGAAGACCGATCCCGGTGATACCGAACCCGTCGAACCCCAAGACCGCCAAGTCCCCATGTATGACCCCTCTCCGAGCCCTATTTTATAAATGATATATAATTGTTGCATATTAAATTGATCATGTCGCATACATATTATGTGGTTTGGGGGCATTATGCCGATTCACCTCATAATTGAATATGGAGACCTTATGCGGGTGAATCTAGTCTAATATTGGTTCCATTTAAATTTATATAGCGAACCGATGCCATATTTCGACTTGTTAAGACAACATTTAAATTGTGGGGTATCTAAATAACTTGAACCATCTAAGTAAATGTCAGAACCCCGGTTCCGTTTAACATTGCCTAATCGCATCGCATCTTTGCCATATCATGCATCATGCCTGATCTTCTGCCGTAGTATTAAACAGTGCACCCGGTGTTTATCCTAGTGCTTTGCTTCTTCACGGATTAGGCCGATGAGTTGATGCGAGTGTCGCCCATTCTTCGGATGAATCTTCGGCAGTGTTTTCAGGCGAGCATTCTCCCTCTTTCTACCTATTTTACATTTCTAGTCTTTATTTCCTCCTGTTGATCTATTGTTATCCGTGTTGCGATGCTTTAGTTTCCGTACCCCTGTTATATTACTTACAGCCTCTATATTGCCTTGGACACCTCCTATTGCCTGTTGATTGATAGACAGTCGGTCTTGCGAGTCGTAGTTGCTTGCTCAGGTGCTGCTTCGTGTCGTCGATGTTCCACTGTTGTTGGGTGGTTGGCACATGCTTAATGTTGGAGATGATCATGGCTTTAATTATTGTTTAATAACTAAAATTTAAGTAGGTAAATAATGTATAGGCACAGGTGGGCAATATAGGTTATTTGGTTTTTAACCGTCCACTTGTGTCCCGTAGGACCCTGAGTCCTTGATACCTGTTCTTTGAATATTCGCACTATCCGCATGTGGGACCATGAATCCCCCTAACCCTAGCTTGAGTCATATTTAATTCCTTGGGGCCACAAAGTAGTTTGGGGCTTTATTACTATCTTGTACTTATGACATGCTTTACTGCTTTATTTACGATTGCGCGTGGAGCGCCTGTACTGTTTAGGAACAAATGTGGAATGTTTTCGCGGTATCGACAAGACCAGTCACGCTTTTGGGTTCCCAGTCGTTTACAACCATTCGCACAAACCTCTGGATCCGTCTCGGAGCCGACCAACTTCGTCGCGGGTAGCTTAGTGGGGTGGCCCCCTGAAATCAAATATGAATCTTGCGAATGTTCTGTCGTGATGCCTCGTTGGGTTTTCATTTGGTTTTTCCCGAGGTTGATCGTGCGTATGTTGCTATTTGTGCACCCCTGCAGGGTAAAACTTTCTGAAAGCCATGTCCGCGGTTATGGACGACTTGGAGCACAGTATCTCGATCATAGACAACTATAAGTACAATAGTGCTATAAATTTGACTTTATAATGACTAGTAATCAGCTTCACTACAACAAAATGGCTAAATAAAAGTACCAACAACTGCTGGTTTTGGGATGCCTCATGCTATATGTATCTGACTAGTAATTATTGCAACTATAACGGAATGGTTAACTAAAACTGCCCACTATTTATAATATCAGGATGACTCATGCTATCTATATCTGACTAGTAATGTAGAGGTCCCAACCTTCAATAAGGTAGAGATCCCTGTGTTTACAATGCTAGTCCCTGGATCAATAGCTAGCATCCATAGTTAAGATGTAATATAAAGAAACGAAGGTCATAATACAACTTTATAACCAGGAATAAAATAATTTATTACAAACTTGGTGATTCCAATATGTATATTTTTATTTAGTATTTGTTTATGCTTTTAATTATCTTTAGGATTATTTACTCACCATTTGGTATGGATTTTTGGATAGGTGCTTTATTAGCTTTGGAAATTCAATTTCCTTATCTTATTAAATTCATAAGATTTTATCTATGGCTCCAATTTAAGTGAAACCAATTCATATGGTTTTATAATATTTCTATTTGTTATTCTTGATCTTTTTCAAATGTTTGACCAATTTTTATATGGATCCAATCCATAGGCTTAGATATAACTTGGAAATGTTTTCCTTCCATTAGGGTTTTAGGGTTTGGGTTTATTTTCCAAGTGTTTAAATTTCAAGGTGCATTTAAGAAGAATGCATTTCACTTGATTTGAATTTGGTTGGATTCAAACATTGATCAAAGTTTGTTCAAGATGGGATTTTAAGTTTCCATTTTGGAATCAAAAAGTTTCTTTTCACCCTAAATTTCAACAATTATTTATTTTGTTTATTTATTTTTCACATTACACAATTTGGAAAATTTTGGGATGTGACAGGCTACCACCCTTAAAATAAATCTCGTCCCGAGATTTGGGAAAGATAGGGGTTACAAGTTGGCTCAAAGCATCTAGGGTACTACCACCCTTAAAATATTTTCCACTAGATTACATCTTGGTTTGCTTGGGATCTTGTTGAAACCTCTCTGGGCAAACATCTGCATAGTGTCCTTTGTTTCCACACTTGAAACATGTGACAAGGATGAGATCCTTCATAGGCTTGTTTATCTTGTGTTTCATCTTTTATGGACAATTGCTTGCATAATGTCCTTGATCACCACAATTGTAACATGTGACAAGATTGAGTTCTTCACGTATCTTCTATGGACAAGTTGACACATAATGGCCTAGCTCTTTGCAGTTGTTACACCACACTTGGCTAATCTCCTTATATTTTTGTTTCTTCTCAGGACATTCATTGGCATAGTGTCCCATCTCTTTGCAATGGCAACATTGCACTTGGATTTTGTCCTTCTTCTTCTTGGGTTTCTCTAAAGCTAGGAGTGCTTCTAGTTCATGTTCTTCATATCTCACCTCAAAGGTGGGAAAGTTTCCTGGCCTCCTTAATCTTTTCCTTGGGTAATACATATGTTTCCTCTTTGGTCCATCAAATTGAGTCATATTGCATGGAGGTGAAAGCTGAGATTTTCCTTTGTCTTCATGGGGGTTTACAATCTGTTGATGCACTCCACCTTGTTTCCTTTGTTGAACTATGGAATAGATGGGGCATTGGATAGGGACATGATTATTTCCTTCGCATAGGAAACAAGTAGCTTGAGATGTGAGGCATTGATTAGTTGGATGTTTCTCTTCACAATTTGGGCATTGATCTTCATGCTCTTTGGTAGTGTGATCCTTGTCTCTACAAACATTGCAAGCTTGGGTTCCTTCTAGAATATCAACTTTGACATCCTTGTTGTCACAAATTCTTTGGGAAGGATTGTCTCCCATGTTGATCATTTGATTTGTCACCTTTTGCATCAATTGAGTTTGAGTTTCCAAGAACTTTTGCATGGAGATTCCTGATAGCTTCCATGTCTTGATGCTCAAATTGTCCTTTGCCAGGGACATGGCTAAGTACTTAGATTTTTCCATCTGTAGAGGTTGTGCACTTTCCCCACAAGACTTGGTTTCACCAAGACAAGATCTTTCAGAAGCCTTCCCTTAGACAAGAATGGACGCGCTCCAACCTATCAAACCCCTACCACCAACTGTCCATTTGGCTAAGTTATTGCAACCTATATGATCCAGGCAGAGCCCATAATGCCAAGTGGCTGCACTTGAAGCTTCTCAACATTTGACATCTCAAATCTCTTTGTTCCTGGGTGGCCATCCACAAGTGAGATACACAAGGTAAACCATATAAATGGGCCTTGTATAACCACTCAACACAAACCATTCCTTCCATTCCACCCAGGTGTTTCATTCACTTAGTTGTTTTATTAAACAAAACACAAGTCTTTGACTTAGAAATATTCCATAGCATGAATATAATCCACCCTTGTTTTCTACTAGCTAAGCTAAGCATGATAGTAGTAGGAATCTTAACTTAGGAAAATTTTACTAAGGTTTCATCTACTAGAATTTCCCATGGCATAGTTTATACTTAGCAAAAATTCCATGCAAGTCCTACTTAGAAATATCACTAATGCATAGTGAGAATAATGGGACAGAAGTATGAAGCATCACTTTCCTTTTTGGTAGAGAATATAAGTTCACTCCTTGATCTTTCAATATTCACACTCTTCAAATCCCACTACAATTCAATCAAGCAAGCAAAATTTCAATCTACCATTCAAGCAACCATCACATAAAATAATAGAACAAAGCAATGCATGCAAGCATGCTAAAGATTGTTTTATTTGTAAAAGTGGTTTCTAATAGGTCATAAACATTCTAAAAATACCTATTGGTCATTTTATAAAAGTGGCAAAACCATTTGCAAAAGATTTTACCTATAAACCATTTTTAAACTAAATCCATATTTTATGTGGTTGAGAATGCTTTTTAGCAAAGTAATAATCTATAGGGTTCATCAAAATATATTTTTAAATCATAAAACCTTGGGTTTAGGTTCAGAGAGTTTAAATCAAAACATTTCCCAAAGGTTTTTCTCCAAAAGCATTTTTTTGATATAATAACTTTATTTTTATTTGACTAGAAATGTTCTAAATCAAAGATTTATCTTTTAACTTCACAAAATATACTTTTAACTCCAGAAGTTGTTTTTTATGGTCAGTAGGTTCAAAACAATCCAATTGCCAAAGATTTTACCATAAAAATATTGCTAGAACAATTTTTATAATCAAAATATACCTACACATGTTTCTGCAAAAACAAACAATTTAACAGAAGTAATTTACTAAAAAAAGTGCATGGTTGGAAAGTACTTGTTCTGCTGATTCCATTGATATAAAATTTGCAAAATTTGGACGTGTGGTTTGGAAGTTATGTAATTTACAAATTTGATCATCTAATAGATCAAATTATGTTTTTAAAACAAACTCTGGGCCACGTGGAATGTTTTGATTGGCCGAAAACGGTTCGCGTGGATCGGCTAACGTGGGCCACTGGATCTAATGCAAATTGCATGGCACAGATTCTCTCGTACCTCTTTGATAAGTTGTTCTATCTAAGCCACTGGATGACGATCTAACGGCTCACAGGTGTTTGACCAAAGTCGGGCGGCGCTCGACGGTGGCCGCGGCGACGACGCTTGGGCGGCAGCGCTCTGGATATTCCAGGAAGCTAGGGATAGGTAGGATGTGCTTACCGTGTTCGTCGTGGAACGCAGATGCTCAACGTGGTCATAGGAGAGCAGGGGCGCACGAGGTCGTCTTAAATCTCTCGCCGGAGTTTGTTCTGGCGACGGGCGTGCTCTGGTGCTATCGAAGATGAACCTACAGGGTGCGCTAAGGCAAACGGAGAGCAACGTCAGATGCGCGCGAGAGAGGAGCGTGTGAGAGCATCAATGAGAGGGTCTGGGGTGGTCTGGGCTCACCAGGAGATATTGCCGGAGTTGGAGCAGACGGTGGTGATGCTCGGTGGTCGTCGTTGCCGAGGTTCTGGGGCACGCGCGAGTGAGCTGAGAGTGATGGCAGGTGCGCACGAGAGAGGGGAGCAGGATCGAGTGTTAGAGGGGGCAAGGCTCGGTGAGGAGTGGCCGGAATTTGTCGGGGAGGCTCGTCAGAGCAGTGGCGATGTGAGGATGAATTGGGACAGCCTGGGGGCTCCGGTGGGGTGATGACTGGGGGGAAAGGAAGAGGGGAGCGTGGCGATTAAGTACGCATGGTCGCGGAGAGGTCTAAGCGAGCCATTTACGCGAATTGAAACGAGTTAATGCGAGGCAGAAACGGCCGGCGAGGCGTTGTCACCGCGGGGAGGACGACGATGAGGTGGCAGTGGGGCCTGGCGTCAGCGAGAGAGGGAGAGAAAAAGTGGGGTCCAGATGTCAGCGAGTATGCGTGTCATTTCCCTGGTGCGAAGCGTTTTCTGTGGGGAGAGAGGGAGTGGGCTAATGCTGGGCCAGTTAGGTTAGTTGGGCTGGGCTGAGCCCTTTCCATTTTTTTTGTGCTGTTTCATTTTTCTTTTTCTGTTTTCATTTTTCTGTTTTGATTTTGTTTAAATGATTTCAAACCTTGTTTGAATTCAAACCTTTTTCAAAAGTTCAGTATAATTCCATACTGTTTAAACATGTATTTTAAATACCAATTTAGGAATAATTCTTTTATTCTTCTTATGGTTTTATTCTTTATTAAAACAAGCATATGCCATTATTAAAATAAGATTAAATATTTTTTTAAATCCTTTATTTGAATTCTAATTTTTCACTAAACCTTTTCAGTAGGTTTTATTTATTTTTAAAAAATGTCAGATAATTCACTTTGAATTATTTGGAATATTTTTAATATGATTTATTAATCATTTAAATTGGGTATTTGTGTTTATTCCAATGAAATTAAATATGGGTTTAATTCCATAAATTTATTTTGTTGATTTCTTTGATCCCATTTAAGTTAATTAAACAACTTTTATTCCACTTGGGTAAATTCCAAATACTATTTTCCCATGATTTAATTAATCATTCTTATTAGGGAATTTGTTTTAATCCAATGGAATAGAATTTGGTTAAGGCCATATTATTTTATTCCCATATTATTTATTCATTTAATTCATTCGAACTTGAATTATGTTTATTCCATTTACTTATGGTCTTGGCCAAGTTTTATTTGGCTCTTTAAATATTCCTCATTTAATATTTTTTCTTTATCTTAAAAAATCCATATCTTTTTATTTATAGATCCAAACTTGGTGATTTCAATATGTATATTTTTATTTAGTATTTGTGTATCCTTTTAATTATCTTTTGGATTATTTACTCACCATTTGGTATGGATTTTTGGATAGGTGCTTTATTAGCTTTGGAAATTCAATTTCCTTATCTTATTAAATTCATAAGATTTTATCTATGGCTCCAATTTAAGTGAAACCAATTCATATGGTTTTATAATATTTCTATTTGTTATTCTTGATCTTTTTCAAATGTTTGTTTGACCAATTTTTATATGGATCCAATCCATAGGCTTAGATATAACTTGGAAATGTTTTCCTTCCATTAGGGTTTTAGGGTTTGGGTTTATTTTCCAAGTGTTTAAATTTCAAGGTGCATTTAAGAAGAATGCATTTCACTTGATTTGAATTTGGTTGGATTCAAACATTGATCAAAGTTTGTTCAAGATGGGATTTTAAGTTTCCATTTTGGAATCAAAAAGTTTCTTTTCACCCTAAATTTCAACAATTATTTATTTTGTTTATTTATTTTTCACATTACACAATTTGGAAAAATTTGGGATGTGACAAGTAATTGCCGCAACTATAACGGAATGAATAAAACTACCAACTGTGTGAGTTCCTCGGTTGACTTCCTCGTTTGGTCTCGAGGGGGAAATACCATGATGGGTATGATTTGTGATAGTTTCAGGTTGGATCCGAATAGGTCTTTCTTATCCCTATCTGATAGCCTCCAGTTGTATTGAGTCTCTATAGGTTGTTTAGTGCATGTTGCGCTGCCGCTTCAGTCCACCATACCTATGTAGGCGAGGACCGCCGAATTATAGTCTCGCCGTGTACTGGCCTCAGTACTGACCTCTCTCTTTTTCCTTTGCCCTTTGCCGGCACCCCCTTTTTGTTTAAGCAGGTTTTGAGATCGACATCGTTAGCAGGGTTACCCTTCTGGCTTGGCCTGGGCAGGGTTATGGACGCCATTGGTTATTCTTCAGGGCTCTTAGCCCCATTTGCATCTTGTCCGTAGTCGGATGTTGTATTGTTTTCAAGGTGAATTGGATCTTTATACTCTATATTTGTATTCTTGACTCTTTGATTCGTTGTTGTATATATATGTTTTGTGGGTCCCATCATGGACTATTGTGTAATGATATTACTTTGTTTTCCACCCACACACAAGTGCCTGGTGGGCACCTTTGAATCGTTTCTATGCGGGTTTGGCTGGAACGCTAAAACTTGCATAGGGCCAATTCTGAGGGTGTTACAATGAAGGCCTCCGGGATGATATCTCCCCTCCGGCAGGGTGCCGGGAAGAGCTTCAGATCCCCTCAATCTAGGGACGATGGTGGTGGCGACTACAGACTGTTTCGTGGAGATCTGATCAGGTCCTTAGGGTTTTGGCATCGGGGGGTTTATATAGGCGAAGAGGCGATGCAGGAGGGCGACCAGGGGGCCCACACCCTGCCCAAGCATGGCCTAGGGTGGGCCCGCGCGTGGGGGGCACCTTGTGGTCCCCTCTGGTCACCCTTCGGTCTCTGTGTTCTCCTCGGTGAAATAGTGACTTTGGCTTTTGTCCCGTCCAATTCCAAGAATATTTCTTTTCTAGCTTTTCTGAGACCAAAAACATCAGAAAACAGGCAACTGGCACTGTGGCATCTTGTCAATAGGTTAGTCCTAGAAAATGTATAAAAATACCTCAAAGTGTAGACAAAACATAACAAAGTTGATACAAAACAAGCATGGAGCATCAAAAATTATAGATACATTTACGACGTATCAAGCATCCCCAAGCTTAATTCCTGCTCGTGTTCGAGTAGGTAAGTGATAAAAAGAATAATTTTTGAGGTGACATGCACCATCACAATCATGATCAAACCATTTGCAAGCATTGAAAGCTGGGATCAAAGAACTCTAAACATGAGCATGAAAGATGTAGTTCTAACAATAAGACATAGTAACTATGTTGCAACATGAAAGGATACAAACAAAGATTCATGAATAACATTGCATTGAAAGACGTTTGTTTGTTTCACATATAGAAAACATAGCATAGTGGCATTCAACTTGTCCCTCATGGAATAGCAAAACATAAATGCATAGGACACCTTCAAAGTTCATAAGGTTGACTAGATATAAATAGTTCAAGAACGAGAAATATCAACATTATGAATCAATCAATAAGTTTTGGGACAATGCACATAGAACTAAGAATGACAACTATGCTCTCTTAATTGGTGCATCAATATAGAAGGTGGAGACTTAATATAGAAGTGGAAGAAAGGCCCTTCAAAGGGAAGTAGTGATTTCAAGTTTCATAAAGAGCTTTCAAAAATTTGGTACTTGTTAGCTTTCAGCTCTCATTGCCCCTATCATAAGCATCTTGAAGTGATTAAGGTTAAAGTGAACAAAGTATGGAGTATATGCTTGACAAAGTATAAGTTGGCAATATCATGTCCCTTGAGTATGAGGGCCATTCCTCATGCTACTCAACTTTAGTTACCGGTAAGTTCTCGCCATAGTAAGTATATGTGTATCATAAATAACCGCCAACGGGGTACCCCTTGCCCCATGACACAGGAGCTATCCCATATAAAAATGACAAGGAAACAGACAATGAGCATCTCAGCGATATTTTTATTTGCTATTTGCATAGGTTTTTATTGAGGATGCTTCACAGATTGCTCACTATGTTATGCTGCAAGTTTCCACCATGATTAGGCATGGATTAGGCTAGTGGCCCAGACGTTTTTATAACACATATACATAACTCCATGGACTTACAAGCTCCCCTTTTATTTCACACCGCCGACATCCGCAAATAAAAGATCATGATATCAACTGGGTAATATGCACAGGTGTTGAAAGCATTCCCCGTGACAGCACGGTTCTGCTAATTCCCAACTTATAAGTGCAAGCATATACAACATAGATGACACAATGGTTCAAGTTTATTAGGGGCAGGAAAAATAAAGTGTGCCATCAAGTTTGTGAGAGCTTTAATCACTAATTTTCACATAACGAGTTTAATTTGGAAGATAGATAAAACAAGAATATACTTGGAATGGTGTAACACACCATGCATAGGAATTTATAGTGGATACTTTGGAATAACTTGGTTTCTTGGGAGTTGGATGCATGAGTAGAGCTTACTCAATACAAGTGGAGGCTAGCAAAAGACTGGGAGCGAACAACTAAGAGAGCAATAATGGCCATAATCATGCAAAGCGACAAAACATTATCAATTAAAGCATAAAGTGGTACCTCAAGTCAAAAAAATAAATGATAATAGAGGCTAAGGTGACTGGTTCATAGTCATAACATGGTGTGAGCATGTGGCAAGTCAACCCAAACAAAGCATCAAAGGAGAATACCACAATACTATGCTTTTGTATGCTAAAACAATGCATGATTCTTGCAAGGCACATTAAGCAATCTCAATTGTTTGGAACAAGTCATGCTACAGAAATAATCACTAAGCATAAGGTTAAAACAACATCTAGCATGACATGATAAAGTCTAAGTCACAGTCAAAGCAAGCTCCCTTTGTACCACTATAAGCAAGAAACTTTCTACTCCTTTCCAACACCAATCAACTTATTTGAAACATCATAGCGAAAACGGGGGTCCAACTACTTTATTCAAGAAAACTAAGCAAACAAAAACTAAGACGCTCCAAAAACAACACAACAGTGCATGAAACAATAAAAACGAAGTGTCTAGAAAGACCTGCGATTTTTATTGATGAAGAAGGGGATGCCTTGGGCATCCCCAAGCTTTGACGCTTGTACCTCTTGAATGTTTCTTGGGGTGACACGAGGTGGCATCCCTAAACTTGAGCTTTTGTCCATTATTCATCTCATTACATCATTCTTCCCATACACTTGAAATTTTCCTTCATACAAAACTTCGCACAATCTTCATTAGCAACATTAGTGCATTCAAAAGTAATAAACCTTTGGGTTTAGTTTAAAAACAGAAAAACTTTCATTAAAGACACAAGCTACTGTAGCAATTCCCTAAAAAATCCCAATTTACCAAAGAGAACCCAAAAAGAAATCGATAAAGAGGCAAATGCAAATAATGGTAGAAATCTGTCAAAATACACTAGCAGGTAAAAACCGTTTTTTTCGAAGTCCTTTGTTCCTCAAAACAAAACGTGTTGAACTAACTAAAGTTATATAACAACCTGGGGATTTATTCAGAAACTTACAGCTCAATCCGACATACAGAGATTTTTCACGAATTTTTACAGCGAAGCACAAAAATCTGTTTCGTGACAGCATGTAGCACCCCGGGAATATCCACTACTAGAAAATCGCATGTCTTATCTCTATGCATCATCATGACATCATCATGCATCATCATCATGTTCATCATGCCACCTTGCATGGACCATATAACTAAATTGTTGCACTTGTATTTGGTTCTTGATATTTGAATTTAAGCTTTGGTTTGCCTCTCTCTAGTTTGTCCTCCATCTATTTTATCTCTTGTTGGCGTCACTTGTGTTGAAGCCATAATGTCTAAATTATATTTTTGAGCCTTGTCATTTCAAATTGCTAAAATGCCCAAATTGAGTTGAGGGCATCATCTCTTAAATTCTCTCTATCACTAACTTGCCAATCTATCTTTTCATTATGATCATTTCAACTCTACCGTATATGACACATGGGTTCCTTTCATTTTGACTTATGGATTTAAAGCATGCCCATTTGTTTGTATGGATCTATCTAATTCAAACACCCGTCTATCTTTGCTTTCTTTTATTCCATTTTTGTTTCTTTTCATATGTGGATCTCCCTCTATTCTATTTCGTGGTTCTCTAATTCTTGTGCCTTGAACATTCTCTATTTCCCTATCTCTATTCTAATTCTATTTGATGTCCTCTTGAACCATCCATCTATTTCTTTGATCCTTGCCATATGCCTTTTTCCTTTACTCTTAAATTCTACTCTAACCCCACACATATTATCTACATGCTGTTCATGCAATAATACCACCTCTTTTTATTCAACACATGCAATAGTTCCCTCATGATTTTTTTGTCTACACCGAAACCTTGATCCACTCCCTCTCATGATCCTATCTAAAACCACCTAGTCTACACGACCTTGTTCTAAAACCTACACGTGGCCAACCAGCTAACCTATCTAAGCTAACTAATATATCCTGTGGATATCATCTTTTATTTCCTAAACCCAACCGAACTATTGTTTCTATCATCTAAATTTGTCCTTAATCAAATGCATCTTTTGCTATTTCTAAGCCCTTTTATTTTTTTCTCGATTCAAATTCTGGACAAATTGAGGTGCACCCAACCAAGACCAAACCCCCTGTTTTTTTTTGCTCTGAACCCAAACCACACAGCCAGTCTGAACCGGCGCTGACCCTGTTTTTCTTCCTCCCACGGCGAGCACACTGTGCCGGTGACTCCCCAGCTCGTACCTGCTAGCCTCGCGTGCTCCTGGCCTCACAAAAACTATCGTACCACTGCCTCTCTGTCCAACCACCCCCTGCTCAATCTTTATCCCATCCACCTTTCTTTTCTTTCCTTTCTTCAAACCCTCAAAATCCTCTCCGTTGCCATGGACGCCGCCTCCGGTTGCGCACCACCGGAAGCCCAGCTCTAACGGGAGGAGCTGCACCTTGTTCATATCACAACACGGTACTAGGAGCGAGGAGGAGAGGGACAACACACCACGCCTGCGACCTCGCCGTCCCCGCACACCCGCAGAACGCCGTTATCGTCCTCGTCCAGTCGCCGTCAACTCCGTCTACCTCAAGCACGACCACCTCGCCAGTGACTTCTGGGTGAGCAGCCGCTTCTCCTTAACCTCTTCTCCGTCTCCTACATGCATACTTGCTGTGCCGTCTTTTCGTCGAATACCCTCTGCGCGTCGTCGTGTCCGAGCTCTCCCTGGCGCATCCTTCGCCGCCAGCCGATCCCCTGCTGTTCACTTGTTTCTCCAACTCCCGGCGCATCTCCTGCACTTCTCAGTCAACTACCATCTCCAGCGGCTTGTCTCCGTCCATCGTCCGCCGCCGCCACCGTTTATTCACTGTCGAGCATGCCGCGGTCTCTGCACGCACCTGACACCCGTGCGCGCAAGAGTTCGCCGCCGTTCTGGTCTCTCGCTTCAGCATGCTCCGTCTCAAATCGCCATGTCGCTAACGTCCAGGTATCCGTCAGGTCCAAGCTGTTTCTGATCTAATTGCCCCTGATTTATCTCCTGAACGCGGCCAGCGCAAGCCCAATCGCGGTCGTGGTCGTCTCTGCCGCACGGCGCGAGTTGAGTCGCAGTTCCGCTCGTCTTTCGTTCGTTAGAATTCAGGTAGCCATCCGGATCCTGTTCTAAATGAAATCGAGCCTTTGTTTTCATCGCTTGGAGGCAGCATTCTAGTGATTCTATCTACAATCAGAACCGAGGACCCAGGATTAAATCCTCCGTCTCCAAATAAATCAACCCTCTGTTTTTGTTCTCTAAAATTTATTCAGATTTGACACCATGGTCCTCAGCTCACGTTTCCCTGTTTTTAATCTTTTGCAAATTGATACGGGCAATTTGATATAAATCTTATCTCTAAACTATAGCTCTAATTTAAAATATACATATGAAAATGGTTTTAGAAAATTGAGGGGAATACAAATACACTCCTAGAGTTTTTTTAGATAATTAAAATTGCAAACTCATATAAACGTTCTTACAAATAATTAATCTTGCATAATTCATACCCTGAAAACTATAATTCAAAATACAAAGTATTTTACAAGAAACTTCATCGGAAAATCACATAGAACCTAAATAATCCATCCATCCATTTGTTTGCATCATACATCATATAATTTAGCGAGGGTTTAGTACCGGTACCTAATAGTAACCGGTGGGATCTACGAGGTATGTTATATGTAATATCGTCGCTCTATTGAATCATGATATACCTCATATATGTCATGCTATCCAACATTTAAATCGTGGGATAGCTAAACAACATGAGCCCTTTAATTAATTATCGGGACCCCGGTTTCGCTTAATATTGCCTAATTGCGTCGCATTTTTGCCATGTCATACATCATACATGCATCATGCCCGTTCTTTTGTCGTAGTATTAAATAGTGCATCCGGTGTTTCTTCTAGTGTTTTGCTTCTTCGCATAAGGCCGTTGAGTTGATGTGAGCTTCGGCCCGATCTTCGGATGAACCTTCGACATTGTTTTCAGGCGAGCATTCTCTTCCTTTCTACCTATCTTACTTTTATAGTCTTTATTTCCTCCTGTTGATCTATTGATATCTGTGTTGCGATGCTCTAGTTTTCGTACCCGTGATATCCCTTGCAGCCACTATATTGCCATGGACACCTCCTGTTACCTGTTGTTTGGTAGATAGTCAGTCTTCCGAGTCGCAGTCGCTTGTGTTGTTTCGCGTCGTCGATGTTCCACAGTTGTTGGAGTAATGCCTCATGTTTAATGTTGGATATGATCATGACTTTAATTACCGTTTAATAACTAAAAATTGAAGTAGGTAAATAATGCGAGAGGCAATTGGGCAATAGATGTTATTTGGTTTTTAACTCCACTTGTGTCCGTGGGACCCGAGTACTTGATACCTGTTCTTTGAATATTCGCACTATCCGCATGTGGGACCATGAATCCCTATCCGAGCTTGAGTCATATTTATTTCTTGGGGCCACAAAGTAGTTTGGGGCTTTATTACTATCCTGTACTTATGCCATGCTTCGCTTTATTTATGATTGTCGTGGGCGCTGTACATTTAGGAACAAATGTGGAATGTTTTCGGTATCGACAAGCCCATCACACTTTCGGGTTCCCGATCGTTTACAACCATTGGCACAAACCTGGGTCCGTCTCGAGCCGCCAACTTCGTCATGGTAGCTTGGTGGGTGGCCCCAATTTATATGAATCTTGCAATTGCTCTGTCGTGATGCCTCGTTGGGTTTCATTTGGTTTTTCGAGGTTGATCGATGCGTGTGTTGCTATTTGTGCCCCAGGGTAAAACTTTCGAAAGCCGTGTCCATGTTATGGATGACTTGGAGCACAGTATCTCGATCATAGACAACCATAACTAAAGTAGTGCTATAAATTTGACTTTATAATGACTAGTAATCAACTTCACTATAATGGAATGGCTAAATAAGTGCCAACAATTGCTTGTTTGGGTTGTCACCTGTTACCATTGTATCTGACTAGTAAGTATTGCAACTACAACGGAATGGCTAAGTAAAAGTACCAACAACTGCTGGATTTTGGGATGCCTCATGCTATATGTATCTGACTAGTAAGTACTACAACTACAACGGAATGGTTAACTAAAACTGCCCACTGCTTATTATATCAGGATGACTCATGCTATCTATATCTGCCTAGTAATTGCCGCAACTATAACGGAATGAATAAAACTGCCAACTGTGTGAATTCCTCGGTTGACTTCCTCGTTTGGTATCGAGGGGGAAATTCCAGGATGGGTATGCTTGGTGATAGTTAAAGGTTAGATCCGAATATGTCTTTCTTATCTCTATCTGATAGCCGCCAGTTGTATTGAGTCTCTATAGGTTGTTTAGTGCATGTTCGTGCGCTTGATCCACCATACCTATGTGGCGAGGACCGAATTCTAGTCTCGCCGTGTCTTGGCCTCGATCTTGACCGCTCTCTTTTTCCTTTGCCCTTTGTCGGCACCCCTTTTGTTTAAGAAGATTTTGAGATCGACGTCGTTAGCAGGGTTACCCTTTCGGCTTGGCCTGGGCAGGGTTATGGACGCCATTGGTTATTCTTCAGGGCTCTTAGCCCAATTTGCATCATGTCTGTACTCGGACGCTGTATCGTTTTAAAGGTGATTTGGATCTTTGTAGCGTATATTATATCCTTGACTCGATGAGTCGCTGTTGTCTATATCTGTTCTGTGGGTTCCATCGTGGACTATTGTGTAATGGTATTACTTTGTTTTCCACCCGCACAAAAGTGCCTGGTGGGCACCTTTGAATAGTTTCTATGCGGGTTTGGCGGGAATCGCTGAAACTTGCATAGGGTCGATTCTGAGGGTGTTACAGAGCACTTCCCCAAATCTTACTTCCCTCTCATTAGAGGTTATTCTTGGCACAAAAATAAAATAAAAAGGATAAGGAGAGTTTATTACAGAAGTAATAACTTTCAAGACTCAAGAAAACTATTGGGTTATCTCCCAAGAAGTACTTTTCTTTAACGCCTTTAAGTTAGGCACAAGAATCAAGAATCAAGTATTTTCAAATGAAGAAGCATTAACATATTTCTTGCCCCTACTTCTTACCTTTACGCTTATCTTTAGGGAATGTATGATTGCTTATTGGAGAAGCAAAATGCATAATTCCTTTTCCTACATCTATTATTGCTCCAAGGAGTTTTAGTAGGGATCTTCCAAGTGTAATTTGTCATTTTCCTACATATTCAATAACAAGATAATCAGTAGACACCACTTTCCCTGAGATCTTTGTAAACACTCCTTCAGCTATTCCAATGGGTAATATAGTTGCATTATTGGTAAGATATATTTCTTCTCCTCCTTCATAAAGACCCCAAAGAATCAAAGACTCATAGATATCCTTAGGCATAAGACAAAATTCAGACATGATATCACAACGAGCATCAAAAGTTTCAGGCCAAGGGGAAAGATGTTAGAATCAGGGTTATTTTGGAATGCAGTAGTTGTGTTCGAAAAGGTGCCAATGAGGAATCGACGGGGGTTTCTAGATATAGTACTCAAAAGAATCGACACAATACACCCCGACAATTAGAATTCAAAAAAAATTGTCGTTATTGTCGCAAGCATACGACTCATCACGAAATAAATAAATAGGAACACCCATCATTTATAACAACTGTTATTGTAGGAAACCATTTTGAAGGCTCAGAATTTATTGGAACATAATCATGGTGTTCTCTAAGCATGTTATAGCAATCTTTCAAACTATTTGTACTGGTCTCAAGAGTGTTCAACCTAGCATATATGTTTATAAAGAAAGAATCGGACTTGCTAGGCAAATTATAAATTTTAATCAACTTCTTTATGGCATCCAAAGCTTCATCCTCATTACATTGGAAAAAATATTTTCCTGCTACAACATCCAAAGCATATCTGTAACAAAGAGCAATACCATGCTAGAAACTGCTAAGAACCAAGCCTAGAATCATTTTAGGCTTAGTTTTTCCATGTGAATCAGAAATTCTAGGCCAGGCTTCTTTGAAACTCTCTTCACTTACTTGTTTGAAAGTAAAGATCATTTCCATATGTGACACAGTGGTTGGAATAACACTAGACATGGTAGCAACTAAAGTAGGAACTATTTTTTTTGTGTTTTTGATAAGAAAACGCAAACCAAACGAAAGTAATTTTTTTTTGGAATTTTTGATAAAAAGAAGCAAGCAAAACAAAGAAAAGCAAAAGAAACTAAGCAAAACAAAAATAAAGTAAAGAGAATGGTTGTGAAATACTCCCCTTTTGAAGCCGTCCTTAACTCCCCGACAACGGCGCCAGAAAATATCTTGATGCGGCTCAGTAGTAGAGCTTCGTTGGGAGACCCCAAGAGGAAGGTATGATGAGCACGGCAGCAACTTTTCCCTCAGTTATGAAACCAATATTATCGAACCAGTAGGATCAAGGAAACAACTCCAAGGTGTTGCTAGCAACTTGGAATCCTGCACAACACAAACTCAAGACTTTGCCCCAACTTCTAGTGAGGTTGTCAATCTCACTGGTTTGCTGAAAACAAAGGATTAAACGTATGGTGTGGAAGGTAATGGTTGCTTGCAGAAAGTAAACAGTAAAAATAGGTGATGTAACAATGGTAAAGATTGGACCGGTGTCCACAGTTCACTAGAGGTGTTCTCCTTAAGATAAATAACATAACATGTTGGGTAAAAAAATTACAGCGGGGTAATTGACAGGAATGAGCAAGGCATAACAATGCAATACTAGACATTCATGATCCTATGAGATTTGATTGGGCATTACAACAATATACATAGACCACCATCCAACTGCATCTATGACTAGTAATCCACCTTCAGGTTATCATCCGAACCCCCTCCAGTATTAAGCTGCAAGCAACAGATAACTGCATTAAGCAATGTGTGTAAAGTAAACAATACAATTGTTCCATGAACAAAAGATTGTTGTTTTCTCCCTAGTAGCAACAACACATCTACAACCTTAGATATTTCTGTCACTTACCCAGATTCAATAGAGGCATGAACCCACTAACGAGCATAAATACTCCCTCTTGGAGTCACTAGCATCTACTTGGCCAAGATAGCTACTAGAAACGGAGAGCATGCAAGATCTCAAACAACACAGACATGATATAATCAACAATCAATAAGACATGATAGAATCAATAATCAATCTGACATAGTAATCTCAATATCCATCGGATCCCCGCAAACACAACATGCATAATTACAAATAGATGATCTTGATCATGAACGGAGCTCACAAGATCTAAACATGATAGCACAAAGGAGGAGAAACATCCATCTAGCTACTATATGGACCCATAGTCCAAGGGTGAACTACTGACACATCATACTGGAGGCTGGCATGGTGATGAAGAAGGCCTACGGGATGATCTCTCCCTTCCGGCAGGGTGCCGGGAAGAGCTTCAGATCCCCCGATGTAGGGACGATGGTGGCGGCGGCTACAGACTGTTTCGAGGAGATCTGATCAGGTCCTTAGGGGTTTGGCATCAGGGGGTTTATATACATAAAGAGGCGAGGCGGGAGGGCGGACAGGGGGCCCGCACCCTTCCCAGGCGCGGCCCAGGGTTGGCCCGCGCGTGGGGGGGGGGGGTGCGGCCACCCTATGGCTCTCCTCCGGTCGCCCTTCGGTCTCTGTGTTATCCTCGATGAAATATTGACTTTGGCTTTTCTCCCGTCCAATTTCGAGAATATTTCCTTACTAGCATTTCTAAAACCGAAAATAGCAGAAAACAGACAACTGGCACTGCGACATATTGTTAATAGGTTAGTCCCAGAAAATGTATAAAAATACCTCAAAGTGTAGACAAAGCATAGCAACATTGATATTAAACAAGCATGGAACATCAAAAATTATAGATACGTTTATGACGTATCAGTCCATAGATAAAACCAGGCACTGGGGCCTAGATCCGCCTCCCTTAGAGCCACCTCCTAGCTCGACTAGATGAAGAAGACCACCATCTGAGGCCGTCGCCCGACATCCGGGCACCACACCCGATCGAAGACTGACCAACGCCCTCCATTCTCAAACGGCAACAACCACGAAGCCCACGGAATAGTGTAGCCGGTCCCAATGTCCTCGCGCTTCCATGCCTAGGCTCCCCGTCAGCACAACAAAAGCGTCGTCATCTGGATCATCACCGTTGTTCGCGACATAGTCACAGAATAGACCAGAGCAAACCCGTCCAGCCGCCTCTGCGCTTAGAACCAAAGCACACAACCACCACCTTCCTCCACCAACCCACATGATAAAGGCCACTACGTCGTGACGGAGTAGAGTTGTAGCCTGTTGGAGGAAGCCCCCGCGACGCAGTAGCCGACGCCCAGCCGAGCACAGCCACATCCATGCTCGAAGTTCCCCAGGAATCGCCGCAAATCTGGACGTGAAAACCCATATCCTTGGTTGTGGGCGCACTGGCTGACCTCCCATGACGCTATAAGGGGACACCGCCTCCCCGGTTGACGAGGTTTAATCTCGTCAATGCACATTCTTATGGACTTGGGTTTCGGAGAAGATGGGGATGCTGGAGATCACGGAACGGTTAGCAAACAAGCAACACGGGGAAACGAGGTTTACCCAGGTTCAGGCCCCCGGAGGGAAAACCCTACTCCTGCTTGTCTGCTCTTGATTACGGCGGAACCGAAAAGTACAGGGGTGCGTAGATGCAATCTGGCGTGGAGGTGTGTATGCGGTGGTGTGCGAGAGATTGTAAGAGATCCTCCTCGTCGTGCACTCCTGGCTGTTATATAGAGATAGGCAGGTCCCAGGAACAGATCGAGTTGGTTACAGGTTTTAGGGTTTACCCCTTTGAATTTTCTATCTACTCTAGTCTTGCTTTCCAAGGATCCGAAGGTGTCATGGGCCCTGGCCACCCGAAAGTCTTCATGGGATGGCACATGTTCTCTTGGGCCTTCCCTGGGCTGGACTAGGTATGCTAAGGTCATGTACCCGTAGGGTATAACCATGTTAGTAGCCCCCGAGTGTTCAGTCAAATTGTAGATTCGGCTGAGGACTCCTCATTTCTTCGGGTACGGCTATCTCTGTTTGCTAGAGAATGATTTGAGTGCGTAGGGATTGTTGATGCGAGTGACTGACTCTCCTGACGGATCAGCGTCAGTTAACTGTCTTAGGACAAAACAACACGATCTTCTTCAGATTCGAGTCCCTCGACTCGAATCCGGAACGTATGTTGGCGCAATTCGACTCAGGCCACGGAGGACTTACATGAGTGGAATTCCAGTAAATTTAAATGATGTACCCAACGCGTTCATCGGTATTTTCATCGCGCCTGCTGGCACGGATTCTCACTAGCAGAGCTCAGTCGTGTGCGTTGCCAGACCATCAGATGATATCTGTAGGTCTTATCTTTGTGTCGCAGACACAAAATCCGAATTTTTATCACCGCGAAGGTGTTTCGGGTGGCCAAGGAGGATGTTACTCGCTTAGAGTTTAATTGGGGCAGAGTTGCCGAAAAGTTTTTGCGTGCTGATCCGAAGGATCGCAGTCGAGGAATTCATAGGGTGCGCGACCAGCGCTCCCTATGGGAGTATCCCCAGAGTGTTTGTTCGAGTCGTAAACTCGAGCAGAGAATTTAATTCGGTCGTTTTTGACTTTTAGGTCCGTAGGAAACAAATTTTTCGGATGCTTGAATCCATCCTCCCTATAGGAGTAGCCCCCGAGTCCGTAGTGGAGTGGTAGACTCGACGTAGGATTCGAAGTGTAATGCTTTAGTTGTTGTTCGGGTGCGCGGCCAGCGCTCCTGATAGGAGTAGCCCCGAGTAGTTAGTCGAATCGTAGATTCGAGTGAGTACTTTTAGCTGTGTAGCCGAAGAATTGTAACCGTTGCTAGTATAGCTTTGATGACGTCAGTGCTGACGATTGGTGACCTCAAGCGTCTGCGGCGCCAGAGATGACGTGATAGGATGAACATGGGTCCCACCTTCTGACTTTGAGTTGACTGGTGATGTGCGGCATGGAGATAATTACGGCGTTGCCTCGATTTCCATGCGTAGTGGACGGCATGTGTGCGACGGTTCGCTGCTGTGCTGACACGTGGACGGTCATATCTGAATGTTGTCTTTAGGTCTTCCTAATGGACGGTCGTCGTGCATCGTCTTCGTCCTTATAATCATTGGGGAAAAGTGAGTTTGTTTTTCATCGCAGCCATTCTTGTTTCACTGCTCCCATCTTCTTTGAGCTTTCTCTCTGCGCGCTGGAATTTCCTCGTACTTTTCCATCGTTGATTCTGCGTGCTCGTCGTTGTCGTCGCCGCACTGCGATGGGGAAGCCCAAGAAGTCCTCCACTGCAATTGGCACCAGGGCGTCCGCCGACGGCAAAAGGGGTTCCACCGCCACCCGCGTCACCGACGGTGGCTGGCGGCGATCGGAGACGCGTGAGGGTGACCTCCGCAAACTCTGTGAGCGGGGACTGGTCCCGCATGATAGTGAGGCCGTCAAACTTCCCGACGACGAGGTAATTCCCCGTCCTCCCGCTGGGTTTCGGGTTATGTTCGTCACCTTTGTCCTTCGGGGCCTTTCCTTCCCAGTCCACGATTTTCTTGGTCGATTGCTTTTCCTTTATGGTATCCAGCTTCATCATCTTTCGCCCAACTCTCTTCTTCATGTCGCCTGTTTCATCACTTTCTGCGA
The DNA here is from genome assembly GCA_030063025.1 of Avena longiglumis. Taxonomy (NCBI): domain Eukaryota; kingdom Viridiplantae; phylum Streptophyta; class Magnoliopsida; order Poales; family Poaceae; genus Avena; species Avena longiglumis. Next base: position 49,690,544 of record CP125973.1, on the reverse strand, counting down.
GTGCTGGCTCGGTATCGAGCCGCACTTTGGCCTCTTCCGGAAACTCTATTCTGTGAAGAGGCAATCTGGATCCGATGGTGTTTATCCCATTGGGGGCTACATCATTTCCCTCAAATCCAATCTTCTTTTCTTTTCCTTTCCTATGTCCGAATCTGTCCAGTACTGGCGGAGGCGATGGTTTTACATCCGCGACTCCACGGTGGCTGGACAGGATTTTGGTCTTGCTCCTTTCGGCCCCTCCCAGAAAATCGAGCCGAAGAGGTCCTGGAAGAACCAGATCTTGGATGGCGAGGTGGCGGAGATAGAGGGACTCTATCGTCGGGTGGAGGATCTCCAGTTGATTCCGGATAAAGAGGTGAACGGTGTGGATATCATCCGAACCTTCCTTAAACGTCGGGTGCAGCCGCTCCAGGCTAGGCGCATCCGATGTTCCTTTATTCTGGTCGTCGTGATCCGACTAGGGTTTTGGCTGAGGAGTTTTCCAAGGGGGACCTCGACGGGATTCTTTGTTCGCTGCTGAAGTACAAGGCTGGAGAGGACATTCTGGGGAAGTCGCTGACTCCTCCATTCACCGCTTCTCGTCCTGTTCCGCAGGTGTAGATCTGGGACGTGCGCGTAGCGCTTTTTTTGACTGTGTTTTTCCTTGTATTTGCTTGTGTGCTTACAAATTTGCTTCTTTTGCGCAGGAGTTCAAGGTGTCGGGCATGTCACCGCCACTCACCGAACTGTTTCCGGATGCACCGGACAATGAGGTGGTGGACTCCATGTCTGAACTTCCTTCGGCACGGTCGCCGGCTGAGGAGGCTGTTGAGTCTAGCGAGGAGCAGACGCGGAAGCGCACGCGGAGTTCGGGCGAATCGTCGGATGCTTTGACTCCGCCAACACCTAGGAACCCGTTGTGCCTTGAGTGCCACAGTGGGGGTCATGGGGGCTCTTCCTCTCCTATTCCGGTCGTTCCCGCGGTTGTAGTGCCACAAATTGGCTTGAAGAAGGAAGAGAAGAAAGAAGAGAAGAAGGAAGAGAAGAAGGGCAGGAGGACCCCACCTGTCTTCGACTTGAGCGATCTCGACTCGTAAGTTTGTCCAGTTGCTTTTTGCTTTCTTTTGATTTCGCTTGATTGTTCTTATCTGATGTTTTCTTTTAAAGACACTCTTCTGACGGCTCCTCCGGCGATGGCGCTCGGGAGATGGTAGGGTAGTCAAAGGTTGCTCCTCCTCCTCCTCAGACGGTGGCCACCTCTGAGGGCGCTGCTCCGAGGTCTTCTCCGCAGGAGGCTCGAGTGGTTGTCCCTCAGAAGACTGCAGGCGAACCTTCGGAGTCGCTGTCTAACCATGTAAGTGATTTTGTTTTCTGCCACAGGGGGAGCCCCCGAGCCATTTCGAATGATCTGCTGATCATTGTTTCTTCGTGCCTCGGGGGGATACCCCGAGCATCTTTCGGGTGATCTGCTGATCGTGCCTTTTTTTCCTTTTTTTGTTTGTACTTGCCTCTGGGGGAGCCCCTGAGTATCTGTAGGATGATCTGCTGATCGTTTTTTCTTCGAGTCTTGGGGGGATCCCCCGAGCATTTTTCGTATGTATAACTTGTTTTGCTCGTTCTTTGGGCATAGCCCCCGAGTCTTTTATTTGACGAGTAGTGCCTTTTGCAGCATTTTGTGCAAGGCGCCAACCAGCTGGTGCAGCAGCACCTGGCATTGGAGGCCAGCTTCAAACAGCTTCAGGGTACGTTCACGAGTTGATCTTTTGCGTCTTGTTCTGTTGTCCTTTTCTTCGATCTGATAAGTGCTCTGATGTTTTGTATAGGACAACAATACCACCCTCCGCGAGCTTGATGCTCTCAAAAAGAGCCTTGGGCGAGCGGAGAAGAAGGCCGAGGACACCGTTGGTGCGAAGGAGTGCCTCGAGCAGGAGCTAGCCAATGCATCCGCGGCCAGGGAGCGCCTGCAGCAGGAGGCTATGGACCGCGAGGAGCAAATCGCCACCGCTACGGCCTCGCGCGAGAAGGAGGTAGCCGACAAGCTGATGGCGGCTGCCAAGGCTATTTCGGGTGAGTAGTGTCGTCTTTCCATTTTTTGGATTCCTTGTCTTTTCTTGCTGTGCTTTGTATTCATGTTGCTTCTTTTGTTTCTTTAGATGCCGGAGACATTGAGTTTGACCACGGTGCTTTGGAGCACAAAAGTGCTCTAGATTATGCCACTGCGGCGATCTAAGACCGCTGCATTACCGTGGTCGGCACTCTTGCCAAGGCCAAGGAGGCTCTCGGGCGCTTCTATAAGTCGCTCGCCCCCAAGGGCGTCGCCCTCGAGGATGTCGATGCCTTGGCGGATGCACTGTCAACCGAAGCGCCTGCGGCATACAAGCGCAAGCAGAAAGGCATTGGCGCATCCGTCGGGCTGGCGATGGCCCTGACGTCTGGAGCGGAGCTGGATCTCCATCAGGTCACCTCCCGGATGACAACGGCTGCTGACGGATCCGAGGTAGCCTTCCCCCTCTACACTGCCCACTGTAAACGTTATGGGCCAAATTTGATTGACTTGCTGGATGAGTACGCGTTGAGGCAGCAAGGAGAGGCCAAGGGTAGGCAATCCGGCTCCGAGGCTACTCATGATGCAGCTTCTTAGATCTTGTAGTTGTAGGATAGCTTTTGTTTCCAGCTCTTGTAATTATATCTATGAACAATACTTGCGCCACGTAGTGGCTTTTTGCTGTACATAATGAATTTCCGAGTTCTATGTTCATTTGTCTGCTTGTTCATATCCTTGTCTTCTTTTACTCTAGGAGCCTTCGGGTGATGATCCCGTTGATACTTCGTCTGCACCACAGCTGCGACCATCCTTGGATGGTGCGTCACAGCTTGTGTTTCTTCGAGACTGCATTCGTAGTCTTGAGAAAGAATTGCTTGGAGTGCGTGGCCACGCTGATGTTTGGAAATCGAAGACAGAGCGAGGCGCTGCCCGAGAGGAGTATTTGATGGGAGAGTTGCGTCATCTGGCCGAACAGCTGCAATGTAAGTTTTCGAGCTGTTGCTCATTGTTTTAGATGCACCTATTGGCCTTGCATCTTACTTTTGTAAGTATTGCAGGTGCTAACCTTGCTCCGAAGGATGAAAAGGAACGTGTTGCTGTTCGGATCAACTGCTTGACCCAGCAGGACATGGAGGCCGGCGGGTTCTTCTAGATGGACCGTGATCATGCTATGGTCCTTGCAACTGTGCAGGATCATGTTCACCAGGTGTCGCGGGTGCTGCGTCAGGCAAAGGCTTCGTTGGCGTCGGTTCTGCACGTGATGTTTCCGCTGGATGAGGCGCCATCGACACTCTGGGGTCTGTTGGCGAAGTTTCGAAATGTGCATCATGTCAGGGAACTTGTGCGGCATCATCTTGTCGCGGGGGTGAAGGCCGCGCTTTCCCTTGTGCGGTTACATTGTCCCGATGTAGATGTCACATTGTGGCGGCCGCCTCTTCGGCCGGATGGTGGCGAGTGGGATATGTGTCCACATTATGCGGCTATAAGGCAGCATGCCGAACAAGTTGTAGATCTGTTTGAGCAGTGTGCGTAGGTTATTCTTCAGAATAGGTAGGACCTGTAAAAAATTAAGATGTAAAATTTGTATATTCGACTGGGCGTGTTGTGCCCTTTATTATAAAGGTTTATGTTTTTTAGCATTGGTGCTTTGTTTGCATACGTGTCCTTTTCGTTAGCCTGACGTGGTTAGCTACTCAGGTGTACACGCATTATCCTCAGTCGACGAAGTCGTGAGGTGGGGGGAGCCCCCGAGTGTGTTTTGGCATGGATAAAAATGCAGACAATAGGTGAAAATTTTGGGGCGAGACACTTAGCTTTATTCATAATTGTAAGGAGGAGGTACATTGTTCGGCTGAGTAGCCTTGGCTGAATGGCCTTATTGAAAGTAAAGGAGGGACGTAGTTAGGGGTAGAAGCGTCGCAGTTGTGCAACGTTCCATGGGTTGGAGTATGCGACTCCAGACTCCATGTGCTTGAGGCGATAGGCGCCACCTGAGATGACTTCAGTGATGATGTAGGGTCCTTCCCATGGTGACTCGAATTTCTTCGGTCGTTCTTGCTTGAGTCGCAAGACTAAGTCTCCTTCGACGAAGGACCTTGGGTATAGCCGTCGGTACACCGTTGATCGAGCTGCTACTATGTCACGCGCCTCGTCGAGTGTGTCGACGGCGTCTTCGAGTGCGGCCGTAGATTCGGCTTCGCTGTAAGCAATGACCCGTGGGGCCTTTTGGCATACCTCTGCTGGTAGCACGGCTTCGGCTCCGTGCACCATGCAGAAAGGCGTGTAGCCAGTTGAGCTATTTGGTGTTGTGCGCAGGCTCCACAGGACCGAGGGTAGCTCTTGTGTCCAGGCTCCTGCGAGTCGCTCAACTGGGCTCATTAGGCGCTTCTTGATGCCAGCGCCGACGAGGCCGTTGGCCTTTTTGACCTGCCCGTTCGTTTGCGGGTGCGCCACAAAGGCGTATGTGATGTTGATTCCGAGGTTTTCGCAGAAGTCTTGGAATTCTTTGGAGATGAAGTTCGACCCATTGTCGGTGATGATGCTATGCGGCACGCCAAACCTGTAGACAATGGATTTGAAGAATTTGACGGCCGTTTTGCGTTTTTGGTTAGTGACGGGCATGTCCTCAATCCACTTGGTGAATTTGTCGACTGCGACCAGGAGGTAGACGTGACCTCCTTTCGAGGACCTTGGCAGTTTGCCGATCATGTCGAGGCCCCATTGGGCGAAGGGCTAGGCCAAAGGTATGGGCCTGAGCTCTGATCCGGGTGTGTGCGGTTTATCTGCGAACCTTTGGCACCCATTGCATCTTCGGACGATGTCCTTGGCGCCGTTCATGGCCGTTGGGCAGTAGAATCCAGCTCGTAGAGCTTTGGCAACAAGGGCGCGACTGCCCGCGTGATGGCCGCAGATGCCCTCGTGGATGTCTTGGAGGATTGTTTTGCCATCACTGATGGTGATGCACCTTTGGAGTACAGCCGAAATGTTGCGCTTGTACATCTCGCCATTGATGTTGGTGAAGGCCTTGGACCGGCAAGATATGTGCCGGGCATCTGTCGGGCTATCAGGCAGTTCCCCGTCTATCAGGTACCTTAGGCATGGCCGTGTCCAAGTTTCTTCGACTACCATGACCTGCATCAGGTTGACCACTGCGACCTCTGTGTCGAGTATTTAGGGTCCTTCCTATCCTTTGGGTAGCTCAGCCCCCGAGTGTTCCGCTTTTTCGGGCGATCCCTTGGGGAATTTCCGTTTGATGGATGGCACGCAGATCTGTTCGAGGAACACTCCTGGTGGCACCCGTGCGTAGGTGGAGCCGATGTTGGCGAGTCTGTCGGCCTCTTCGTTGCTTTCTCTTCTAACGTGCCTAAGCTCGCAGCCGTCGAAGTCTCCTTCGAGTGTGTTGTAGAGTGCGCGATACGCGATCATGTTGGCGGCGTGTGCGTCGCACTCGTTCATTGTCTGCTAGACGACGAGGTTCAAGTCTCCGTAGATGACCAGGCGCGTTGCACCGCAGATCTTGGCCATCCTCATGCGGTGGATGAGGGCTTCGTATTCGGCCTCGTTGTTGGAAGCTTGAAATTTTATCCGGAGGACGTACTTCATCTTGTCGCCCTGCGAAGGTCAAGATGACCGGCTCGCCTCGGCCGCGCTTGGAGCCGCTGGTGCATCGTCCATGACTATGTCATGTCTGGCGTGTCTGGAAACTGCAGTTCCATCCAGTGGACGAGGAAGTCCGGAAGGACCTAAGACTTGATTGCCTGGCGCTTCTTGTAGATGATGTCTAGAGGTGACAGCTCGATGCCCCACAGGGCTACTCGTCCTGTGGCCTCTGGGTTGTTCAGGATGCTGTTCAGGGGTGCCTCATTAACGACCATCACTTGATGCTCCTGGAAGTAGTGGCTCAGCCGAGGAGCCGTCATGAACATGCCGTAGGCGAGTTTTTGGTAGTGAGCGTACCTCTGCTTTGTCGGCGTCAATACCTCGCTGAGGTAGTAGATTGGGCGTTGAACCCCATGGGTCTTGCCTTCTTAGGGTCGCTCGACCACCAGTACGGTGCTTACCTCCTGGTGTGTGGCTGCTATGTATAGCAGTAAAGGCTCGCGCTCCTTTGGCGTGACCAAGACGGGCGAGGTAGAGAGCAGCCGCTTTAGATCTTCGAATGCGTCTCCGCCTCAGGCGTCCACTCGAATTTGTCTGCCTTGCGTAGCAGCTGATAGAACGGCAGAGCTTTTTTTCCCATGCGGCTGATGAACCTGCTCAATGTCGCGATTCGCCCGGGAAGCTGCTGGACGCCCTTGAGGTTCTTCGGCTTATCCATGGCCATTATGGCCCGGATTTTCTTCGGGTTTGCCTCGATCCATCTTTGGGAGACGAAGTAGCCTAGCAAGTGACCATATGGGACGCCGAAGGCACAATTTTCTAGGTTTATCTTGATCTTGTACCAATCGAGGTTATCGAACGTCTCTCGGAGATCGTCAATGCGCGTCTTGGCCTCCCGTGTTTTGATGACTATGTCATCGACATAGACTTGGATGTTGCGGCCGATCTGGTCCTTCAGGCATGCCTGCATGCACTGTTGGTACGTGGCGCCTGCGTTCTTCAGCCCGAAGGGCATTGTGTTGTAGCAAAATACTCCGAACGGCATGATGAATGGCGTTTTCTCCTGATCTTCGACCTTTAGTCGGATCTGGTTATAGCCTGAGTAGGCATCGAGGAAGGAGAGTTTTTCACATCCTATAGTCGAATCGATGATCTGATCGATCCGAGGGAGAGGGAAGTGATCCTTCGGGCAGTGCTTGTTCAGCGATGTGAAGTCCACGCACATCCGTAGGATGTCCGTGTCCTTTTTGGGGACCATCACGGTGTTGGCGAGCCATTCGATCTCCTTGATCTCCCTGATGAAGTTTGCGTCGAGTAGTCTGTTGACTTCGACCGATTGCCGCCCGTGGTCGGCTACCGCCGATGGACTGTTTGACGGGCTTGGCGTCTGCAAAGACGTTAAGGGCGTGCTCGGCGAATTCCCTGGGAACTCATGGCATGTCCGCAGGACACCAGGCGAAGATTTCCCAGCGCTCATGGAGGAATTCGACGAGCGCGCTTTCCTATGCGGAGCTGAGGTCGTTGGCGATCAGCGCCGTCTTGGAGGCATCCGTCGGATGGACCTGCACCTTCTTTGTGTTGACAGTGGAGTCGAAGGACATATCTGGTGCGTTCTGTCTTGCGACTAGGGGTGCCCCATTGGCCGTCGCTTTGTGGAGCCTTACGAGTTCCTCCTGCATGCCGAATGACTGGGAGATTCTGTTGAAGTCCCTCTCGCAATGGTCCGATCGGGTGAAGCTCCCGTGAACCGTGATGACGCCCCTGGGTCCTGGCATCTTGAGTAGTAGGTACGCATAGTGCGGTACTGCCACGAATCATGCAAATGCTACACGCCCGAGTATGGCGTGGTATTGTGATGGCCAATCCACCACTTCGAACTCGAGTCGCTCGCACCGAAAGTTGTCGGGCTTGCCGAAGATGACGTCGAGCCATATCTTTCCCAGGGGAAATATGCCCTTCCCTGGGACGATGTCGTGGAACGTTGTGTCGGACTGTTCCAGGCTGCACATCAGGATCCGCATTGCTGCTAAGGTACTGGCGAACATCAGATTGATGCCGCTGCCGCCGTCCATGAAGATGCGGCTCATGTCGAACCCTCTGATCTGCGCCTCGAGCACCAGGGCAGCATGACCTGGGCGAGGGACCTGGCAAGGGTGATCCGAACGACTGAACGTGATGCAGGACTCCGATCTGCTGAGGTACTCAGGGATGGCGGGCGGAGCGGTCACGGCCAGGTTGATTTGGCAGGTGATTTTCTTCTGCACCCTGTTTGTTGGGCGCCCTTTTTGGATCATTAGCGATCCTTTCGGCGCGGGGTACCCATGCCCACCGTTGTTCTGTGCTGGTGCGATTGGGTGGTTCGAAGGTCCCGCAGGTGGTGGTGGAGGAGCTCCATGTGCGATCTCACCGTGCGGTGTATATTCCGTATCCAGGTTCGTGGCTTGCCTCATCCGCCATACTCGCTGAGTTTCTGGAACTCGTGGCAGTCCTTGAGCATGTGACTTGCTTTCTTCTTACCATCCTGCTTGTCGATGTAGAAGTGGATGGTGCATGGACCCGACAGTTTGTCGTATGCTGAGGGTCCGTCGTCACGGCTACGGCGTTGCCATGACTGCGTTGGGCGTCCTCCGTCGCGGAAGTTGCTTCCACAGTATCCGCCGTTGCTGCGATTGATGTCGCTGTGGCGGTCGGCGTAGCCAGCCGCGACCATGTCGGGTCCATCGCGATCGTCGTAGACGTGCGATCTTCTCTTACTACGACGCTCATGTCGCCGGCCGTAGTCGTCTTCCTCCTCCGAGTGCGCTCGATGGACGGAGTCGTCGCCGTCAGCCCACCTGTTGGCGATGCCCATGAGGTGGTCGAGTGTCTTGGGCTTGACGCGCCCAAGCTCTTCTTTGAAGTCCTGGCGTTTGATGCCATCCTTGAAGGCATCGATAGCTCTCTCCTCAGAGATGTGTGCCGTGGAGTTCTTGGTGTTGGACCAGCGCAGTATGTATTAGCGAATGGATTCGCCCGTTCGTTGGGTGCAGGTCCACAGCTCCTCGATCGAGGCAGGCCTTTTGCTGGTGCCCTTGAAGTTTCGGACGAAACTGTACGCCAGCTCCTCCCAGCGTCGGATTGATCCCGAGGATAGGCTGCTGAGCCAGATCCGAGCTGCACCTGTCATCTGCAGCTGAAGGCATTGCATGGCGGTTTCCTTGTTTCCGCCGTGTAGCTTGACGGACGACAAGTGGTCGCTGAGCCACGCCTTGGGGTCCTGTGTGCCGTCGAACTTTGGAGTGTCCAAAGGAATCTTGAAGTTTCGCGGCATCCGTGTCCGCCGAACAGATCTGCTGAAGCATCGGGCTTCGCAGAGTTCTCCTTCGTCATCATCCTCCTCGGATTCAGACGAGCATACGCGCTTGGCGCGTGCCTTGTCGATCTTGCGCTGTGTTAGCTCACTTCGAGCATCATAATCGCGGCTGCGATGGAGCGAGCTCTTGTGCCTTCGAGGAAGGTCGTGCTCTTCATCTTCGGATGAGGGCGTGGGGCTGCGGTTGAACCTGACCGCAGCCTTCTTCTTTGGCTTCGCAGGAGCTTCTCCGTGGAGCGCGGCTCCAACGAGTCCGAGTCCGGTAAGCGCGGACTTATGCATGGCCCTTTTCGGGTCCCCTTCCGGAGGTGGATGGGACGCGAGGTACGCAGTGGCCGCCATGATTGCAGCTTGCGGTGTCTTCCGGATGACGTTGCTGTTGGCTTCCATCTCCATGAAGGACGCGTTGAGGGCCCGAGTCACCTCGCGACGTCAGCATGTCCCGTGAGGCGTCTTCACCTGCTTCTTGTGATCCTCGATTAGGAGCATGGTATGCCATCAGCATGTCCCGTGAGGCGTCTGCGGGCAGGATCTTGTTGCCCGCTACGGCTTCGCGTGCTTGAGCCCATCCTTCCTCGCTGAGGTGGATGACCCGATTAGTGTTGTTCCCGTTGGGTGGGGATCGCTTCTTCCGCTCGCCGCTTCTACCTCGCGGATTGGGTGGCGGTTGTGCTCCTGATCCACGCCACTCGATGACCGCGCGCCGGTAGCGCCAGAGATCGGATTGCCGCTACCGCAGCTTCCAGATCCGGAACCGTAGGTCCCTTCATCCGATGGCGGATCGCACAGATCTGAGTTGCAGATGCTGCTGTCATAGGACTCGTCTGTCAATGGTGATGTGCATAGCACGGGGTGTGGAGCCCATGAAGCAGGCCTGATCGATGGCAGGGGCACCCGCTCTAGGAGGCGGAGAGTGCCGGTCTGCCCCACCTGGAAGAAGAAGCTCCCGAACAGGATCTCGAGTCCGTCGCCAACGGGCTCGAAGTCCTTCAGGGTGGCTGGTGAGTGGGCGGTGAAGTCGAAGGCGCCAAAGAGGAGATGACTCTCCGTCGCCGTGGAGTTGTAGATCACTTTGGTTGGTACCGTCACGATCGCACAATCAGCGCCCCCAGTTCCCACAGATGGAGCCAATTGACGAGGTTTAATCTCGTCAATGCCCATTGTTATGAACTTGGGTTTTGGAGAATATGGGGATGTTGGAGATCGCGGAACGGTTAGCAAACAAGCAACACGGGGACACGAGGTTTACCCAGGTTCAGGCCCCCGGAGGGAAAACCCTACTCCTGCTTGTCTGCTCTTGATTACGGCGGAACCGAAAAGTACAGGGGTGCACAGATGCAATCTGGCGTGGAGGTGTGTATGCGGTGGTGTGCGAGAGATTGTAAGAGAGCCTCCTCGTCGTGCCCTCCTGGCCTTTATATAGAGATAGACAGGTCCCAGGCACAGATCGAGTCGGTTACAGGTTTTAGGGTTTACCCCTTTGAATTTTCTATCTACTCTAGTCTTGCTTTCCAAGGATCCGAAGGCGTCATGGGCCCTGGCCACCCGAAAGTCTTCATGGGCTGGCGCATGTTCTCGTGGGCCTTCCCTAGGCTGGACTAGGTATGCTAAGGTCGTGTACCCGTAGGGTATAACCATGTCACCGGTGCAACGCCACCGCCCGGCCGGTGAGGCCCGCACAACGCCCTGCACGAGCTCCCGTGAGACTTAGGAACACATGTGGAGGGGAAGACCTCCCTGCCGCCTACCACACGGGCTTCACCCGGTGGTGCGTGCCAACGACGGGAAGGGGGAGGGGGTGGCGAGGAGGGGGCCGGGACTGGCGGCCTGAGTTTGCTGCCCAGTGCGGTGCGACGTGGGGGACAGCTCGATGGGCCCTCAAAGGCAAGTTGTAGGGCTACGGATCTTGCCCTGAAGTGGTATCAACGATGATGACTCCTTCTGTAGCGTGTGCATGAGGTGTTCGCTAAGAGTATGCTAGACCGGATGAGCGCTTCCGTTTGTCCAGAGGGTGTTTCGTGTATGTGATGTTTCCGTTTTCTAGTTGATAGGTGGCTTTCGCGTTTTCAATGCATAAGGCTCTGCTGACATGATCTTCACCTATTATGGGGTTTCTAGGTGTTGTATAGTGGCTTCAGGCTTTTGATGTATGCGGTCTTTGTTAAATAAAATTAATGAAGCATAGTATATCTTTACGATGAAGACACTACAGGAAATAATTGCTACGCCGACGGCCGGCTGCCGTCGGCACAGCGCCAAATTGCAGTTAGCACAGGCTGTGCCGACGGTGGCCGTCGGCGTAGCCCCCTCGGCGTACGTCCTCGTCGGCACAACTTCGTGGCCGTCGGCACAGCCCCTCCCCCTCGGCACATCGTCTTCCAGCGGGCCCCTCGTGTTAGTCAACGGCCGTTTTGGCTAACGGTTCAGCCTGGAGCTACGCCGACGGCCAAGCCGTCGGCATAGCCTAATTTTTTTTAAAAAAATCTTTGAATTATTTGACTCCTTAATCTCCCGCTTTAATCATTTTAACACTATTTATAGTTAATAATTGATTAAATTGCAGTCTTAGTCAAAGTTCCCATTCGGTCACCCATCCTAGCACTACTCCAGCTCTAGCACGCTTAACTTCCTCGTTCCTTCAGAATCTGTTCCCGCAAAGCAATTTACTCATTGTTGTCAATACTACGATATCATTCCTATTAACTCTTATATCATCATGTCATATGGTTGTATTTTTTGAAATTACAAGCAATTATTTAAGTAAATAACAATTAATAAGTAAAAATATTATTAAATTCAAATAAAAATATAATGATTTTTTTTTGTATTTTTTATTTAATATGGAATAATTAATATCTTTAAATCTGTAAATTGGAATTCGGCAAATAATATGTCTAAATTGATTAGAAAAATGAGAGGAATCCAAATATGATATCAATATCAACTTATCACAAACTATGCCGTGATTCTTATCATAATTTCATTTGCCCGTTTAAAACGGCACGCATAAAGATTCTTAGCTCGGGGCTGAGACTCGCTAAACTTGAAGTGGATCTATGATGAAACAACATATTTTGAACCTAAAAATGATTTTTTCCGATCATGTACCCGTAGTTCATATCTGACCCACTTCCTACCGATTCGGCAGGAATTTATCTTTTTCACCAGGGATAGACGAAAATGTTTAAGATCCCCCTGTTATGACATTATCCATGTAAGGTGGTCTAGTATTTTTGAAAAATGTGACGGTAGCATTTTGAATTAGCCATTTGGTGGTTGCTTCACAAAACCGTCCGTTTTTTGCACTCGGAAAATGGAAAATGGCTCTTTGGTGCGACGAAAAGGAAAACTTCCTCCTGAAACATTGTTCGTCATCCCATGATGCACAGTTATGCACAATATGGACACATTATAACAAACTATGCCTTCATTTTAGCCAAAACATTGGTCATTTGACCCGAAAGCCAAGAAACCTCGAACGAGATAGGTCATTTTGTGAAGGTTTTTTTTGAGACATAATCAATATACCAAGTTTGATATTTTTCCTTCTAACTATGTCACATAATGTGACACCACGCGAAGGTTTCACATTGTTTGGATCGTTTTTGAATTTATAATGTCCGTTTTAAACCATTGTTATACTTTGTCGAAGGGCGGGCATGAAGATTCTTAGCTCGGGGCTGAGACTCGCTAAATTTGAAGTGGATCTATGATGAAACATATTTTGAACCTAAAAATGATTTTTGTAAAAAATCATGAGCATCCGATCATGTACCTGTAGTTCATATCTGACCCACTTCCTTCCGATTCGGCAGGAATTTGTCTTTTTCACCAGGGATAGACGGAAATGTTTGAGATCCCCTGTTATGAAATTATCCATGTAAGGTGGTATAGTATTTTTAAAAAATGTGACGGTAGCATTTTGAATTAGCCATTTGGTGGTTGCTTCACAAAACCGTCTGTTTTTTGCACTCGGAAAATGGAAAACGGATTTTTGGTGCGACAAAAAGGAAAACTTCCTCCTGAAACATTGTTCGCCATCCCATGATGCACAGTTAAGCATAATATCGACACATTATCACAAACTATGCCTTCATTCTAGCCATAACATTGGTCATTTGACCCGAAAGCCAAGAAACCTCGAACGAGATAGATCATTTTGTAAAGGTTTTTTTGAGACATAATCAATATACCAAGTTTGATATTTTTCCTTCTAACTATGTCACATAATATGACACCACGCGAAGGTTTCACATTGTTTGGATCGTTTTTGAATTTATAATGCCCGTTTTAAACTATATATAATGTTTTATATTTTACTTAATTTTTGTTTATAAATGTGTAATATTTGAGTGTAGATAGATAGATTTTTTTTCTGCAAATTTTGATATATTATTTGAATTTTTCTGAATTAGAACGATTTAGTTATGATTTTTAAAAAAATAATGAAAAGGGAAAAAAATCTGGAGGCCTATGCCGACGGCCTGGCCGTCGGCACAGATCAAACAAAAATTTTCAAAGAGCTGTGCCGACGGCCTGGGAAAAAAATCTGGAGGCCTATGCCGACGGCCTGGCCGTCGGCACAGATCAAACAAAAATTTTCAAAGAGCTGTGCCGACGGCCAGGCCGTCGGCACAGCTTGGCTGCCTAACGCCGTTTCCGTCATCGTGTCTGAACTGGTGCTACGCCGAGGGCTATATCTACGCCGAGAGCCACCATCGGCACATACCTCGCTACTACGCCGACGGCTACCCTCGGCACCGTCATCTACGCCGACGGCCGTATCTACGCCGATGGCCGGGCTGGTCGGCTAGCCAGGAAAGACAGCTACGCCGACGCCCCCGACCTTTGACCGTCGGCGTAGCCGGCTGGCCGTCGGCTTCTTAGTTCTTTCATGTAGTGTGAGGCCGGGTCTCATCCTCCATTTGAGAAAAGAATGTCGGCCTTCTCAACGCCATTAACACCACGGCCGCCCCAAACACAACGGCACAACTACGTACTACGTGATCAAGGATCACCACACCACTAACTGTACTACTAGTACAGTAGTATCTACCAGTTCTATATACAGTGTAGCAATTAGTAGCATCCATAAAATTGCTCACCTAGCTACGTCGGTGACCCAATCCAATCCGACGACGTGCGAATGAATGAATCATGCCTGCATCTCGGCCACGAACAGCACACGATCTTCCCCTCAATCTGCCCCTGGAAATCCTGAATCTCTGTTTTGCTGCCCAATACCATGCCGGCAACTTGCTTATCGATCAAGCTGCACTGCAGCCATCCCGAGCTAGCAGAATCTGACACAGCGCCTATGGGCTTTCAGTTACCGCCATTAAAACCTCCTCGACCTCGTGCCGTTACCGCCGCAAAGCTAATCGGAGCAGTACGTACGTACTGTTCTCCTCCTCTTCCTCCACACTCCTCCTCGGTGCTCGATCGGTCTCACGCAGGTACGATCCACACCTATAAATACGCCTCCTCCCTTCTCCTCCGCCATCATCGATCTCACACTCCAAGCAGCAGCTGCCTGGGTGATCTGATCAGTGCTGCAGTACTACGACACTACGCCTCGCTACCTCGTGGTACTAGCAGCAAGTACTGGTCGGTCGAACACCATGGGGCAGCTCAGCAAGAAACTTCTCGTGTTGGTGGCCATGGTCGCCGCGTTGCTGGCGGTGGCGGAGCTGTGCGGCGCCATCCCGCTGGAGGACAAGGACCTGGAGTCTGAGGAGGCCCTGTGGGACCTGTACGAGCGGTGGCAGGCCGCGCACCGCGTCCCGCGCCACCACGCCGAGAAGCACCGGCGGTTTGGAACTTTCAAGTCCAACGTCCGCTTCATCCACTCCCACAACAAGCGCGGCGACCGCCCCTACCGCCTCCGCCTCAACCGCTTCGGCGACATGAGCCGCGACGAGTTCCGCGCCACCTTCGCCGGGTCCCGCATCAACGACCTCCGACGCGACCTCCCCGAAGCGCCGGCCATCCCGGGGTTCATGTACGCCGGGGTGGACGCCGCCGACCTCCCCAAGTCCGTCGACTGGCGGCAGAAGGGCGCGGTCACGGGGGTCAAGGACCAGGGCAAGTGCGGCAGCTGCTGGGCCTTCTCCACCGTCGTGTCTGTCGAGGGCATCAACGCTATCCGCACGGGCAAGCTGGTGTCCCTGTCGGAGCAGGAGCTGATCGACTGCGACACGGCCGACAACAACGGGTGCGAGGGCGGCCTCATGGACAACGCCTTCGAATACATCAAGAATAACGGCGGGCTCGTCACCGAGGACGCCTACCCGTACCGCGCCGCCAACGGCACCTGCGACGCCGTGAAGGCGAAGCAGTCCCCCGTGCTGGTGGGCATCGACGGCCACCAGGACGTGCCGGCCAACAGCGAGGAGGGGCTTGCCAAGGCCGTGGCGAACCAGCCCGTGTCTGTCGCCATCGAGGCCAGCGGCCAGGCTTTCCAGTTCTACTCCGAGGGGGTGTTCACCGGCGACTGCGGGACCGAGCTGGACCACGGCGTGGCCGTGGTCGGGTACGGCGTGGCGGACGACGGCACCGCGTACTGGACGGTGAAGAACTCGTGGGGGCCGGCGTGGGGAGAGAAGGGGTATATCAGGATGCAGAAGGATGGAGGCTCCGACGGTGGGCTCTGCGGCATCGCCATGGAGGCTTCCTACCCCGTCAAGACCCAGAGCAAACCCAGGCCCACGCCCAGGCGCGCGCTCGGGGAAAGGGAGTCCCAGTGACGATCCAAACCAAGCTCGATGTATGTACTACCTGAATTACTATCTCATTCCTAGCTTTATTATTAGGGTCAAATAAATTTATATTAAGTAGTTCTGCGTGCACGCAGCAAAAGATTAGGCGTGTGTACGTCGGACGAGGTCGATCGATGTCTATCTTTGGATTTCTGAATATAAAGTAAAATGTCATGTAATGTACTACCGGTAATGTATGAAATCTTGATAATTGGCTTTTGTTATTGAAATGATGTCATTTACAGTTTCATTTTAAGAGAAGTTTTCCTGAAAGGCGCTTCACATAGACGAACAGTCTCCTATTACCAACATAGGTAGAGATGGATATTTGATGATGCTGAATGGAAATCTAAATTTGCGATGGTAAGCGGTGAAGATCGTTTTTTTTCAATCCATCAGATTAAGTTAATGTGAACCTCATATCACTCATTGCATATACATACACGTCTGTACAAAGTCAAATACAATGCACTGAGTGAAGTTGATAGCATAAAACTACCATTTACATGTCAATTTTCCCATCAAAAGAAAAAAAATAGCACAATGGCCGCTCCACCTATCAGCTATATTAAAAAAATAGTCAAAATATCAAAAGAAAAAGAAAAAAGTGCGACCCATCTCCCCAATCCTTGGATATATGGCGGCGACAGAGACGACGATCGTGGCCGCGGCCATGATGATGGCGGCGCTGGCGGCAGTCTTCCTCTCCTTCGTGCTCTGCTTCTACACCTTCCTCTGCGCCAAGCGCTCCACGAGAGGCGCGCCGCCGTCGCCGGGAAGCGGCATGGTCGCGCACCTACGGTTCCTGCTCTGCAGCGGGGACGGGCGGGCCGACGTCGGCAGCGACGGCTCCGCCGTGTGGTCCTACGACGGGGGCATGGACGACGCGTCCATGGCATCGCTGTCGCACAGGGAAGTGATGAAAGGGAACGCCGTGCACTACGCGGTCTGTATCTGTCAACACCCGGATTTTTAATCCCAGATGCCTGTTATGCCATACATCGCAATCCCAGGATTACCATTTTTGCGAGACATAACAGATTTGGATATCACAGTACATCATCCATTACAAACCATACATAAGGTCTTACACAAATAAGGATCTCATGATCTAGTTCTTAATACAACTCAAGCAGGAGAATAACGTAATAATAAAGATAGCGTAAGCAAAGCTCCATCTTCGGGGTCACAGGCAATGCTAACGATGGGAGATGATCCTAGTTGTCGTAACCTTCCTGCGGCCCATCATCCTGATACTCCTCTTCATAGTCTGGCCACGGAAATAGCCAGGGACAAAGCCATGAGTACTCTTTAAGTACTCGCAAACTAATACTAACAAGTTAAGAGGGTTTTTGTAGTTAGGACACTAGGCTCTAGGGTTGTTTTTGCAAAAAGCCAGATTTACCTCTACTAAGTTCAGAAGCAAAGAAAACTAGTTGAAGTTTTATAACACCTAAGTGGGAACTTGAATTTCATATCACAACCCTGTTATGGTCAAGTCAAAGTCTCAATTCATTTCACAAGTCATTTTGAAAACATCTGACGGAGGAATAGTATGGCCACTCCAACTGTCCATAACCACGGACACGGCTATTCGAATAGTTTGATACTCTGCAGAGATTGTACACTTTCACCAAAACATTCGATACATCCGTTAGAAACAAATCCTGAATTCACCATACTCAGTATGCGGATAATCAATCCTAACCTTTCCATTACATGTCCTAGTATAGGCACCTCTCCTGTGAGTTTGGCCTCCCAACCATGACCAACTGTCATCTTGGGTTATCCACAGGTGGACAATCTTCACAAGGTAGCCTCAGCTCAGACCTTGGCCGTGAGGGAACCCATACTAAGGTATATAAGTTTCCAGTCAAGCCCTACCCAATTTTTGGGTATTGTGGTTGTACGGTAAAATTGGAATGGTATCGCATCCAGACAACCATCAGTTTTATCAAGGGATAAGGCTCATGCCTCAACATTTTCATCATCAAAATCATCTGGTGTTCGGAAACACATGTCAAAGCATTTCAGTAGAATGACTCATCATTCCAAGGTTTTCATAACCATTTTCACCAAGTATTACCATCTAAAGTTGATCAAGTTTTATGCTTAGCACTAGCATCTATAAGTGGGGGAAAGTACTAATGAGGGGTGGTAAACAAGTGGAGATTAATTAAGTTCAATCTCATGCCTTAGGATGACATCAAGATTATCTACTTAGGCCAAATTTAATGCTCTTTATGCAACCTTCAATTTTGTTTCTAGAATCTACTAGTCACTTAAGTAAACTCTAAGAAAAGCTTTAATAAAGAAATAAAGTAGAAAGCTTGTAAGTAAAACTAGGATGGTTTATCAAGTGGTATAAGCTTGCAAGTAAAACTTGCATGGTTTGGCTTGCTAAGATAGTGGTATAAACTTGCTAGGTTGCAAGTGTTAGCTTGCAAGGTTTCAAGTATTGGCTTGCCTTGAGCAGAGCAGTGGTTGAAGTTCTCCTCGGCTTCTTTCTCGTAGTATCCTCCTTCCTCCTCGTATCCTTGATCGGTACTAGCGTCTATAAATAAATACGAGGTACACAATCACCAAACAATACTTAACTATTTTCACTTATCACACAAAGGTGTACTATAGATGATCTAGCATCATCACCTATCATTACAAGATTAAAGCATTTGTCTTAGTTATTTTAATTTGAGAAAAATAATTTCTACTCATTGAAAAACTACTTAAGATTTAATATTCTCCAACTCAAATATGGGATCATGTTGACACATGTCATCACCACATATTTCAGTACATGGGAATGTGATTTTAAGTGGTGTCACAATTTAATAAGGTTTAACCTTTTTATTTTAAATAAATAAAGTGACTAGAAATGCCTATGTGGCATTCTTTTGTTATTTGAACATTATTTCTATAAGTAAACCCAAATGTTTTTATATATTCTGAAAGGTATGATCAAATGTGATTTTTGAGAGTTGGAATCAACTCAAAAGCTATTATAGTTAAATTTTGAAAAATGTTTGAATGCAGAAAAACTTCAGACTTGTTATTTTTACAAGGGTGATCTACATATCCAAATGATTTGAATCCAACGGGCTTGGATTAAGCATTTCAGTACCTTCCTAACAAAATTGGTTTCATACATTTTGGTTCACTGAATCGAGATGGGTTGATTTTTGAATCTATGTACAGAACTGTGTTTGAATTAAAATAGAAAAATCTAAATTCAAACGGTTGGGTCGTGCGGGAGAGGTTAATGGGCCGGCCTAGTGTCACTCCGCAGCGCGGGGCTCAGCTGACAGGGGGGTCTACCAGTCAGCGACTCATAACGCGCGAAGCGGTACGGGGCTATGTGGGTCGTTGGATTAGAAGGAAGATCGACGGCTGGGGATCGTCGTCGACGACGGACCTGTCATCGGCAAGCTCGAACCCTAGCGGCTCAGTGGGGGTGCATAGGGGGCATACTAGGGCTCCAGCAACGACGGTGAGGCGGGCAAACGAACGGGTGGTCGACGGCGAGCTCAGGGACGGTCGAGGCAGCTCCGGGGGTGGTCGCAATCAGCGGCCCCCTTCTCCTCCAGAGGCGGCCTGATCCGGTGCAATTCCGATGAGCTGCTGCTCATCGTGCTCCGGCTAGAGGGTGGAACGATCAGTAAGGTGAGGGGAGTGGAATGGTGTGCTTCAAACGGCTGGGGAGGCCTCCTTTTATAGGCTCGACGACGAGACCGAGAGGGATGGGCAGGCGATGATGGCGACATGGCTACGGGCTGCTAGCGGCATGGCTGAGGGTGGCGATCGACGCGCGGTCTCCTGGCGATGCTCTAGGACTTAAATGCGGGCTTAGGGGCGGTGGTAAGTGGTCGGGCGAGGCTGGCGCTCTGAGCGGCAGAGGCGGCGTCTTCGACGGCGAGCGGTGGATGTGAGGCATTGGGCGGTGAACGGGGATGTCTGGCGTGTTCCTTGGGTCATGGCGAAGCGGTGGGCACGGGTTGCGGTCGAGGGGAGGCGTGCTGCGTCTTGGTGCGGCGCTGGGCGTCTTCGGCATGTCAGCGGGCACCGGGCGCTGGGCGTTTCGGTGGTCCATGGCTTGCCTTGGCTCGGGGAGGGGATAGTAGGTGGCGGTGAGGTGCTGGCGATTTCCCAGACATGGCGAGAGAGAGGGAGGTGGTCTGCTACGGCGGCGGCCAAGTTGGCCGGCGAGGTGGCTCGGCTTGTTCAACATTGATGACAATGGCCAGTTTACAATGATGCTAGGGGTTTCCAATTAAGCTAGATGATCTACTAAATGGTTGTCGTGAGCTAGAGAGGGAACATGTTAGGCCAAAACACTATTAAAAATAGTGAATTTGATTTGGTTTAAATTTGTCTACCAAGTGTTTGATGAAATGGCCGCAAGAAACATCTTTTTGAATTTTGAAAAGATTTTTGGTGGGTGTGCTAGGCTTGTGTTGGAGACTCTGTGGTTGCTTGGGTTTTGAAAATTGAGCTTGTTTGAGTGGTTTTTGAAATAGTGGGATCTTCCCATATGAGATAGATTCAATTTTAAACTGTCATTTAAACTTAGCATTTGAATGTTTTTGGAAGATCACAGAGTGGGACTTGTGTAACACCCTCAGAATCGGACCTATGCAAGTTTTAGCGAAACCCGCCAAACCCGCATAGAAACGATTCAAAGGTGTCCACCAGGCACTTTCGTGCGGGTGGAAAACGAAGTAATAACATTACACAACAGTCCTCGATGGGACCCACAGAACAGATATATATATATAACAGCGACTCCATGAGTCAAGAATACAGATATACGGTACAAAGATCCAAATCACCTTGAGAACGATATAGCGTCCAGCTACGGACAAGATGCAAATGGGGCTAAGAGCCTCAAGAATAACCAATGCCCATAACCCCTGCCCAGGCCAAGCCGGAAGGGTAACCCTGCTAACGGCGTCGATCTCAAAACCTGCTTAAACAAAAGGGGTGCCGACAAAGGGCAAAGGAAAAAGAGGAGCGTCAGTACTAAGGCCAGTACACAGCGAGGCTAGAATTCGGCGGTCCTCGCCTACATAGGTATGGTGGACTGAGCGGCAGCGGCAGCATGCACTAAACGACCTATAGAGAACTCGATTCAACTGGCGGCTATCCGAGAGGGGTAAGAAAGACCTATTCGGAACCAACCTGATTCTACCATCAGACAAACCCATCCTGGTGTTTCCCCCTCGAGACCAATCGAGGAAGTCAACCGAGGAACTCACACAGTTGGCAGTTTTATTTATTCAGTTATCGTTGCAGCAATTACTAGTCAGGTTTAGGTAATCATCCTGATAAAATACGCAGTGGGCATTTTTAGTTAATCATTCCGTTGTAGTTGCAACAATTACTAATCAGATACAGATAGCATGAGATAAACCCAAAACCCAGCAGTTGTTGGTACTTTTATTTAGCCATTCCGTTGTAGTTGCAATACTTACTAGTCAGGTACAATGGTCGCAAGCGACACTCCAAACAAGCAATTGTGGGCAGTATTAATTAGCCATTCCATTATAGTGAAGCTGATTACTAGTCATTATAAAGTCAAATTTATAGCACTACTTTAGTTATGCTTGTCTATGGTCGAGATACTGTGCTCCAAGTCGTCCATAACCGCGGACACGGCTTTCAGAAAGTTTTAACCCGCCGGGTGCACAAATAGCAACACACACTGATCAACCTCGAAAACCAAATCAAAACCCAACGAGGCCTTCACGACAAAGCAATCACGGATTCAATATTTTGTGGGGCCACCCCATTGAGTAGACCATACGAAGCTAGTGACTCGAGACGGACTCAAGGTTTGCGTCTGGTCGTAAACGATTGGGAACCCGAAAGTGTGGCTGGGCTTGTCGATACCGCGAAAACACTCGCTTACCTAAAAGATCAAGTGCTCCTCGCACAATCGTAAATAAAGTAGTAGCATGGCATAAGTACAGGATAGTAAATAAAACCTCAAACTAGTTTGTGGCCCCAAGAAATAAGACTGAATCAAGCTCTGGCTAAGGGGGGTCCCATAATCCTCCCGGATGTGGATAGCGCGATAAATCAAAGAACAGGTATCAAGTACTCGGGGTCCTACGGGACACAAGTGGGCGTTCGGAAACCAAATATTATCTATCACCCACCGATGCCTCTGCTTACTTCAATTTTAGTTGTTAAACAGGAATTAAAGTGAACGATAAGTAAAACTATGATCATATCCAACATCAACATGCGGCAATACATCAACAACTGTGGCACTTTACAACACGCAACAACATTTGAGCAAGCGACTACGACGCGCAAGTCCAACTATCTACCAAAAAACAGGTAATAGGATGTGTCCAAGGTAATATAGGGCGGCACGGTATATCACAGGTACGGAAACTAAAGCATCGCAACACAGATAGCAATAGATCAACAGGAGGGAATAAATACTATAAAAGTAAGATAGGTAGAAAGGGGGAGATGCTCGCCTGAAAACATTGCCGAAGGTTCAACCGAAGATCGGGGCGAAGCTCACAACATCTCATCGTCCTATCCGGGAAGAAGCAAAACACTAAAAGGAACAAACAATGCAGCAATTACAACTAATGCGGAAGAATCAGCATGATCATGATATGATGTATGACATGGCAATTTAATGATGCAACTATGTGGAAAAGGAATTCGGGGTAAAACACATTGATGGGACGACATTCGGGAGGCACTATTAATACTAAACATTTAGTTCCCACTTTTATTTATCATGTTTACCTTGCATAAACAATACTGATTATAAAAATGCTCTTAATGCATGATGCAAAAGATAACATGGATAGCATAAACAGAAAGGTCTCGTCGAGCTGATCATTTTAGACATATCATTTGTTAAATTTGGAATTATAAATCAAAAGTTATTAAATTATTTAGTTCCAGTGGCATTTGTGGTAATTTACTTCAACTTGGAATTTTAAATGTGCAAAAGGCAATTTGAATGGCATATTTGAAATCCTCTCATTTTTCTGATTCAAAAACATATATCATTTGCATTATTTGGATTTATAATTGAACAGTTATTGAAAATCAGATTTGAATTTGAATTTGAATTAATTTTAAATAGGTTTGAGTTTAAACAGAATCAAAAACGTTTTAACACCGCTAACCTAACCTAGTCACGGACATGTGGGGCCAGGCACACGGACCCACACGCCAGCCGAGGAGGGGAACATGGGTTGATTCAGAATCTCGGAGCCTTTTGCAAACGCGCAAGAGACACAGCCATGTGGGGTTACTAGGGACCGCGGGTTAAGCAAAAAGGTTTGGGGGGGGGGTTGTGCAAAGCGGACAACACGTACTATTGTTCTTCCTCTGAACCGGACAGAGCGTGCTCGACAGACGCTCGCGCGACGCGCGCGGCGCGGTGGGGGCTCGAACGCGGGACCGCCGGGCTCATGAGGCCGAGCCACCGCGTAGGCTTGGGTAGGTGATGAGGGCGCTGCGGGCTCAGGTAAGGCCGACGCGCACGGGTTAGCGGCGACGCCGACGAGCTCGCGCGGAGGCCGCTCGATGAAAAGATCGTCGCGTCCAGGAAGCGACTAAGGACGGGAGGATGTCTGGGAGGGCTAGGAGCTCACCGCGGGCTCGGTGGCGTGCTTGGATCGGGTCGGGGCGCAGTAGATCGACGACGGGGCAGACGTCCAGAGCAGCTAGGGTTGCGTCGGGTGGCGTCGGTTCCGGCGGTGAAGCGTCTCCTCGCTGGAGTACGGGCGACGCAGAGGCGTCCTCGACACTCACACCAGACCACGCCCGCCTCCTGGTCGATGACAGAGGGGCACGGTGTGGCTGCGTCGGGGGTAGATGAGGTGGAGAGGGAGGAGGAAGGGAGGGAGGCTTCGGGATGGATCTGGGAGAGGCGGAGGTGTGGGGTGGATAAGAACGAGGAGGTGAGGTGGGGGCTTGCGTGGGGGAGGGGCAGGTCGGCTCGGCCACCTTCCTCTCCTCACGTGCATGGGTCGAGCGGCACATGGGTAGGGAGGAGGCTGCCAGGTAGGGTAGGGTAAGGGGAGATCGGGGTGGGACCAGGTCGAGCAGGAGGTGGTCGGGTTGGTAGGAGCTTGTGGCTGAGAGAGGAGGAGAGAGCTAGAGGGTTGAGCTAGAGTTAGATAGGAGGGTAGATAGCTGGGGTGGGGTTTGCACGCTAGAGGGAAGGGGAGCTCGAGAGAGAGGGGCACTTAGGGTGTGGTAGGTTTAGGTGAGAGAGGGAGGGACAAGTTAGCTAGGGTTTAGGTAGATTAGGTGCAACTTAGGGTTTAACCAAGATGGGACATGGGGTAAGGGGTAGGTGTTAGAGAGAACTAGGATAGAGGATTAGAGAGAGAGGGGTGGATTAGGGTTTGGTCTAGAGAGGGGAATATAGTTGCTAGGTTTATTTTGGCAAGAACCAACCATGCACCAAACAAAACCCCATCAAGATCCAAGACTAGAGCAAGGGGAAAAAGGTGATGAGGTTTGGCAATGATCAAACAAGACCAAGCCTAAGGGGTAGAGAGAGATGATCCATTGTAAAATCCAAATAAAATCAATGCCAAGCTAAAGAGGTACTTGCATGGTCCATGCATAATTATATATTACCATATTTATCTTTGTGAAAACAAGATTAATTACCTGGCATTTTCTTATGCATTCCAAAGTGTGGAATAAGGCCCAAGCAAGAGCAAAATAGAAAGAATTCCAAGTGGGGTATGAGGAGATGATCACATTGGAATATATTTGGGACTTGCTAGTGTGTATATGCCACTAGATATTTAATAAGCCCCCAAAATATCCCCACATGATGATAACCCCAACAACACCCATGTGGAAGCTAGGGAGAAAGGGTCCCACTCACAAGGCATGCAAAGTTGGCCATGTGGCTCTCATGCATCAATAATGTGAAAACAAAATGATGCCAAGATGAGAACATGTGGAAAAGAAATGGATCCATCCCAACCCACATGAGCTAGAAGTAAACCCATAAATGCCAAGCTCATATTTAGTTGGATGGTGGAATTATAAGGTGGTGAAAGAAAGGTGGTGGAGTTATTAAGAGATATGCCCCCAAATCAACTTGGGCATTTAACAATTTATCAAGAACCAAATACAATATCAAGAGGCAACTACAATTAATAATGCACATGAGATAAGAACCAAACAAGCAGGGGTTTTATATGATGCTCAAATGCAAGGTGGCATGATGACATGAGCATGCGGTCATGATGATACAATGCACAAAAACAACGCGATTTTCTAGTAGTGGTTTTGCGGGATGCCACAATTCGACACCACTAACAATGGATCTCGCCCTCGAGATCCGCCTCATGGTACCGGAAGGAAAGGTCGGCGATCTGCGTCTTCGCCCGTGTAGATCCTCGACACCACTAACAAGAGGTCGTTGTCCGTGATCGCCGAGAGAACACTCCGGAAACAAAAGGTCAAGGTAGAGGCATCAACAAATAAAGCCACCTCTAGCTTCCGTGGACGGAGTAAAGCTACGGATCCATCGATTCGATGTACAAGAGCGAATGATAAGAGTAGTCGGATGGTGATCAGTCCATCGCGCACCCAAACCATTACTCCGCAGACGAATAGGCGGATTATGCAATCAACTCTCGGAATTAGACTGAACATCTCGACAAGCGAGGTTCGGAAACAAAGAAGTGATGCAGACTCTGCATCGGATCTGGCGTAGAGGATGTCGTCGCGTTGGAAAACACCGGAAGGCACAAACAAAGAACAAGGAATGGTACCACAGTAGACGGATTCAATCAGGCAGCTTGAACACCGAACGTAGCATCACCGTTACCAAAGGAGAGAGAGAAACCCTGAAGGTACGACGGAAACCCAACCACGAGAATTCCTGGACTCGAAGAAATAGAGGAGAGCGGATTCAAAACACGTAGAGATAAGAGGAGAATAGCAGAGGGGTAAGGAGTAAAATAAGACCTAATCAGAACTATCCAACCGATTTTGAAAAATAGTTTTGACACTCTACTTCGGCCGTTAGCTAGGTTATCCTACAAATTTGGACTTGGGGTATCGCAACTGAGCTCGATACCACTCAGAACACCCTCAGAATCGGACCTATGCAAGTTTTAAAACCCGCCAAACCCGCATAGAAACGATTCAAAGGTGTCCACCAGCACTTTCGTGCGGTGGAAAGCAATAATATTACACAACGTCCTCGATGGGACCCATGAGCAGATATATATATATGACTCCATGAGTCAAGAATACGAATATCTGTACAAAGATCCAAATCACCTTGAGAACGATATAGCGTCCTACGGACAAGATGCAAATGGGGCTAAGAGCCCGAAGAATAACCAATGGCGTCCATAACCCTGCGGGCCAAGCGGAAGGGTAACCCCGCTAAGCGTCGATCTCAAAACCTGCTTAAACAAAGGGGTGCGACAAAGGGCAAAGGAAAAAAGAGGCGTCAAGATCGAGGCCAAGACACGGCGAGGCTAGAATTGCGGTCCTCGCCTACATAGGTATGGTGGATCGAAGCGGCAAGATGCACTAAACGACCTATAGAGAACTCGATTCAATGGCGGCTATCCGAGAGGGTAAGAAAGACCTATTCGAACCAACTGATTCTACCATCGACAAACCCATCTGGTGTTTCCCCTCGAGACCAATCGAGGAAGTCAACCGAGGAACTCACACGGTTGGCGGTTTATTTATTCGATTATCGTTGCAGCAATTACTAGTCGTTTAGGTAATCATCACGATAAAATCGTGGGCATTTTTAGTTAATCATTCCGTTGAAGTTGCAACAATTACTAATCGAC
Source organism: Avena longiglumis (assembly GCA_030063025.1). Classification (NCBI taxonomy): domain Eukaryota; kingdom Viridiplantae; phylum Streptophyta; class Magnoliopsida; order Poales; family Poaceae; genus Avena; species Avena longiglumis. The sequence goes on along the minus strand of CP125973.1, from coordinate 49,663,991 downwards.
ATGAGATAGCATGAGATAAACCCAAAACCCAAAGCAGTTGTTGGTACTTTTATTTAGCCATTCCGTTGTAGTTGCAATACTTACTAGTCGGTACAATGGTATGGCGACACTCAAACAAGCAATTGTGGGCGGTATTAATTAGCCATTCCATTATAGTGAAGCTGATTACTAGTCATTATAAAGTCAAATTTATAGCACTACTTTAGTTATGCTTGTCTATGGTCGAGATCTTGTGCTCCAAGTCGTCCATAACCGGACACGGCTTTGAAAGTTTTAACAACCCGACCGGGTGCACAAATAGCAACACACTCGATCAACCTCGGAAAAACCAAATCAAAACCCAACGAGGCCTTCACGACAAAGCAATCAGGATTCGAATTATTTGGGGCCACCCCATTGAGTAGACCATAGCGAAGCGGACTCGAGACAGACTCAAGGTTTGCGTCAATGGTCAGAAACGAGGAACCGAAAGTGTGGCTGGGCTTGTCGATACCGCGAAAACACTCCGCTTACCTAAGCAGATGCAGTGTGCTCCTCGCACAATCGTAAAATCTGAGTAGCATGGCATAAGTACAGGATAGTAAATAAAACCTCAAACTAGTTTGTGGCCCCAAGAAATAAGTGAATCAAGCTCGCTAGGGGGTCCCATAATCCTCCGGATGTGGATAGCGATAAATCAAAGAACATGTATCAAGTACTCGGGGTCCTGGGGACACAAGTGGGCGTTCGAAACCAAATATTATCTATCACCCACGATGCCTCTGCTTACTTCAATTTTAGTTGTTAAAGGAATTAAAGTGAACGATAAGTAAAACTATGATCATCTCCAACATCAACATGCGGCAATACATCAACAACTGTGGCACTTGACAACACGCAACAACATTTGAGCAAGCGACTACGACGCGCAAGTCCAACTATCTACCAAAAAACAGGTAATAGGATGTGTCCAAGGTAATATAGGGCGGACACGGTATATCAGTCGAAACTAAAGCATCGCAACACGTATAGCAATAGATCAAGGAGGAATAAATACTATAAAAGTAAGATAGGTAGAAAGGGAGATGCTGCTTTGAAAACATTGCGAAGGTTCAACCAAGATCGGGAAGCTCACAACATCTCATCGTCCTATCAGGAAGAAGCAAAACACTAAAAGGAACAAACAATGCAAAATTACAACTAATGCGGAAGAATCAGCATGATCATGATATGATGTATGACATGGCAAGTTAATGATGCAACTATGTCGAAAAGGAATTGTAAAACACATTGATGGGACGACATTCGGGCACTATTAATACTAAACATTTAGTTCCCACTTTTATTTATCATGTTTACCTTGCATAAACAATACTGATTATAAAAATGCTCTTAATGCATGATGCAAAAGATAACATGGATAGCATAAACAGAAAGGTCTCGTCGAGCTGATCATTTTAGACATATCATTTGTTAAATTTGGAATTATAAATCAAAAGTTATTAAATTATTTAGTTCCAGTGGCATTTGTGGTAATTTACTTCAACTTGGAATTTTAAATGTGCAAAATGCAATTTGAATGGCATATTTGAAATCCTCTCATTTTTCTGATTCAAAAACATATATCATTTGCATTATTTGGATTTATAATTGAAAAGTTATTGAAAATCAGATTTGAATTTGAATTTGAATTAATTTTAAATAGGTTTGAGTTTAAACAGAATCTGCAAAACGTTTTAACACCCAGGCTAACCTAACCCTAGTCACAGACATGTGGGGCCAGGCACACACGGACCCACACGCCAGCGACTGAGGGAGGGGGAACCGCGGGTTGATTCACAGAATCCTCGGGAGCCTTTTTGCAAAAGCGCCAGAGACACAGCCATGTGGGGTTACTAGGGACCGCAGGTTAAGCAAAAAGGTTTGGGGGGGTTTTGTGCAAAGCGGACAACGCGCACTGTTGTTCTTCCTTTGAACCGGACAGAGCGTGCTCGACAGACGCAGCGCTTGTGGCGCTGAGGCTCGAACGCAGGACGGCTGCTCGCGCAGAGGCGGAGCCACTGATAGGCTTGGGTAGGTGACAGGAGGCGCGTGGCCTGTGTAAGGCAGCGCACGGGTTAGCGGCAGACGTCGACGAGCTCTGGCGCGCGGAGGCCGCTCGACGAAAAGATCGTCGCGTCCAGGAAGCGACTAAGGACGGGAGGATGTCTGGGAGGGCTAGGAGCTCACCTCGGGCTCGGTGGCGTGCTTGGATCGGGTCGGGCGCGAGATCGGCAGCAGACGTCCAGAGCAGCTAGGGTTGCGTCGAGTGGCGTCGGTTCCGGCGGTGCTGGGGCGTCTCCTCCTCGCTGCTGGGTACGGGGCGACGCAGACGTCCTCGGGGGCTTCCTCGACACCCGCAACACCACGCCCGCCTCCTGGGTCGATGACGACGAGAGGGGGCCGACGGTGTGTCCGGCGTCGGGGTAGATGAGGGTGGAGAGGGAGGAGGAAGGGGAGGGAGGCTTCGGGATGGATCTTGGGAGAGGCCAGAGGGGTGTGGGGTGGATAAGAACGAGGAGGTGAGGTGGGGGCTTGCGTGGGGGAGGGGCAGGTCGGCTCGGCCACCTTCCTCTCCTCACGTGCATGGGTCGAGCGGCACATGGGTAGGGAGGAGGCTGCCGGGTGGGGTAGGGTAAGGGGAGCCCGGGGTGGGACCAGTCGCAGGAGGTGGTCGGGTTGGTAGGAGCTTGTGGCTGAGAGAGGAGGAGAGAGCTAGAGGGTTGAGCTAGGGTTAGATAGGAGGGTAGATAGCTGGGGTGGGGTTTGCACGCTAGAGGGAAGGGGAGCTCGAGAGAGAGGGGCACTTAGGGTGTGGTAGGTTTAGGTGAGAGAGGGAGGGACAAGTTAGCTAGGGTTTAGGTAGATTAGGTGCAACTTAGGGTTTAACCAAGATGGTACATGGGGTAAGGGGTAGGTGTTAGAGAGAACTAGGATAGAGGATTAGAGAGAGAGGGGTGGATTAGGGTTTGGTCTAGAGAGGGGGAAGATAGTTGCTAGGTTTATTTTGGCAAGAACCAACCATGCACCAAACAAAACCCCATCAAGATCCAAGACTAGAGCAAGGGGAAAAAGGTGATGAGGTTTGGCAATGATCAAACAAGACCAAGCCTAAGGGGTAGAGAGAGATGATCCATTGTAAAATCCAAATAAAATCAATGCCAAGCTAAAGAGGTACTTGCATGGGCCATGCATAATTATATATTACCATATTTATCTTTGTGAAAACAAGATTAATTACCTGGCATTTTCTTATGCATTCCAAAGTGTGGAATAAGGCCCAAGCAAGAGCAAAATAGAAAGAATTCCAAGTGGGGTATGAGGAGATGATCACATTGGAATATATTTGGGACTTGCTAGTGTGTATATGCCACTAGATATTTAATAAGCCCCCAAAATATCCCCACATGATGATAACCCCAACAACACCCATGTGGAAGCTAGGGAGAAAGGGTCCCACTCACAAGGCATGCAAAGTTGGCCATGTGGCTCTCATGCATCAATAATGTGAAAACAAAATGATGCCAAGATGAGAACATGTGGAAAAGAAATGGATCCATCCCAACCCACATGAGCTAGAAGTAAACCCATAAATGCCAAGCTCATATTTAGTTGGATGGTGGAATTATAAGGTGGTGAAAGAAAGGTGGTGGAGTTATTAAGAGATATGCCCCCAAATCAACTTGGGCATTTAACAATTTATCAAGAACCAAATACAATATCAAGAGGCAACTACAATTAATAATGCACATGAGATAAGAACCAAACAAGCAGGGGTTTTATATGATGCTCAAATGCAAGGTGGCATGATGACATGAGCATGCGGTCATGATGATGCAATGCACAAAAACAACGCGATTTTCTAGTAGTGGTTTTGCGGGATGCCACAACTTGGTACCTCATTATGATTACTAACAAGGGGTGCAAAGATCCACAAATGTTTCTATTAGGTTTTGAGTGCTTGGAATAGCCAAAGTAGGCATGAGAGTTAATTTGGCCAAAGTGACCATTCACTTCATTTGTTCATTTTGAGTTGTTTGTCTTTGGAAAAGTTTGGGAATGATTTAGATGATGTTTATTTCACCTAAGAATCATTTTTCAAGCAAAGAAACACAGAACCATGGCAATTCAAAAGAATCATAATTTTAAATACACATACATATGAATGCTCTCATATTTTTAGATAGGAAAGTTTTTGTTAACCCTAATTTTGATGATTAGCATTTGATGATCCATGTTTAATATTTTTGGGATGTTACAACATCAGAGGCATGTGGCGGTAGGCACGTCTTTGCCTCGCGCGCCATGCCTTCACGTCATGATCCACACTCGCTCTTCCGGTGCCCGTGTCGACGCCGTCTCTTCGCCATGGAGGTAGGGAATAGAGGGGAGGCGACGGCTAGAGGGGGGTCACCGGAGTGCGGCGGAGGACATGGCATATAAAACCTCTACCCCACCGAGCTGACGACCGGGCGGTGCAATTAATACAGTAGGCCCAAATGGGTTCATCAACGGGGGTGGTGGCGCAGGGGGCATTAGGCGGGTCCAATCTAGGCCTCAATGGGTTCAGGCGGGTCGTAACCTTCACCACACCGTTCCTACAACACCTCGCCATGGAGGTGATCTGGATTCATCCACGTAACACGAGGAAGCCTTGGGCGTCTGCGGCTTACTCTTCTGCTGAAGATCGCCGACCTGGCTGGTTGTGATGTTTCATCCCACATCTAGCACCAACGACGAGTTGCGGAGGCGTGACTGCCGTGAAAACCATGCTATGACCCCGACCATGGCGAGTGATAGCGGCTTCTTCACATCGTTAACTTGTTGAAGGCATCACTGCTGCAACTACCTTCTACTTACTCGTGTTGCTCTAGGAAACCCTAGACCCGGGTTTTCTGTATCGGAATGATGGCGGTGCTTTGGGCATCACTCTGCCTCCTGGGGGCATTGTTTTTGGATCGGCTATTGGATGGTGGAGATAAGAGGTGGGGCGAAGTACATCTACCTCATCAATAATGGCGAGCCTCAGCGGCATGGCACGCCAATGTCTCGGTGTTGGACGTGCCACGATGGACTCGCGTAGGGAGGAAGCGATGTCTGGTGCAGTGGTGTCATCGATGGCATACATGATTAGGCTACAAACCTTTTTTCGAACCTCGGCAATGCCTTTGGTTGACAAAGTCAAAAAAGAGGTGGAAAATGTGATGACCCAAAGAATAGGAACGTTTAGAGGACTAATTTGTGATGATTGTTTTTGCATAGTATGCATTTGAAAAAGCATGAAAATTTTAAACTCTGTTATAAAAAGTTACAAGTGATTGAGATCGAAATCTACTGTTGAAGTTTGACTTAGGTCAACACTAGGATTTGAATTCAAATTTCAAAGTGAACTTGCCAAAAATTAGGAATTTAAAATGACTTTGCATAATACATTGATTTGAGCACTCAAAACCACACAACACCTAGATCAATGTGACTATTGATTTGAAAATTGAGGTTTGACTAATTCAAACTTAAATTCATATATTCAAAAGTAAATTAAAAGAATTCACAACAATATAAAGTAAATGAGACAATGTTATGAAAGGAATTTTTATTGATATCAATATTGAGAAGATTCTTTACAAAAGAACATTACAGAGAAGTAAACCTATTACAAACTACAAAAATAAAAATAAAGGGGAAAACCTAAACCAAAACCCTATACTACACTGTTATCCATTTTGCTCTTCTTGTTTCTAGGCCATCTTGACCTACTAAACAAATAAATACAAAAACAAACCAAGTTTGGTTTTAGAAATGTTAGATGCACCAAGTGGTGAATCCATTTGATGTAGAATCCATTGGGCAAGGTCCAAGAACTTGTCCTAAACGTCACCAGTTTGAGGTTTTTAGCAAAAGAAACAAAGCAACAATAATGGACCTTATTCCAAAAGTACCAGGAGAGAAATACGAGAGAAGTAAATACATTAGGAGCAGTAGTTCATAGTAGATGAGACAAAACACAAGCCAGTATCCAAGACTATCTAAGTAGACAACCATATGACAGTAGAGCAACACATTTACAAGATCAAAGTACTAGGTCACACTGAAGGATCATAGAAACAAGAACAGAAGTAGGAAGAACCATTTAAGCCAATAGCTAGCCAGCAAGGAAGCAACCATATTAACCATGAAAAGAAGTTAATACAAATCACCAGTAGTTTAAGTAATGAAGCAAGGGAATAATAGTAAGAACAAACTAACATAATAGAAATGACAGCAAGTAAGAAACACACCTCAAACTTAGGATTCTTTTAAAAGAATCAAATGTAGCTAATGAACATTTGCAGTTCATCAAGCTACATAAGAAAATTGTTAGAAAATCATATGAGCAACAAATTCAAGATCACTATTAGTACTAAGAACAATACTAATTGTCAACTTAAAAGCAAATGTTTTTCCTAATCTGCCAACGGTAAAATTACCAAAATGCCCCTTAACCGACATGCCACATTTAGCATATGACATAGGCTGATTAGGACATTAGAAGTTAAGATAGATAGGTGGTATAAGTAACTTACTCACTGCATGCAAACAGTGAGGTGTTAACACTAGGTGAATCCAAGAGTACTATAAATAATACCCTAGACCCAACCCCAAAGCTCACAGTCCTCAAAGCACATCTCATAAATTGAGAGAGAGAAAATAGCTTTCCACACTCCCTGAGAGAGAGATAGAGAGATCTAGAGAGCAGAAAGGAGCAAGAACATGAGCAAGGAGATGGAAGAACTGCATCGGATCTTTCTCAAGCCCACTTTTGAGTCTTCATAGCTTTTATAGCTAAACTTTAGCATAAGATTAGGTAGAGAGAGTAGTAATTAAGGTAGCACCTCGACTAGCTAGGGCTAGCATATGCGCATCTCCATTGTTGGAGGACATCACAAATCATGCCACTAAACTAGTTTGGAATAGCCTGATACATATTAGGAAACAACTTAAGAACTTAAGCTTTACATCTACATTTCCTTCCCTTAATAGGATCATATGATCACTTAAGGAAGAAAAGCTAGAGGAAGAGAAGAAGCTCTGAATATATTTGCGGTGACCCAGCATACCACTTCATGATGTAGTACACTATAGTCGTTGACATAACACCAATGAAACACCGTTCACCAGTATTACATCCCTCAGAGTGGTACAACAGAAACACAACAGGTCCAAGACATGACTATAGGTTACAACTCAACTCTTTACACAAGATCTAGAGAACACTCTAGGTTAAAGAGAGATAAAGAAACTTCTTACAAAGAAGAATCAGGAATAAATAACTCATAGCTACCATACTTATAAAACTAGTAGTTGAACTACTAGGCTTGCATTGCTGCTATTGCAATACTCTACAGAAGTAGGTTATATGGTTATAAATTCTATTCTTATCTAATTAGCAACTTTGTCTTCACTTGAGTTGATGTATATGCTGACTTCCTTGACTTCATTGAAGAGTTTTAGCTTTTCATGGTGATTCCTGGACCATAACTTGATGTAGACGTCGTCTGTACTGGCTTTAGAACTTAGCAAGGGTTAAGAAGATACTTTGAGTACAAGCGTACTCAGCAAGTTCACTATAAAAGGAGTGTTTGATGCACTATAGCTACAACCATAGACCATAGGTCGTAGGCAATGCATGTTTTCATAAACATTTCTTCAAAGGTTGCTTTTATTCTGAAAAGCTATGTCCGTCAGCCTTCACGGGTTTACCAGAACTTTCATGGAGTTCCTTTCCTGTCGTGTTCGCAGCTCCTTCCTGGAACAGGGAGTAACAAGTTACAGTTCTTACACTCTGCAGAGGTGCGTCACTTTACCCATGAGAGATCTTAGCTTTGTTGCACATCCGAATTGCGGGTTCGTTCACACTTCCTTGGTGTGAGGTCCAGACTAAGATCCAAGCCAATCACTGCCTTCTCCGTGACCCTGCATGTCTCCTTGGTGTACACCAGCCCACCTATTGAATTACGGCAATTGGCGATGCACCGTTCGATCTTCAAACTATCGTGGGACGTTGAGGGCTCCCACCCATATGTTGCATATCCTCTACGAATTACCATATAATATGCATGCTACGAGTGATAACAGCCATGACCCGCACATCCGGCTCCATGCGAGAGGGAAAAGATACAGCTGACTTCTCCGTCCCATTCCAAATCTCATGGTCAACGCGTGATATACGACGCAAGAATCACTGGCGACATAGGTTGTTAAGTCCTAGGTAATATGTTCCTTTACCACCGGAACTCTTATAGTAGGTTATTACCTCATGGTAAATAACCTATAATCACATTATTATGAAAATAGTGTTTTATGTCCTTTTTCAAATGCAGGTGATGACAACACTGGATTTGCAAAATACTTTACAGAAAATAATCAAAGGGCATGAGCAAGTGTGAACTTTCCTTTTGTGATTGCAAGATTATGCACTCACGGTCTTCAAGACAATATAAAAGATCCAATATCTGAAATCAGCATCATTGGTCTGGTAAGGACTAATGTTTAAAGAAGCAAGATTCTTTTATGCATAAGCAATGTAATGCAAGTTGATAAACATGAATCCCGAGAATAATTTTGTTCTAGGGTTTGGATACTGGAAAGGGTTTCCTTGGAATGTGTTGCCCTTTTAGATTAAGTTTCATACATGTGCTTCTTATTAAGGCTTGTGAGTGTGTGGAAAACAACATGTATTTATACAACAACAAAATACACAGTATGGAATGCTACTCAAGGTTGCTTACATCTTAATTGTTTATCTTCAAGTTTTACTTTGCAAGTAATGTCACTTATAAAGAATTTAATTATTAACAATCTTATTATACAAGTAAAGTATAAAGTAAGGTGTTTACTATTAATTGTCATATGTTGATTGAAGTGGCAAAACGAATTACTTTTGAAGAAAAGATTCCTTTAATAAGGTTTAAACAATCTTTGTGGTTAATCATATGTAGTTGATGTTGTTTGTGCTTGCTTGAATATTTTGGACTTGAGATGCTTTACAATTTAATTATAATAGACCAAAGTTAACTATAAAGTATATAATAAAGTTTTTAGCATTATACTTAAAGCTTTGTAACTATAAGTAACTTTAAGAATGTAGATAGACTTAGGGTGTATTACTTATGATACTTGTATCCTGTTCACTTTATATTGTTTCCTTAGAGTTACTTAAGAATGTCATTACTTCTATTGGAGTAGTGATTTCTTTACATTATAATGGTATAAAGGGATTTATCTCCCTATAAGGGTGTGGTTAAGGTTTATGAATAAGTAAACAATATTATTTACTACTTATGGATTCACTTATAGTGTTTTGATTTGTTTATAAACTTGTGGTTAAATTAAAGGAATATGTTTTATCTCTTTACAAATTATTCTTGGAGATTTTATATTAGATAAGAATTCTTTTATAAAATAATTTATACTGATGGTTGAAGGATCATTCAATAAAATTGCCTTTAAATAGTGTTAAATCATTTTGACTTCATAATGTTAGTATTTACGATTAATACTATTTATTACAATTAATTGGTTAATTTAAGAAATATTAACAAATTTTATTTGTCATTTTATGAATTATTAACTAAAGAAATAGGTTTAAATTCAAGTTATGAAAGTGTTTAACTTTTTATTTAACTCAAAAGTGGAATATCACATTTTTAACATGTAGGTATTATTTTTGTGATTATTTTGGTATATTACATTTATTTTTGTGATTTATAAATAATAAGATATGATTTTAATAAGGTTTATTACTTTATAAATACTTAATAATTAAAAAATATTTAATTAAATGAAATAATAATGTATAATTATAATTTTAAAGTATAATTCTTATTTTTCTAAGATTTTTAGTATTTTATTTATATTTTTAACACCTACGATTATTAAAATATGAATTATCAAAGTTTTATTACTTATAAAACCTTTATTAAATAATGTTTATTTAAATAATTAACATAATAATATTTGATAATAGTTTAATGTTATAGATTTTATTTTTCTGAAAATTTTCATATATTAAACATATTTTTCTAAATTATAAAATAAAAGTTATTAATGAAATAAGATTTAATCATTTTATTTATATTGGAATTAATATTGTTTTATCTAATCTTTAAACAGGAAAGACATTTTGTACCTAAGCTAAATCTACCCATGGTCACTGACTATTGGGCCCAAGGCCATGTCATATGCCACATCAGCAAAGACCAGTCAAAAGGTTGACCAGGTCAAGGTTGACCTCACCCTGACGTCAGCGTGACATCAGCAATAGCAATGCTCACAGGTGATGCTCGAATCCAGCGATAGGATGCATGCGCGCTTGCGTGGTTAGGAGATTCGGACGCGGGAGACTAAGGCGTTCGATTGGTGGCCGCGCCGCCCGTATTTGGTCACCGGAGGACTAGCTCCGACGAGCATCTGCGGCGGCGGACAGAGGTGCACGACGCAGAACCGATGGAGGAAGCGAGAGAGAAAAAGGGGAGGTCCCTAAGGACCAGGAGCTCACCACGAAGCAGGCAGAGGGGTCGTTGAGGAGCTAGGTGGCCGGAATCGATGGCGAGCGCGACGACCAAAGGCGAGGAATGAGGGTCCGATTGCGACAGTGGAGACCTCGCCCGCTTGCAGGCTTCGGGGCAATTGACGGAGACAAACGAGGCGGAGCTCCCATACATGACGGCGAGGTTCAGGACGGCCGGCAACGACGGGAACGCCGGAGCACCTGGAGCTCGGTTTCTGTGTTGAACGGGGAAACGAGGGAGGAAGAGGATAAGGCGAAGCTAGGGTTGTCAAGCGGTGGCACGGCGCACTTAAGGGCACTAGGGGGCGGAGGCGTGCATCTCCACGCCGGCGAGCGTCGTGGTGCAGACAACGAGCTGCTTCCGGCGCGGCCGGAGGTGGACGACGAGGATAGATTGGACGAAAAGGTAAGTTGGACCTAGGCCATGGTGGGCTGCAGCAAAGTGAGCGACTCGTGGCTGCTGCTGCACGCGAGCGACAGTTAGTTCCGTGAGAATGTGGGTCGTGGGACATATTTGATGTTTCCTCTGTTTTTTCCCGGTTCTATTCTTTTTCCATTTTCTGTTTTGTTTTTAGCTTTGAATTAAAGCAATGACTTTGACTTATCTTTATGGAATTTTATTTGCTGAACATTTGCAGCAACAATGAAGTTATTAAGAATCAATTTGTGAACTTTTATTATATATTGTGATATTTTCTTTATTTCCTATATATATATATATACTTTTTCTATTATTATTTGTGAGGGCCCTTAATATGAATTTAATTTGACAAAAATTCATAAACTTATTATAGAATGTATTACTACTAACTAATGAGATTTTATTTTCATTAATATATAATATTAAGGAAACTTTTATATTTATTGATACTTGATTATTATTTGATACATAAAGTTTTGAGTACTTAATAGGGTTAATATTATTCTCATAATTTAGGAAATAGTAATGTATATATATTTTATTATTGCTAACAAAAGAGTTAAAGTTTAAATTGAAAATGCTTACCATAAGTTCTTAGAAGATTTAATATTCTCATAATTATTTTATTAATGTGAATAAAGGTTAATGGCTAAACCTATTGTCTTTATGTTTGTGATTTTAATAATATCACCATTTAAAGTAAAATAGTGAGGTTGTTTTTCTAGGCTAACTTATGAGAAACAATTGATAAAGATGGTTCCTAAGCACCTATGATGATGATGGTTGAAAATGACAAAGATGTGCTTAAGGTATTTGTTATAGGAAAATATTCCTATGAAGCATTGTGGAAACAAGATGATAGATCAACCATAGAAAGTGGATATTATATTTGGTCTTAAATTTAGGGTTTAGTGTTTAGCAAAGATTCCTATATTCCATACTTCATAATTGTGGACTTCTGATTAAGGAATTCCTTTCCTAGATATATTACTTCTCTATGTCCATCATCATGTGCTAACATGATGAGATTTGCTTTACAGAATATTCTTATCCACCTTTTATTCTTCTAAATCCATTTGTAAATCCAATGAGCTTAACACTAAAGATTTCATAATCTTCTCAGACTCTTCCTTAATCATCCTTCACTAATATCACTTCAATAGATGTATGCATCAAATCCTACTTCACTTCAAGTGCTTAGTATTTCCAAAGAGGAAACTACTACTTCTATAATCCAATGTTACTCTAGCATCATCTTAATCATACTATCTTGTCTCTTCTTAACTCCAGTATCTAACATTCCAACCTCACATTATATTAATGTGACTTGTAATGTATAATCTAGGATAATCTATCTATATTATGATTCAATCATGTTTTATCCACCAATGTCACTTATACATGGTATAAGCATTCAATTATTAATGAGTAAGGCATGATCATTATAATCCTGTGATCCTTTATGGTTCAGGTTTCCAGTTGGCTAAACAAGGCTTCCATCCATACAACATCATAGTTGTATTATAATTATCTTTTGTTTAGCTCTATTGGATTAAGAGATATAATTCATTGACTATACCTACTTGATCCAATAGGACTACTCCTGGTAACTATCTTTAGACTTCATCCTTGTAATCTTCTTTGTTACCATATTGATGACATCTAAAACTAGCATCACTATTTACCTCTTCTTACTTCTTTCTTTATAAGCCTTAAGTGAATGCTATAATAAGGACAAGAGTTGATAGGTCAAGAATTGATAAGTTAAGAATTGGTGAATCAATAGTTGATTACTCAATATTGATTAACAACAAATATAAAGATAGGATTCAATAGAGATGATAAGGCTTGATATGGAAAGAAAGATATATAGTGAATGATCTTGAATTTGGTTTCTTTCCTACTCAATCTCACTAGAGAATTAAAGTTAGGTATTTCCATGATACTCATGGTATAAGTAGATGAAATTAAGATATAGTTGTTACATTATTATTATTTGTGTTATATTCATAATTTGGTATTCATGAGTGATTATAATGAATACTATGATATGATCACCTAAGGTTCAAATGTAAATCACTAAGTAATGTATTAGGGTTTAATTTTATTACATTTGATCTACCCTTAGATCAAATCATGTTTACCCAAATAAGGTTTTAGCAAATGTCATATTGAAGCTTATCGCATTCAAATTGATGATCTACTTCAATTCCATCAAGTTAAGAGAAGCTTCAATCACTTTGACAAGTTTTTATTTAAAAGCGCGAAAATTATTCAGATTTTCTATGCATGAATGCAATGCACACACCTGTGTTCAGCTTATTTCTAAGCTTTAATGCTGGGATGTTACAATATTAAACCTACGTAAAGAAGTAAACCACATCTAGTCAACACACTTACATTAAGAGTGAACCAAAGATTCAATAGTAGCAAGTAAACAACAACAAGATTACTTAATGAAAACACATATAATATTACAAGCTTGGATGAGTATCACAACCAGAGATACTATAAGTAACCTACTAGAAAAATATATTAAGGAAACACAACTTAACCTAAAGAATATACTTGAGTTGTGGATTTTGACCACTCTAGTAACTACTCCCTCCGTTTCAAATTATAAGATGTTCTAGCTTTTGTGAAACAAATGTATCTAGACATATTTTAGTGTGTAGGTTCAGAGTGAATCACACACTAAAAGGTGTCTAGATACATTCAGTTCACAAAATCTAAAGCATCTTATATTATGAAATGGAGGGAGTAGAACCAAATTACATGCTTAAGATACCAAGAAACATTGACAATAACATTAGAAGTATCAGGATAGTAGCTAACTAACAGTAAATAGGCAAGCATATGCAGTATTCAACATATACATGTGTGTACCAGTACTTAATTAAGCTTGGAAGTAACCTAGATAACATACTTAACCCTAAGCCAATACAAGATCATCACTATAGAACTAGAAAATACCTAACAAAGTGTTAACTTTAACTAAAGCAAGTGTCACATACACTAAAATTCAGTAAAGTACATAGACCATTTACTTAGAAGTAGTAATCATGTCGAGTAATAGGAACCTAACTAAGTACCTAGAGAACTCTAGAATGATATAGAACATTCTAGAAGACCCAGAACAAACCATGACTAAGAGCTAGTACAGTAGAAACCCTAGAACATGTAGACTAGCGGTAGAAATAGTTGTAGAAAGGGAAGATGTGTAGTAGAGAGAGGAAGGGGAGAAGAATACTTATGTGAATCACATGGGATCTTAGATCACAGGAGCTGGAGAGGAATATGACGAACCCAGACAGCACATGGAGTGCCCAGTGATGGGGTACCTTTGTAATGCCCCGGAAAATATTCTGAAATAAAATTGCGTGTTATTTTCTTTTTCGCATCATCATGACATCATCGAACATATTTTATCTGTCAAATTATTTTATCAAACCATATTTTGTTTTATTAAATATCCATGTGGTGTTATTAAACCCGTCTCTCGTTCTTATTTTAAAATTAAAGCAAATAATATTTCCCGCAACAAAAGCTTTTCTTCTTTTATAAATAAAATTAGGCTAAAACCCGTCTAAAGTTTTAGTCTAAAACTAGCCTCATCTAGTCTATTTTGGACTAGATAAATAGTCTATTTTCCCTTTTATTTTACCCCAAATCCTAGTCCTAGACTAACCCTAGCCTAAAGCTAGCTACACACATCCCTCGCCATGGGCACAACTCTCGCACATACACGCACATGGCCGCGCTGCACGCAACACGCCAGGACACACACCCACACACGCCACAACACACACCACCGCACCCACGTTGGGTTCAGACCCAACACACACAAGACGCACTCACCCTGGCCGCTCGTCACCAACCCCGCATCGCCTCCTACCTCGCGCAGCAGCCCCGTCGCCAAGAACCCCGCCGCCTATGCCCTCCTCCGCCAGCATGCTGCCTCCCTACCTGCACGGAGCTCCTCCGCCCCGACCTCGACCCCTTCCTCCCAGTCGTATGTGCCTCCTATTCTCCCCGCCCCGGCGTCGCCTCATGCCGCCTTCCCGCCGTCATCTCTGGCCGCCACCGCCCATGCTTCCCTACCCCGACGCCCGTGGCCGCTCCCCATCTCGCCGTCTTTTGCCTCGAGTCCCGAACGCCTTCCATCCACCACCGTCCACATGTCTGCAAGGTCCGGCCGCCATCTGCTCTCCGTCCCCATCGCCTAGAGCCGCGGCCGCCGTCGTCCTCGGCCTCCCTGAATCGCGCCATGGCCACCGTCTCTACAAGCATCTCCGTCGGCCAGGCCGGAGACCTCGCCCTCCCCTCCAACAAGCACGCCCCTGCCTGTTTTCTATCAACTGATGCCCCCACGCGTTCAAGGTGCTCGACACTATGCCTGTGTGTTTGGCTCAGCGGGATGTAATGCGAGGATTTGTGATGTGCTGCCAGTGATGATTTCGTAGGTAGACATGAAGATGATACTCCCGTAACCACAAGATGGAAGTCGGTACTCCAAGCCCTCCATCCTAGAACCGAAGTCGGTGCCCCCAAGATCTTTGACCCGAAGACCTCGATCACGGATCCAAAGACCGATCCCGGCGTCCGAAGACCGAACCTTGAGACCCTCGGTTCCGAACCCCATTGTACGACCCCTTTTCGATATCCTATTTTGATAAATATAATATAGCTTGTTGCATATTAAATTGTTCATGATTGCATACATATATATATATATATATATATATATATATATTGTTGTTCGGGGATATATGGCGAGTCATCCACTAAATAAATATGGAATATATAGGAGTGCTATTTGTCTTGTCCTGGTTCCATTTAATATTGTGTAGCGAACCGATGCCACGTTTCATCTTGTTAAGTCAACATTTAAATTGCGGGATAGATAAACAACTAGAACCATATTATCTATTTGTCGGGATCCCGATTCCGTTTAATATTGCTAATTTAGACCGCATATTGCCATGCCATGCATCATATCATAAACATGCCGGATCTTCCGCCTAGCATTAAATACTGCATCGGTTGCTCTTTCTAGTGTTTGCTTCTTCACCAGATAGGACGATGAGTCGATGCGAGTTGCGACAAGCCTTCGGTTATCGACTTTGTCTCACAGGCGAGCATCTCTCCCCTTTCTACCTATTTTGCATTTATAGTCTTTACTTTTTCCAATTGATCTATTGCTATCCTTATTGTCGATGCTTTAGCACGGTCCCCTTTAATCACCTGCTCCACTATATTGCCTTGGTTATCCTATTGCCTTGTTTGAGTAGTTAGTTTGTCCTTGCGAGTCGTAGGCATGCTTAGTACCGCTCTCATACAGGTGGAATATGATACTTGGATATTGTTGGTGATAAGATAATTAATCTGATGTTGTTGGTTATGGTTATGGATTCACCTAATGATAAGGCCCCGGCAGGGACCACCTTTGGGAACTGCTTGAGCCGACCTAGGACCCGTTCGTTCTACGATACCAGTTCTGAGTTGATCGTGCTAACCAAACGTGGGTCCTCTGGGATCCCCCCTCAACTACCGGCGCTATTCGTATATCCAGAGGGTTACAAAATTGGTTTTTCATTTGGTGCATACGCATAATATGTCCTCGGACATGGGTGAGTTGATATGTCTTCGGACTTGCTGTTTTGGTGGATTGCCATGGCTTGCATACATAAATCGCGGTACACGGTAGCGGCACCCACGGTGTGTCTGGGTTACCCGAGGCCGATCCACCAGTAGGCGCAAACGTTGTGCCTCCCTCGAGAATCGTCGTACCTCTTGGTTGGATTCCCCACAGTAGGTGATGCCTCTGGATATGTGCGTAGTTATGGAACAGTTCTTGTTGTGAGATTCGTATGGCACGCGTAATATGTTGCCTGATGGGTTGAGCATGCGTTTGGTGATGGTGCACCCTGCGGTAAATCTTTTCGAGAAGTCGTGTGTCCACGGTTATGGACGCCTCAGGAGTACAGTGTCATGATCATAGACAACGCCACTAATGTTTTGCCTCTAATAATATGAGTAGTAACTAGCCCTATCAACTAAACACCCGCTTAACTAAAATTGCCACCGTGTGCGTTCCGCAAGGGGACTTCCTCGACTGGTCTTCGAGGGGGAAATCTTCGGATGGGTTATGTTTGGTGTTATATGTAGTTACCGCATAGCGCTCTCTTATCTCGCTCTAATAGCCGAAGTTGTAGCGTGTCTCTATAAGTTAGATAGTGCAAGCTTTGCTGCCGCTGAGCCCACCATATCTATGTAGGCAAGGACCGCCGAATTCTAGTCTCGCCGTGTACTGGCCTCAGTACTGACCGCTCTCTTTTTGTTTTCCTTTGCCCTTTGCCGGCACCCTTTTGGCTTGACAGGTATGTGATTGACGACGTTAGAAAGGTTACCCTTCAGGCTTGGCCTGGGCAGGGTTGGACACCATTTGGTTATTCTTCAGGAATCTTAGTCCCATTTGTATCTTGTCCGTACTCGGATACTATTTTGCTTTCTTCTTGAGTTGTATCTTCGTATTGCATCTTTTGTATTCTTGACTCGTGGAGTCATTGTTGTATATATATAAGTTCTCGTGGACTCTATTGTAAACTACTATGATGTAACTACTAGTATTCAAATCCCACCCACACGAAAGTGTCTGGTGGGCGTATTTGAATCGCTTCTATGCGGAATTTGGCGGGAAATGTTGAGATCTGCATAGACCCGATTCGGGGGCGTTACAAGTGGTATCGGAGCAAAGGTTTACGATACTCCACTAGTCCAGCCTGTAGGATAACCTAGCTAATAGCCGATGTCTAGTGTCAAAACTATTTTACTACAAATGCGTTGGATATACCTGATTAGCTCTGATTTTACTCCTTACCTCCATTCTTTCTCTTCTTATCTTCGCGTGTTTTAATCTTCTCTCTTATCTTCTTCAAGTCTAGGATTTCCCGCGGTTGGGTTTCCATCGTACCTTTAGGGTTCCGCTTCTCTCCTTTTGTAACGGTGGAGCTACATCTGGATTTCATTCTATCTGATCTCTTCTCAAATGTTTTCCGGTGTCCTGCAACTTCTGCGATGACATCACCTACCTGAACCTTTTGTTAATACCGAATGTCAAGATCTTAAGTCTAAATTTTGAGAGTTGGTTGCATGATCCTTCTATTCATGTATAGAGTAATGCTTTGAGTGCGGGATGGAGTAGCTACCATACCACTACTCTTATCATTCGCCCTTGTACATTTATTGGTGGAACCATGCAATTTTACTCCTTCCACGGAAGTTAAAGGTGGCCTTATCTTTGATACCTCTACTTCCTCCTTTGCCTCTTCGGAGTGATTCCTCGAACAACGCGAGCAACAACCCGTGTTGGTGGTGTCGACGATTTCAAGACGGAGCAAGAACTCTTGTTAGTGGTGTCGCGACCATCAACCTGATGCAAGAAGATCTGATCATCAACCTCCTCCCCCTGGTGTCCTTGCTTGGATCTCGGGTCGAGATCCCTTGTTAGTGGTGTCGAGTTGTAATGCCCCAGAAAATATTCCGAAATAAAATTGCGTGTTATTTTCTTTTTCGCATCATCATGACATCATCGAACATATTTTATCCGTCAAATTATTTTATCAAACCATATTTTGTTTTATTAAATATCCATGTGGTTTTATTAAACCCGTCTCTCGTTCTTATTTTAAAATTAAAACAAATAATATTTCCCGCAACAAAAGCTTTTCTTGTTTTATAAATAAAATTAGGCTAAAACCCGTCTAAAGTTTTAGTCTAAAACTAGCCCCATCTAGTCTATTTTGGACTAGATAAATAGTCTATTTTCCCTTTTCTTTTACCCCAAATCCTAGTCCTAGACTAACCCTAGCCTAAAGCTAGCTACACACGCACCCCGCTCGTCCGCCGCCGGGCACAACTCTCGCACATACACGCACATGGCCGCGCTGCACGCAACACGCCAGGACACACACCCACACACGCCACAACACACACCACCGCACCCACGTTGGGTTCAGACCCAACGCACACAAGACGCACTCACCCTGGCCGCTCGTCACCAACCCCGCATCACCTCCTACCTCGCGCAGCAGCCCCGTCGCCAGGAACCCCGCCGCCTATGCCCTCCTCCGCCAGCATGCTGCCTCCCTGCCTACGCGGAGCTCCTCTGCCCCGACCTCGACCCCTTCCCCCCAGTCGTATGTGCCTCCTCTTCTCGCCGCCCCGGCGTCGCCCCATGCCACCTTCCCGCCGTCATCTCTGGCCGCCACCGGCCATGCTTCCCTACCCCGACGCCCGTGGCCGCGCCCCATCTTACCGTCTTTTGCCTCGAGTCCCGAACGCCTTCCATCCACCACCATCCACATGTCTGCAAGGTCCGGCCGCCATCTGCTCTTCGTCCCCATCGCCTAGAGCCGCGGCCGCCGTCGTCCTCGGCCTCCCTGAATCGCGCCATGGCCACCGTCTCTACAAGCATCTCTGTCGGCCAGGCCGGAGACCTCCCCTCCCCTCCAACAAGCACGCCCCTGCCTGTTTTCTATCAACTGATGCCCCCGCGCGTTCAAGGTGCTCGACACTATGCCTGTGTGTTTGGCTCAGCGGGATGTAATGCGAGGATTTGTGATGTGGTGCCAGTGATGATTTTGTAGGTAGACATGAAGATGATACTCCCGTAACCACAAGATGGAAGTCGGTACTCCAACCCTCCATCCTGGAACCGAAGCCGGTGCCCCCAAGATCTTTGACCCGAAGACCTCGATCACGGATCCAAAGACCGATCCTGGTGTCCGAAGACCGAACCTTGAGACCCTCGGTTCCGAACCCCATTGTACGACCCCTTTTCGATATCCTATTTTGATAAATATAATATAGCTTGTTGCATATTAAATTGTTCATGATTGCATACATATATATATATTGTTGTTCGGGGATATATGGCGAGTCATCCACTAAATAAATATGGAATCTATAGGAGTGCTATTTGTCTTGTCCTGGTTCCATTTAATATTGTGTAGCGAACCGATGCCACGTTTCATCTTGTTAAGTCAACATTTAAATTGCGGGATAGATAAACAACTAGAACCATATTATCTATTTGTCGGGATCCCGATTCCGTTTAATATTGCTAATTTAGACCGCATATTGCCATGCCATGCATCATATCATAAACATGCCGGATCTTCCGCCTAGCATTAAATACTGCATCGGTTGCTCTTTCTAGTGTTTGCTTCTTCACCGGATAGGACGATGAGTCGATGCGAGTTGCGACAAGCCTTCGGTTATCGACTTTGTCTCACAGGCGAGCATCTCTCCCCTTTCTACCTATTTTGCATTTATAGTCTTTACTTCTTCCAATTGATCTATTGCTATCCTTATTGTCGATGCTTTAGCACGGTCCCCTTTAATCACCTGCTCCACTATATTGTCTTGGTTATCCTATTGCCTTGTTTGAGTAGTTAGTTTGTCCTTGCGAGTCGTAGGCATGCTTAGTACCGCTCTCATACAGGTGGAACATGATACTTGGATATTGTTGGTGATAAGATAATTAATCTGATGTTGTTGGTTATTGTTATGGATTCACCTAATGATAAGGCCCCGGCAGGGACCACCTTTGGGAACTGCTTGAGCCGACCTAGGACCCGTTCGTTCTACGATACCAGTTCTGAGTTGATCGCGCTAACCAAACGTGGGGCCTCTGGGATCCCCCCTCAACTACCGGCGCTATTCGTATATCCAGAGGGTTACAAAATTGGTTTTTTATTTGGTGCATACGCATAATATGTCCTCGGACATGGGTGAGTTGATATGTCTTCGGACTTGATGTTTGGGTGGATTGCCATGGCTTGCATACATAAATCGCGGTACACGGTGGCGGCACCCACGGTGTGTACAGGTTACCTGCAGGGCCCGATCCACCAGTAGGCGCAAACGCTGTGCCTTCCTCGAGAATCGTCGTACCTCTTGGTTGGATTCCCCACAGTAGGTGACCTCTGGATATGCGCGTAGTTTTTCTAGATTAAAAGTAATCTTTGAAAAGAAACCAGTTTGAAAACCAAAAAGGAAACCTGGATGCTTGAATCCATGGGTGCACAACAAATTATAGAACTTACTGAGTACGCTCGTACTTAAATTATCTTCTTAAATCCTTGCTAGACTATGAGCATATCAAGACAGAGGAAAACATTATTCACTATGATGATGGAGAGGTCTATTACGAGGAACCAGATCTTTCAAGAGACATTGAAAGAGTAGACTATAGTATAGAATTTGGAGCAGAACCGGAAGACATGGAAATAAAACAATAGTCTTTAGAATAGTATAGATGAGCCGAGCAACATAGACTTTCTTAAATAAGTTGTTGAGCTCTAGTGGCATTCCATCTAGTGATGTCATTGCTACTAAAGTTAGTTAGTTTGAATTTAAATATTTGAATAAGTTTTCAATAGACCGATGAGGATTTTGAAACATTTGTATAATTTTGTTTCAATATAATGAACATGTAAAGTTGAGGATCAACAATGTTTTTGTTGTACCACTCTAAGGGATGTGATATTTGCGAAAGGATGTTTCGTGAATATTATGTCAATGACTTGCGCACTACATCATGTAGTGGTTTGATGGGTCACGAGAGATAATCTATAAGGAAAACAGCTTGAAAACCATACAACTCAAACACACCACATAGGCCCCACGGCCGCACCCCACACAAGTCGACGACCACGCCGCCCTAGTGACCAAAGACGACATCTAAACACCTCAACACAACACGGTGGAGGAGAACATACAAAGCCGCAGTGCAACATCCACGCCGACCCGAGGGTGCACCCAGACGATCCATCGACCAAATCGCCCAAGCAACCAAAGACGTCACTCTGAACACCTCAAACACAACACATTGGCAGAGATAAACTGGATCCGCCGCTCTGACATCCACGTTGGGTGCAGGGATGCACACCGCCTAGCCGAAGACGAAGAAACGCCAACGCTGACCAGATGGAAATAGCTAGCAGAATCCGACACAAGAAGTGAAGGGATGATGCCTCCAAGGAGGGAGCAACGACCAAGAGTGCCACCATCAACCGAAGTCGGTGCAGGGTTTTCACCTGGAGATCACCAATCCCGATGCCGCGTCTGCCCATCCATCATAGTCGAGGCTTCCCAGCAACTCACCTCTGCCAACCACCAAACTCACTCCACTAATCCCTCCAACCAGCGGAACATCCAAGGCGAGGCCTCAAGAGGGAAACGACGCAAGAGCCCCGCCCTCGCCCAATCCTGTGTGGAATTTGGGATATTTCCTAGAGAACCCAAGCAGAGTAGCGAGAACACCGCCACAAAGATGCCTTCAAGAAGAATGTGGCGCCATCGGCGGTCCCGACAGGCATCCAAGACGAGGCTTTCACTTGTCGCTGATCCACAAGCCACGTACCCACCCCCTCGAGGACCGACCATCCCATCGTCACCAACACACGCAGACCGCCAGCCTAACACGCCTGATGATCAAATGCCATAGATAAAACCAGGCACTGGGGCCTAGATCCGCCTCCCTTAGAGCCACCTCCTAGCTCGACGAGATGAAGAATACCACCATATGAGGCCGACGCCCGACATCCGGGCACCACACCCGATCGAAGATCGATAAACGCCCTCCAGGCTCAAACGGCAACATCCACGAAGCCCACGGAATAGCGCAGCCGGTCCCAATGTCCCTCACGCTACCACGCCTAGGCTCCCCTTCAGCACAAGAAAAGCGTCGTCGTCCGGATCATCACCGTTGTTCGCGACATAGTCACAGAAGCGACCAGAGCAAACCCGTCTAGCCGCCTCCACGCCCAGAACCAAAGCACACAACCACCGCCTTCCTCCACCAACCCACATGAGAAAGGCCACCACGTCACGACGGAGTAGAGTTGCAGCCTGTTGGAGGAAGCCCCCGCGACGGAGCAGCCGACGTCCAGCCGAGCACAGCCACATCCATGCTCGAAATGCCCCACGAACCGCCTCAAATCTGGGCGCGAAAACCCAGGTCCATGGCTGTGCGCGCACTGGCCGACCTCCCATGACGCTAGAAGGGGACGTCGCCTCCCCAGTGCAACGCCACCGCCAGGCCGGTGAGGCCCGCGCAACACCCTGCACGAGCTCCCGCGAGACTTAGGAACATATGTGGAGGGGAAGACCTCCCCGCCGCCTACCACACGGGCTTCACCCGGTGGTGCGTGCCGACGACGGGAAGGGGGAGGGGTGGCGAGGAGGGGGCCGGGACTGGTGGCATGTGTTAGCTGCCCGGTGCGGTGCGGCGTGGGGGCAGCTCGGTGGGGCCCTCAAAGGCAAGTTGTAGGCTACGGATCTTGCCCTGAAGTAGTATCAACGACAATAACTCCTCATGTAGCGTGTGCATAAGGTGTTCGCTATGAGTCTCCTAAACCGGATGAGCGCTTCCGTTTGTCCAGAGGGTGTTTCGGGTATATGATGTTTCCGTTTTCTAGTTGATAGGTGGCTTTCGCGTTTTCAGTGCATAAGGCTCTGCTGACATGATCTTCATCTATTATCGAGTTTCTGTTGTATAGTGGATTCAGGCTTTTGATGTATGCGGTCTTTGTTAAATAAAATTAACGAAGCATAGTATATCTTTACGATGAAGAGGCCGGGTCTCATTCTCCATTTGAGAAAAGATTGTCGGCCTTTTCAACGCCATTAACACCACGGCCGCCCCAAACACAACGGCACAACTACGTACTACGTGATCAAGCAGCACCACACCACTAACTGTACTACTAGTAGTATCTACCAGTTCTATATACAGCGTAGCAATTAGTAGCATCCATAAAATTGCTCACCTACCTACGATCAGCAGGCTATCATTCATGTACGGCGGTGATCCAATCCAATCCGACGGCGTGCGAATGAATGAATCATGCCTGCATCTCGGCCACGAACAGCACACGATCTTCCCTCAATCTGCCCCTGGAAATCCTGAATCTCTGTTGCTGCCCAATACCATGCCGGCAACTTGCTTATCGATCAAGCTGCATTGCAGCCATCCCGAGCTAGCAGAATCTGACACAGCGCCTCTGAGCTTTCTGTTACCGCCATTAAAACCTCCTCGACCTCGTGCCGTTACCGCCGCAAAGCCAATCGGAGCAGTACGTACGTACTGTTCTCCTCCTCTTCCTCCACACTCCTCGGTGCTCGATCGGTCTCACACATGTACGATCTCCACCTATAAATACGCCCCCTCCCTTCTCTTCCACCATCATCGATCTCACACTCCAAGCAGCAGCTACCTGGGTGATCAGATCAGTGCTGCAGTACTACGACACTACACCTCGCTAGCTCGCGTGGTACTAGCAGGTACTGGTCGGTCGAACGCCATGGGTCAGCTCAGCAAGAACCTTCTCGTCTTGGCCGCGGTGCTGGCCGTGGAGCTGTGCGGCGCGATCCCGCTGGAGGACAAGGACCTGGAGTCGGAGGAGGCGCTGTGGGACCTGTACGAGCGGTGGCAGGCCGCGCACCGCGTGCCGCGCCACCACGCCGAGAAGCACCGGCGGTTTGGAACTTTCAAGTCCAACGTCCGCTTCATCCACTCCCACAACAAGCGCGGCGACCGCCCCTACCGCCTCCGCCTCAACCGCTTCGGCGACATAAGCCGCGACGAGTTCCGCGCCACCTTCGCCGGGTCCCGCATCAACGACCTCCGTCGCGACCTCCCCGAAGCGCCGGCCATCCCGGGGTTCATGTACGGTGACGTCAACGCCGACGACCTCCCCAAGTCCGTCGACTGGCGGCAGAAGGGCGCGGTCACGGGGGTCAAGGACCAGGGCAAGTGCGGCAGCTGCTGGGCCTTCTCCACCGTCGTGTCTGTCGAGGGCATCAACACTATCCGCACGGGCAAGCTGGTGTCCCTGTCGGAGCAGGAGCTGATCGACTGCGACACGGCGGACAACAACGGGTGCGAGGGCGGCCTCATGGACAACGCCTTCGAGTACATCAAGAATAACGGCGGGCTCGTCACCGAGGACGCCTACCCTTACCGCGCCGCCAACGGCACCTGCGACGCCGTCAAGGCGAAGAAGTCCCCCGTTCTGGTGCGCATCGAAGGCCACCAGGACGTGCCGGCCAACAGCGAGGAGGGGCTTGCCAAGGCCGTGGCGAACCAGCCCGTGTCCGTCGCCATCGATGCCAGCGGCCAGGCGTTCCAGTTCTACTCGGAGGGAGTGTTCACCGGCGACTGCGGGACTGAGCTGGACCATGGCGTGGCCGTGGTCGGGTACGGAGTGGAGGACGACGGCACGGCGTACTGGACGGTGAAGAACTCGTGGGGGGCGGCGTGGGGAGAGAAGGGGTATATCAGGATGCAGAAGGATGGAGGCTCCGACGGTGGGCTCTGTGGCATCGCCATGGAGGCTTCCTACCCCGTCAAGACCCAGAGCAAGCCCAGGCCCACGCCCACGCCCAGGCGCGCGCTCGGGCAAAGGGAGTCCCAGTGACGATCCAAACCGAGCTCGATGTATGTACTACCTGAATTACTACTACTAGTTAAATGCCCGTGCGTTGCTATGGATCATCGAGTTTCTTCATATCACATGCGCGAACATGTTAGCTAAGTACCTGTGTTATATTGTATTATGTGTTGCTACAGGTAGATCAACTAAATAGGAGTTGTGCATGATTTCTTACACTTTTAATCAATAAACCTTCTCCATGTCTTTCACGACCGCATCGATTTCTTCAGTACCACTGGCTGGTAGGAGAGAGGGACAGAGCATGTGTACCTACTATGAATACCACTGGATGGCAGGAGAGAGGGATAGAGCATGTGTACCTACTATGAAATCTTGTCATCCCCTGTGCGACAACGCCACGCCATAGCATGATCACTCTGGCCACTCATACAAATTGGTGTGCCAAAGGAAGACTGTTGCACATGTTTCTTAGCTGAAATATGGTATGAAGTCACTAAACATAAGAGTAAATCACACGAATGGCCCCCTTCACGTAGTTGAACTCTACATTAGGGAAGCCATGTACGTCGTTGAACTATTATGGGTGCTACAATGCAGCTCAATCGAAGAGTCGAGCTCTACTTCTTTAGCTCCGGCCGAGAGTGCACCGCCGCCAAGTAGAGAGATCTATAGTTTCGATTGCTTCCTCCCAAAGACGCTCATCATCTCCTCTTCGCTTTGACAGAAGTGACGGCGAGATATCGTCGAAGCTCTGGAGCGACCGAGCATGGAGACATCGTGAAGCCACGCCTGACTCCGCCGACAGCTCCAGCAGCATGACCGCGTCAACTGCATTCTCACCCGTAGTCTGGTAGCCCTAGCGGTGGTGGAGGAAGTAGCAACATCATGCTGGCGGCGTCGGATTAATCATTGATATATTTTTCTAACTTTGTTAGCACAGCAACCGAAAACTATATGTTCATATAGAAAATGAGAGTTGCAGCTTTATAACCCCTTATCTACATGACTAATTTTTTGAGCCAAACAACACCAGCTGTTTAATTCTCTCTGCTCTATGAAACACATAATTTGGTCAATAGTTGTGTCAGAAAACATCTACAGAACTGATTTTCGTTGATGAGATATGACAGATCAAATGAGACTTATTCGAAGTTTTGTGATGAATTCAATAGGCTGGCTTAACTTTGTATACGCAGAATTGATGTGCACATGTATAGATCAGGTGCTCCCTGCTTGTTTCACTCTAGATGGCATCAGATGAGAGAAAAAGTTAAATTACTTGTCTAGTGTAGATGGAGTCGAGTCCACGAACTGCCGGTCAGCGTCATTGGATCATCCGACGATGTAGGCCAGCGGCGGCTCCATTGCGCACAGAAGCAGCAGTCTATTCACCGACGTCCCCATCACTACCGTTTCCGGCGGTGCCGACCAAGTTGGCCGCCGACGCCAAGAGCGGTCCTTCTAGTGCTTGCTCCTCTTTTCTGTTCAAAGGGGAAACCTAAACAAACATGATACATTGGAAGCAACCCGGAGGGAGACGTAGCTGATTGCAGCGAGCCGTCCACGCGCAGCACAGATGCAGCCATCACGCGCCGCTGACCCCTCCCTCAGATCGACGTGACGCCTGTCCGCAGCCACAACCCTCCATTGCCGCCTCTCCTTCCTCAGATCGAGACACCACTCCAATCTCCCCCAGGCGCGGCGGCGGTTGGAGACCATGCGCGGTTGCCTTCCTTCTCTTCTCTCCGGACTAAGTGGTGTCCCACCGACGGTGGGGGGAGTGGCTTGGAGGGAGGGGAAGCCGACGCTATGGGAGGAGGAGGCGGCGCTGGAGCTATGGGCGGAGGTGGACGGGAGGGATCCGTCGACTATTTTTCTGCCAGGATTTGTTGATCGCTGGTTGATATGCTGGACCACGGGTTAATTCTATTTAATAAGGGGTTAATTTGCAAAAGTGTGCGACGGACGAAAACCACCTCTAGACTTATTATATAGATAGATAGATCTCACTCCAAGCTTTTTTTTTTGTGAACTCCAAGCTTTATTATTAGGGTCAAATAAATTTACATTAAGTAGTTCTGCGTGCACGCAGCAAAAGATTAGGCGTGTGTACGTCGGACGAGGTCGATCGATATCTATCTTTGGATTTCTCAAGGTAATGTAAACTGTCAATGTAATGTACTGCCGGTAATGTATAAAAGTGATAATTGGCTTTTCTTATTCAATGATATCATTGGCAGTTTCGTTTGAAGAGAAGTTTCCTTGAAAGGTGGTTTACATTTTTTTTCATGCGGCACCTCAAAAAAGGGTCGAGCTCCATATATCGATCATCTAAGCCCCACGATATCAAAATACAGTTAACCATTTTGTTTCAACCTCACATGTTATCCATCATCTAAGCCCCACGATATCACTCTCTGTCAATCACAATTCATCACTTACACATGCCTGTCACCCCCTCCTCATCGGTAGCAACTTTTGCATCAGCAATAGGTAGTATTCCTGATTGTCTGATATGATCTCCCTAGAGCCAGACGTTGCAGGACTGCCGCCCCCTCTCTAATGTCACTCCTGACTGGGGTGAAGACCTACAAGACCTGCCCAGTAGTTCATGAAAAAACAAGCATAACAAATTAGTTTAGAAGGCGTTTTTATGAGTTTTTCCAAAGTTCTAAGCTTCCAGATCGCCCAGCAAATAAGAGCCAACCCAGTAATTTGAATATTTTTGCTTGCATTGGGATCCCGAGAAATCCACTAGAAATATTGCGTGAAATATGCAGGTCTATCTGTTGCTCCCACTGTCTTGGCCACCAAACTCCACACATACTTATCATCCTCATAGCCAAAGAAAAGATGAACAATCCCCTCCTCCTAATCACAGAAATGACATTTTATATTACCCACCCATTTTCTCATGTTCATGTTGTCTTTAGTTGCTATGGCATTGTGCCAGATCAGCCATAACCGGATTTTATTCTTCAGGGGCACCTTAGCTTTACAAAGGTGTTTAAAAGATCTATTTATGCAATTGCTAGACAAAAACTTGTATATGGAGCTGACCGTGAATACTCCACATTTATTCCATTTCCATTTTGGTTTGTCCTCAATATCATACAGAGCAATCGTTCTCAGTAAGCTTTGCAATTTTCTCAACTGACCCTGCAAATCACTATCCAACCATCTCCTAAAAGTACATCTCCATATCCTAGCAGATAAAGCAGATATTGAGATAACTTGATCATTGCAAATTTCAAAGAGCCTAGGAAACTTGTCTTTCACAGGTTGGTGCTGTTAGGAATAGACAACTTGTATTCCTCTGGGGGCCAAAGGCCACAATATATAGTACAGGTACAGGGCAAATATGTAGGAAGCCCCCTAACATATGGGGGAAATACAATATACAGATATATACATCTAACACCCCCCCTCAAACTCATGGTGGATCCACAACACTGAGTTTGGAGAGTAAGAAATCATGTCATGCTTCCGTCTGCCTTCGTGAAGAAATCCGCCAATCAGAATCAAGGCACATATCAAGCGCAACAACCTGAACCTGCACTGAGCACGTATAGAAAGCATCAACACCAATATGCTTGGTAAGCTCATGCTTGACCGGATCACGTGCAACACTAATAGCACCTGTCGCCGACAAAACCAGACCGGGTGTGGTAATGGAGACCCCAAAATCCGCAAGTAACCACCGTACCAGGTCACCTCAGTCAACAAGGCCATAGCACGCAACTCAGCCTCAACACTAACGGAAACCGCTTTGTTTCTTCGTCTTCCAAGCAATGAGCGAACCACCAAGAAACACACGAAGCGTAGTGAACGACGATCCTAAGGATCACTTTCCACGAAGGCCCGAGTAGCATGGAGCTGGAGGGAGCTGGAACGAGGAAAGAAAAGGCGACGAGTGATCGTACACGAAGATAACGAAGAACACGGAGAAGATGACTATAGTGAACCGTGGTGGGAGCGAAACAAACCGACTCGAATATGAACAGGATAAGAGATGTCGACGAGTGACAAGCCAAGATAAACAAGACTCCCAACAAGATGGCGAACGCATTGATCGAAAGAGGATCACCATCGGTGAGTTGAAGCTTAACATTAAGCTCCATAGGGGTCTCAACAGACGCTCATCCCCAAGAGCAAAGACGGCAAGAAGATCCTGAATATACTTTTCCTGAGAGATGTAAAAGCCATCAGAAGTGGAGGAGACCTCACTCCCAAGAAAGTATCGAAGAGGACCAAGATCAGTCATAAGAAACTGATCACGAAGACGAGCCTTAACAAAGGCGATATACTCAGGATCATCACCCAGTAATGATCATATCATCAACATAGAGAAGAAGGAGAGTGCGTCCACGAGGAGAAGTGTGAACAAACAACGCTGGATCATGAGCACTAGGGGAGAAACCAGCAGCAGTCACTACAGAAGCTGAAGGGTTCGCAGCATAGAAAACAAAAATTTTCCTACGGTGTGAACTAAATACCAAGATCTATTTATACTAGATACAAACAACGGGCGGATGTACATCCGTAGAGAACATACCCTTGAAGACCGACAAAGTTTAACGAGTCCAAACTCGTGGTTGATGTAGACGATCTCTTGCCGATCTCAAGATCGAGAGGAAGTCCTAGCGCCGCAAATCAGCGGCGCATCCGTGCTCGCACACACGTTCGAGGCACCGAGCAACCTCCGCCTCCTCGCTCCAGCGATGCAGCGGAAGCACAACTCTTTCTTGCCGAAAAGCCACCGGGAACATGTATCTCGCTAGTCCGAGACCATGGGGGATAAATTCTAGAGGGGGAGAGAGATCCTTCACGAGGAGGTGTGAGTGAGAAGTGAGAGGAGGGGCTCCTTTTATAGGAGGAGGGGGGGGAACCCCAAGGGGGTGGCGCATGGGGCTGCCTTGCCCTCCCTCATCATGTGGGTGGACACTCCACTCACAAAATGACCCTTCAAAAGTCCACTCAAAATCCCACTCAAAATCCCATTAAATTTCCACCAAATTTAATGCAAACTCTCATTAAATAAAACTCTTTATTTTATTCAGAATTTTGTCAATTACTTTAATGACAAACATTCACAAATAACCCCTTGCTAGAATTCTATTTCACATGCATAACCACTTTATGCAATTTCACCAAAACCTGCTTTCGATTCTAGTGAAATAAATTCGCGCTTGTTTATTCTTTCGGCATGAAACTTTTGCTCCAATTGGATGTCGGTGTCTCTTAAGTGTGTCACCCTACGGTTCGTGAATAATGCGGACATGATCGAGACCCTCTCGATCAATAATCGAAGCGGATCCGAGACCCATCGACTCCCACACATTCAACGATGACTTTCTTGTGATCGCTTAACCTTTACGCTAGTATCTTAACCCTTTGTCTCACGATATATTACATGTCCGAGATTCGATCATCGGTATCTCCATACCTAGTTTGATCTCGCTTCGACATGCACTCTTTTCTCGTTCCGTGATATAACATTCTAGTGATCAAATCACTTGCTTGCAAGCTAATCAATGTGATATCACCGAGGGCCCAGGGCCCAGTATATCTATCCGTCATCGGGATGAACAAATTCCACTCTTGATCCATGAGCCTCAACATAACACTTTATTAGTTCTCAACCCATCTTTATAATCACCTGTTACGGTGTGACGCTTGATGTTATCAAGAAACTCTTCCTGTTAGTGATTGACATGATCTCATGGTCTAAGGATTAGGATCACTGTAGTTGTTATAGCAATATAAACTCAATGACTTTGATCGTAATGCTATACTTCGATGAATGTTCATCACATCATTACACTAATGTTGTGATCCCGTTATTAACAACATCCAATGTCCATGATCGTGAAACCTTGATCATCTTGTTAATCAACGAGCTAGTTTATGAGAGAGGCTTAACTAGGAACTTTCTCTGGTTTATTAAACACACATGTATTAACGCTTCCGTATTAATACAATTATAGCATGCAAAATAAACATCTATCATATACTTGGAATACACATAATAAACAATTTATTATTGCCTCTCGTGGCATATTCCTTCGCCTCCCACTTGCACTAGAGACAATAATCTAGTTACATAGTGATATATCTAACACCCATTGAGTTCGTGTTGATCATGTTTTGCTCTAGGAGAGTTTTAGTCAACGGATCGCTACATTGAGATCCGTATGTACTTTCTATCTTTATATCTCCATCCTTGACATGCTCATGGATGGAGTGAAACCGCGCTTAATATGCTTGGAATGCTTGTGAGACCTTGGCTCTTTGGCATTGGCAATGGCACCATTGTTGTCACAATAGATCACCATTGGGTCCAACGCTTGCCACAACTCCTAGTTCGATATGAACTCCTTCATCCAAATCGCTCGAGCCGCTCAAGCAAGAACATATTCGGCCTCCGTTGTTGATCCCGCTACCACAGGTTGTTTGAGCTCCTCCAACTAACCGCTCCGCCATTCATGAGAAATACGTATCCGGATTGAGACTTAGAGTCATCCGGATCGGTGTCAAAGCTAAGCCGACATAACACTTAGCGACGAGCTCTTCTTCACCTCCAGATACAAGAAACATATTCTTAGTTCTTCTCAAGTACTTAAGGATATTCTTGACCGCTATCCAGGTTCAACTCGGATCCGATTGGTACCTACTAGTCAAACTAATAGCGTGTGCCACATCCGGTCTTGTACATAGCATGGCGTACATTATAGAGCTTATGGTCAAGCATAGGGACTTTGTCCATTATCTCTCTTTCTTCCGAAGCCGGACTTTGAGTCTTACTCAATGTCTTGCCTTGCAACATAGGTAAGAACCCTTCTTACTTCCGTCCATTTTAAACTTCTTTAAAATCTTATCAAGGTATGTACTTTGATAGCCCTATTAGGCGCCTAGATCTATCTCTATAGATCTTTATGCCTAATATGTAAGACGCTTCACCTAGGTCCTTCATTGAAAATTTGTCGCTTAGATAACTTTTAACACTGTTAAAGTTCTATATCATTTCGATCAATAATATGTCATCCACATATAGTATCGTAAATGCCACATTGCTCCCACTCACTTTCTTGTAAATACAAGCTTCTCCATAAGTTTGGACAAATCCAAACTCTTTGATCACCTCATCAAAGCGGAGATTCCAACTTCGTGATGCTTGCTTCAATCCATAGATGGATCGTGAAGCTTGCACACCTTGTTAGCATCCTTAGGATCGACAAAACCCTTTGGTTGTATCATATACAACTCTTCTTCAATATTACCATTGAGAAACGCGGTTTTGACATCCATCCGCCATATTTCATAATCGAAATATGCAGCAATTGCTAACATAATCCTAATCGACTTTAGCATCGCCACGGAGAGAAAGTCTCATCGTAGTCAACTCCTTGAATTTGTCGAAACCCTTTGCGACAAGTCGAGCTTTATAGATGGTCACATTACCATCAAGACGCTTTCCTTTTGAAAATCCATTTGTTCTCCACGGCCTTTCTACGTGAGGTAATTCCACCAAGTTCCAAACTTGATTTTCATACATGGATTCCATCTCGGATTTCATGGCTTCTAACCATTTGTTGAACTGGGCTCATCATCGCTTCTTCATACGTCGCAGGTCATTATTTTCATCAACCATGAAATTTATGACAGATTTCCGTACCGGGAGCCGCACTCCTGCTTGACCATGAGGTTCGGTAGTACTCTCTTTCGAGTTTCATGATCATTATCATTAGTTCCTTCTTCAGGTGGAGCCAACTCCGAACGACTTCTCCGGCCAAGGCTACTCGCCATACTTTGAAGAGAAGGTTCCATAACCTCTTCGAGTTCTACCTTCCGACTACTCACACCTTCGCGAGAAACTCTTTCTCTAGAAAGGATCCATTCTTGGCAACAAAAACCTTGCCCTCGGATGTGATAGAAGGAATACCCAATAGTTTCTTTAGGGTATCCTATGAAGACGCATTTTCCGCTTTGGGTTCGAGTTTATCCGGTTGAAGTTTCTTCACATAAACATCGCAACCCCAAACTTTAAGAATGATGACTTAGGTTTGTTTCCAAACCACAATTCATACGGTCGTTTCAACAGATTTAGATGGTGCCCGATTTAAAGTGAATGCAGCAGTTTCTAGTGCATAACCCAAAATGACAACGGCAAGTCCGTCTGAGACATCATAGATCGAACCATATCTAATAAAGTACGACACGACGCTTCGACACACCATTTATTTGTGTGGTGTCGGCAGGTGGTGTGTTGTGATTAACACACTCTTTCATCATGTGCTAAACTAAGTAACTTAGATACTCATACTCACGGTCGGGTAGAAATTGATCTTTAATTCTTTCTTTTCATTTGATTTCCACATCATTACGAAATTCCTTGAACTTTTCAAAGGTTTCAGAACTTGTGTTCATCAAGTAGATATATCAATAGTCATCAAATCACGAAAAATAAGTAAAAACAACGAACGATATCCACCTGCACTCATTGGACCACATACATACGAATGTATGATTTCCAATAAATCACGCCTGCTCCATTGAACCGAAAACGGCGTTCTAGTCATCTTGCCCATAAGGCATGGCTCACATGTATCAAATGATTCATAATCAAGTGATTCTAAAAGTCCATCCGAATGGAGCTTCTTCATGCGTTTAATGCCAATATGACCTAGACGGCAAGGCACATATATGCGGATATATCATCACTAAGTTTAATCCTTTTAGCATCAATATTATGAATATGTGTAACATTATCATCGAGATCCAACAGAAATAAACCATTCAACATTGGTGCATGACCATAAAAGATTTCATTCATATAAATGGAACAACCATTGTTCTCGATTTGAATGAAAACCACTTTGCATCAAACATGATCCAGATACAATGTTCATGCTCACAGCACCAAATAATGCTTATTTAAGTTTATAACTAATCCCGACGGTAAGTGGAGAGGTAGCGTTCGACGATCACATCAACGTTTGATCCATTGACACGCATCTTGACCTCACCCTTGGCTAGCGCGCGCCTGCCGCTCGCCCCGCGATCCGAAGCGGTGTCGCGTTCGCTGTTCGAGTTACAAATATTAGCAACTGTATCAAATACCGGGTGCTCACGAGCACTAGTCAAGTACACATCAATAACATGTATATCATATATACCTTTGTTTGCCTTGCCGCCTTCTTGTCCGCTGATACTTGGGGCGCTATGCCCAAAGGGCCCCTTACAATAGTAGCACTTCGGTATCGACTTAGGTCCAACTCGGGTTTCTTTTCAGCGCAACAGGCTTGCCGCCTTACTTCCTCCGCTTTTCCCTTCTTGTCTTTCTTGAAACCAAGGTTCCTATTGATCATCAACACTTGATGTTCCTTTTTGATCTCCACTTCTAGCTTTAAGCATTGATGTAAGCTCGGGAGACTTCTTCATGCCTTGCATATTATAGTTCATCACGAAGCTCTTATAGCTAGGTGGCGAGACCGCAGAACACGATGGATGCCTAAGTCAATGGGAATCGTTATTCCTAAGGACACAAGCTTATCGGCGTAATCGACATCTTGAGTACATGCTCACTAACGGAGCTGTTCTTCCATCATGCGCTAAAGAACTTTTCTCAAGCATTGTAGCTCTCACAAAGACATGTGTGTGTCGAAAATCATTTTCAACTCACCCATTGTATCAAAAGCATTGCTGCCAAACGCTTCGTTCGCTCTAGCCCATACAATATGCCGCAATGAACTAAGTTGTGGTCCTCCGACGAGTAAGATAGACATTCTTCTCCTCGTCAGGCATCACAAGGTGGGGCCTAACGCGCTTCTAGCACATATTGCTTTTAAAAGAGAGGAGAATCCTCAAATTCATGGCCCATTCAGTAAAGTTGCTACCGTTGCTAGTTTCTCTTCTCCATGAACGCATTGAAATTAAAAGGTGTGGTGCCATCTACAACAGAATTTGTAAAGTTTAGACTAAGTGTATGATAGATTGAGTTCAACTAATCTATATTACGAATGAACTCCCACTCAAAAGCGACATCCTCGTGTCCTTTTGGTGATTACATGAACCAAATCCACTACACCAAGTCCGATCATCACGTGAGTCTCAGTATAGCTTCAAAGGCGAGCAT
This sequence comes from Avena longiglumis, assembly GCA_030063025.1. Taxonomy (NCBI): domain Eukaryota; kingdom Viridiplantae; phylum Streptophyta; class Magnoliopsida; order Poales; family Poaceae; genus Avena; species Avena longiglumis. The sequence goes on along the minus strand of CP125973.1, from coordinate 49,628,406 downwards.
CAAATGGGCATCATATCAACTATATGACTCATGCTTAACCTTTCGGTCGTGTTCGAGGCCATGTTCTGACATGCTAGGCTCGCCAAGTTAGAACCTTAGTATTTTTGCGTGTAATCGCTTTTACACCAAGTATGGTCGAGGATCCAAGTACACCGATCATCACGTGATGTCTTGGAGCGTAAAACATAATCGGTGCATACTAAAGGAGAACACATTCTTATCTTGATATTTAAAATGAGGATCATCTTATTATGCTTAACAAAGCGCTAAACAAGCAATATAAGATGCAATCAAACATCATATGTTTAATAGTGAAATTATATGGTTCCCGCAGATGATCTCTATCATGTGCATCGTGGTATGATCACTATCATACCTATATGTGTAAATCCACAATCTATGGGTTTTATACGCTATGTGTGTTGTAAGAGTATCATCTCATACTTCTACTTACAACACTACCATATCATAACACTAGCCCAGCAACAATCTAAACTAGACGCCTCTAATTTATCCATTGCAAGTTTTACGTGGCTGAGGGCTTTCGAGATAGAACCGTTCTTACCTACGAACATGAACCACAACGAGGATAATCAAATTGTTGACAACTCTTGCAAAATAGATATTGACTATAGTAGGAGAGACACCGCTAGCCACTTATGCAAACTAGTTGCATGTCAAGCGTGAACAGGTCTCATGTGCGAGGACATGTAAAGTTTGTCCGCCGCTTCATCCCACTATGCCACCAATATCCAAAATCACAAGAAAGGAGCAACAACATGATCATCATCGCCACATACTCATATGTGTACTACCGTAAAGTATCTACGCATAGATCCGCTCGATACCATCAAGGGTTCGCAAGATAGAAAACAAAAATTTTCCTACGGTGAACTAAATACCAAGATCTATTTATACTAGATACAAACAACGGGCGGATGTACATCCAGAGAGAACATACCCTTGAAGACCGACAAAGTTTAACGAGTCCAAACTCGTGGTTGATGTAGACGATCTCTTGCCGATCTCAAGATCGAGAGGAAGTCCTAGCGCCGCAAATCAGCGCGATCCGTGTCGCACACACGCTCGAGGCACCGAGCAACCTCCGCCTCGCCTCCAGCGATGCAGCGAAGCACAACTCTTTCTTGCCGAAAAGCCACCGGAACATGTATCTCGCTAGTCCGAGACCATGGGGATAAATTCTAGAGGGGAGAGAGATCCTTCACGAGGAGGTGTGAGTGAGAAGTGAGAGGAGGGGCCTTTATAGGAGGAGGGGGAACCCCAAGGGGTGGCCGCATGGGGCTGCCCCTGCCCCCCTCATCATGTGGGTGGACACTCCACTCACAAAATGACCCTTCAAAAGTCCACTCAAAATCCCACTCAAAATCCCATTAAATTTCCACCAAATTTAATGCAAACTCTCATTAAATAAAACTCTTTATTTTATTCAGAATTTTGTCAATTACTTTAATGACAAACATTCACAATAACCTTGCTAGAATTCTATTTCACATGCATAACCACTTTATGTAATTTCACCCAAAACCTGCTTTCAGATCTAGTGAAATAAATTCGCGCTTGTTTATTCTTTTTCGCATGAAACTTTTGCTCCAATTGGATGTCGGTGTCTCTTATGTGTCACCCTACGGTTCGTGAATAATGCGGACATGATCGAGACCCTCTCGATCAATAATCGAAGCGGATCCTGAGACCCATATCGACTCCCACACATTCAACGATGACTTTCTTGTGATCGTCGGAACCTTTTACGCTAGTATCTTAACCCCTTTGTCTCACGATATCTTACATGTCCGAGATTCGATCATCGGTATCTCCATACCTAGTTTGATCTCATCGACATGCACTCTTTTCTCGCTCCGTGATATAACATTCTAGTGATCAAATCACTTGCTTGCAAGCTAATCAATGTGATATCACCGAGAGGGCCCAGAGTATATCTATCCGTCATCGGGATGAACAAATTCCACTCTTGATCCATGAGCCTCAACATAACACTTTATTAGTTCTGAACCCATCTTTATAATCACCCTGTTACGGTGTGACGTTTGATGTTATCAAGAAACTCTTCCTGTTAGTGATTGACATGATCTCATGGTCTAAGGATTAGGATCACTGTAAGTTGTTATAGCAATATAAACTCAATGACTTTGATCGTAATGCTATACTTGGATGAATGTTCATCACATCATTACACTAATGTTGTGATCCCGTTATTAACAACATCCAATGTCCATGATCGAAACCTTGATCATCTTGTTAATCAACGAGCTAGTTTATGAGAGAGGCTTAACTAGAACTTCGCTGGTTTATTAAACACACATGTATTAACGTTTCCGTATTAATACAATTATAGCATGCAAAATAAACATCTATCATATACTTGGAATACACATAATAAACAATTTATTATTGCCTCTCAGGGCATATTCCCTTCAGAAGCAAAGCGCTCAAACCAAGCGCGAGGGGCCTGTTTGAGGCCATAAAGAGAACGTCGAAGACGACAAACCATCCCCTCGAGAATAGAATACCCAGGAGGAGGCTGCATATAAACCTCCTCACTCAACTCACCATTGAGAAAGGCATTCTGAACATCAAGCTGGGACACAGACCAGTGACGAACAGAAGCAACAACAAGAAGAGTACGCAGGGTCATATGAGCCACGTGAGCAAAGGTCTCATCATAGTCACGACCATGCTCCCCGCCGAAAACCACGAGCCACAAGACGCGCTTTATAGCGCCAAGAGATCCATCGAGCGAGTCTTAATCTTATAGACCCACTTATATGTGATAGGACGAACACCGAGGAGGAGAAACAAGTTCCTGTGTGCCAAAGTTCTCAAGAGCAGCGATCTCTCACCATGGCCACCGCCATTCAGATGATGCTCGAGATCCCGATAAGAAGTCGCCAGAGGCAACAAAGACCATACCGACTAGGAGAGTAACGGTGGGGCACGACGATTTAATAGGACGAGTAGATGGAAGATCATCGGAGGAAGACGACGCAGAGACGATGAAGAAGAGGAATAGTAGAGGAAGACTTCGAGAACGAGGAGAACTAGGGGAACTAGAAGGAGCAAGAGGAGGACGGCGTCAAGAGGGGAAATCAGGGGAGAAGATCCTAAGAAGACACAATAGGTGTAGAAGGAGGTGTGTCGAAAGAGAAGAAAGAGATATCTTCCACCGGTAAGTGCCAATGAGGGACGAGGATAGAAAGGACGTCTCATCAAAAGTAACATCACGAGAGATACGCATCCGACCACCACAGGTCCCAACAGCGATAGCCCTTATGCTCATCATCGTATCCAAGGAAGACACACTCAACAGATCGAGCGGCTTTGGTGCTCATGAGGAGCAAGGAGAACATAGCAACACAACCAAACAAGCGCAGGAGTAGTCCGAGACCGCCCAGAGGCGCCAAGAGGGATACCACCTGCAAGGCAAGGCTGAATATTGAGGAGATAAGCCGATGGCAAATTTCAGCCTTAAAATGCGCGGGATAGAAGAAGCAATCATCGAAGCGCCAGTGGTCTCAAGAAGATGGCGATGCTTACGCCAAGAACGCCATTCTCGGCATGTGCCAGACAAGAGAACTGAGCAAGGGTGCCTCGCCAAAGAAGAACACTCGCAACATCCGGGAGATATACTCACCAGCAGAATCAGCACGAAATACACGAATGGGGGTAGAATGCGGACCGAGTACGGACCATGGCAAAACGCTGATATATGGAGAGCACTTCATCGCGAGAGCGCATAAAATACAACCAAGTGTACCGAGAAAATCATCGATGAATAAAATATAGTAGCGATGGCCCCTTTCGCTTAAAGGAGCGCCCCAAACATCGGAATGAACTAAATCAAAAGGTCGCTGAGATACGACGCTAGTAGGATATGGAAGCTGAATCTGCTACCCAACCTACAAACGACAATGTAAAGACCCATCTCCGAGATGCACTTAAGACCACGATGAACTAATGACGACAGGCGGGAGTCACAAAGGTGACCAAGACGATGATGCCACTGCTGAAATGAGCTGGTAGCAGAGGCGACGATCGGAGAAGAACTGGCAGATGAAGTGGAAGCGGAAGGAACACGAAGCCAGTCTAACTCCCAAAGTCCTGAAGAGTCACAGCTGCGAGGGCCAGCTCCAACCAGGGCCTGTGCGACGGTCCCGACAACAAGAATCAAGATCAAGAATGACACGACAACCGTGAGTCAAGAAGCTAGCAGAGAATGATTCATTTTAAGAAGAGGGACATGAGAAATATCAGAACGAAAAAGAAGAAGTAGAAAGGGTGCCCGACTAGAAACAGGAAGAGAGGTACCATCACCGTAAAAACACGGACGTGAGAAGGGAGAGAACGAAGAGCGTATGTAAAGAAGACTCGGATGTCATATGAAAGGAAGCTCCAATCCAGATACCACGGGAAGTACTGATCGTAGAAGGTGGTGGTCGCAAGGTTGAAGAATCGGCATGTAACCAGAGTGCGTCGAAGAAGAGTCTCAGAGCAAGCAGCATCGAAGACTCGATAATGTCATGATCGAGAGCAACCGTGAAGACCGGAAGGAGCCGGCTGCCCACGAGCCTCGTGTCACGACGAGACTGGGGTCCTGTATAATGGTGGCCCAAGTGTGGCCATTCTGTAATAAGAGCGAAGGAGGAGAACCACGACGACCTCGACCACGACACCGGTGCCGACTCACCCCGAGGCCGCTGGCACCTGACTCGACCACGACTGGAGGAGTGCGTAGTATAGGCGGAGGCACAGGGGCACGCGGCTGAGCCGAGGGACCAGATGGCATAGGAGGACCACGAGTAGCAACCACGGATGGAACCGCAAGAAGACCAGCACCACGGAGACGGGTCTCCTCACCAAGCTCGCAACACCTCGAGAGCGAAACACGACCACGAGCATTCAGCTGAGCATGCCGGGCTCAAACTCTGGCGGCCGAGACGTAAACTCATATGCGGTGAAACTCCAACCGAGCACAATCACCGCAACACGAGCATGTGCCACAAACAACATTTAAGAGAGTCAAGTCGACGCCAGATAGCAGACTGAGTATAGAACTCATCAATAGTAGAATCACCCTGTGGAGAGCATGCTCTGGAACCACAGGTAAAGAGCATCCCCAGACGGCCGATAGCGCTGACGAAGATGCGCCCACTGAGCGGCAACAGTAGGGAGACTCATGAACTCAGCAGCATACTAGGGCAGAACACTAGAGGTGAGAACAGCAGCAGCACGAGCATCCTCATCAACCCACTGAGTGTAAGCAGTCAAAGCGTGTCGATAGGCCTCGAGATCAGAAGAGTACTGCTTGAACTTCAGGTCATAAGCAGCAACAACACTATCATCAGCACTCTGAGCAGCATCCTTGGCCTCCTGAGAAGCATCAGCACCGAGAACAATCGGCGTCGGCGGAAGAGGAGCTACAGGAGCAGGGGGCACGATGGACAGGAGACCTCGCCGGAGAGCACACCCCAAAGACGGAGACCGCGCATGTGAACGCGCATAAAGGCAGCGAAATCAGGATAATTCGTGCCATCGAAAATCACCGGGCAGCGAGGAATCGCAACATAACCCGAGGAAGAAGACATCTCTTTTTTTTTGTATATAGGCCGAACTTGCAGGCAGAGAGCAGCCAAAATCCGGCCAAATTCCGGCTAACCAGGGCAAGGGGCAGTGCCTAAGAGCCGGAGGAGACCAATTCCGGCCGCCAGTGATCGATTCCGGGCAGTGGTGACGGCCGGCGAAGAGGAGAGCAACAGCGGGCAGCTCGGTAGCTGGATGGCCCGTTCGTGTGGATCACGTCTTGGGAAGAAGAGTCCCGTCAGGTGGAGGGACGTGTAGTCACGAGGATCTGGCAGCACGCGTGTCCGATCGGGAATCTGGCAGCACACGTACGCCGGACTGGCTTCAATCTGGCAGCCCACGCGTGGCTGGAGCTCGGCGGCTGGGAGGCCCGCGCGTGGAGGATCGATCTGGGGCGGGACACGTGTGGATCACTTGGTTAATTAGCACTTGATCGCTTCACGTTCCCGTGTGCGCTGGTCCAAGGTTCGAATCCTGGCGGTGGGATCAATCTGGTAGCCCGCGCGTGGAGAACGAGAACAATCTGTATATCGATCTGTATATCGATATGTATATCGATCTGGGAGACTGATCTGCACAGAAACTGAACAGGGGGCTACCGGTCTGGAGAGGAGACCGATCTGGAGGACACTGAGAAAGGCGGCAACCGGCAGCGGCGACGACGGCAAGACCGTCGACGACAGGGACGGTGGCGGCTGCAGCGACGAAGTTGCGAGTATGAAGAGGCTAACTTGGCTCTGATACCATGTTAGGAATAGACAACTTGTATTCCTCTGGGGGCCAAAGGCCACAATATATAGTACAGGTACAGGGCAAATATGCAGGAAGCCCCCTAACATATGGGAAATACAATATACAGATATATACATCTAACAGGTGCCCACACCAAGCATCATGCCCAAAATCAGTTCTCCTCCCATTTCCAATAATCATGACTCTACCCATCAAATAAAGTTGTCTCACATGTAACATATCATACCAACTTCCCAAATACATGGCTCTAACAAATGACTGCCAAGGGCCAACTTCAGCTTTCAATTTCCACCACCATTTACACATAAAACTGATACTGAATTTAGTAAGATCTTTCACTCCCATACAACCTTTAATTTTTGGCTTGCAAATCAACTTCCACTTCACTAGATGATATTTCTTCTTAGATTGCTTATTCTGCCACACAAAAAGCCTTCTAGGCTTATCCACTTCTTCAATATTTGTTTTGTGAAGAAGGAACATAGACAGCTACAGAAGAAAGGCAGGCATTAACTTTTGTTACTCTGCCAGCAATAGATAGGGCACCACCCGTCCAACAATCCATCATTTTTTCCACTCTATCTCCCCAAAATCCCATTTCCTCCACCGAATTATTTTTTGCACTAACAGGTACTCCTAGATACTTAATAGGCCATTTCCCCTGCTAAAAATTAAACATTTTAGCATATTGTTGTTGTTTCACCTCATCTTCCAAAATCATCAACACTTCAGTTTTATCATAGTTGATTTTCAAACCAGACATAGCTTAAAAAATGTAGCAAAATCTTGAGATTCCTAGGCCCCTCAAACTCATCTTTAATCACCAGAATGATATCATCTGCATATTGCAAAATAGCAATGCCTCTATCCACCAGGTTATTAGCAAGCCTAGTAAGCAAACTAATAGCCCGAGCAGTGTGAGTCATCTTAGCCAAATAATCAGCAGCAACATTAAACAAGAAATGGAGAAAGGATCACCCTGCCTTACCCCTTTATGGCTGCCAAAATAGGGTCCTAGTTCATCATTCACCTTCACACTGAGTGTTCCATGAGTCACCATATTCTTAATCCTAGACATACTTCTCTAACCGAACCCTTTGTGAGAGCAACAATCAAATAAAAAGTTCCAATCCACCTTATCATATGCTTTCTCAAAATTAATCTTTAGGACCATCCCATGTTCCTTTCTGAATTTTGATTCTCTAAATTCTCATGCAACAATTCAACACCATCCATAATATTACTCCCTTTGATAAAAGCAGTCTGACAAGGATTAATCACTTTTCCATTATTGGTTTTGTCCTCATAGTCACTACTTTAGTAAAAAAATAACAGCACCTGGAGTAAGCAAATAGGCATGTATTTTTGAATCACATCGACATCTCCCCTTTTGGAACCAAAGTAGTAATTCCATAATTGATTCTGCTCAAGTTAATTTTCTCTGCATGAAAATCATGAAATATTGGCATTAAATCTCCTTTAATAATGGGCCAACATTGTTGATAAAACTCTACTGGAATCCCATCAAGAGTAGCAGCTTTATTCTTATCCATCTGAAAAATCACTTGCTTCTGGCTCATCCTAAGTGAAAGGCTTATCCATTTCCATTCTATCTTATTCGGATAAATTTTCATGTGCACCCCACAAATCATTTCTCAGCCTGATACCAGAACAAAATGCAGGGCCAAACAGATCTTTATAGAAGGTAGTTGCATGTTCTAAAAGATCAAAAGTGCGCTTGATTATCCATTCCCATTTAATAGAGAGAAAATATATTTTTATCTCTTCTTCCATTAGCAACTATATGGAAGTATTCAGTGTTGTTGTCCTCTTACAACAACCATTTCTCACTAGACGTTTGTTGCCAGCAACTCTCCTATTTTTCATGGATTTTCATCAACGAAAGTTGAACCTAACTTTTCCTTCTAAGTTGGTCCTGAGATAGCAAACCACTCTCTTCTAAGTCCTCCAGTCTCTGTAATTCAGCAGCAAGCTGTTTCTTCCTCTTCTTGTCTTCACCTTTGATATTAGCCCCCAACCCGTTAAACTATTTTTTTTACTCTTTTTAGTTTTAGGACAAAATTGTCCAAAGTATCCTTAGCTATGGTTGGTTTGTTCCAGTAGTTTTCCACTCTAGAGAGAAAATCCACCTCCTTGACCCAACTTTTTTCAAACCTAAAAACATTCTTCTTTACATCTAAACCATCCTGGTATCAATAATAAAAGTGTTGTGATCTGAAGCCTCCCTGGTCAATTTGTGAACAACGACCATAGAAAAAAGTAATTCCCCTTCTCTGCTAACAAGAAATTTGTCCAATTTTTCAAGGGTTGGAACATATAGATTATTAGACCAAGTAAAATAACCACTTGACATGTTTAGCTCTCTCAACTAATGTGTATTAATAGGAGTTTTGAAAATTTCAGGCCACTTGTGAGATCTAATCACCTTGTTCTTGTCAAAAGCAAAACGAAGAATATTAAAATCACCTCCAATTAATAAAGGGAGGCTTTAGCACAGACATCAGCCAATTCCACCAAGAAATCTTCCTTCTTCCTAAGCTGCTCCATCAATAATTACCCAACACCAATCTTTCTGAATTTTAATATCAGTCACAATAACTTTCATATGAAATCTGCCTTTACTCACGTTCTGAATAGTAAAATTTGATTTTTTAACTCCACCTAAAATGCCTCCAGATTTACCCACAAATGGAATCCAGCTCCAACAAAATTGATCAAAAGGATCAATTTTCCTGAAAAAAATGGAGAATAGTCTTTCTTCATAGTCTCCTGCAACCCAATAAAATCCAGAGAATATGTACCACACAAATCTTGCAGATAAGAGCTGACCCCTTTCTTGCCCACACTCCTACAATTCTAACTGGCACCTATCATAAGAATTTGGAGTTTTTCTTCCTAACTCTGGATCCAGTCAATACTCTACAGAGGGTGGATGATGGCGTTGCGTCAACGTGGAGCGCTTCGTTGGGAAACTCCAAGAGGAAGGTGTGATGCAGCACAGCGGCAAGTTTTCTCTCAGTAAGAAACTGAGGTTATCTGTCGGGGGGATAACCCCGGTAGGGTCACGAGAGGGGAAACATAGCGCAGCTGAGTTGGCTCCGAGTAAAAAATGAATCAGGCCGGGTAAGAACGGCCGGGAAAGATAAGCATGAGAGCCGAGATACAAACTATCTCGGCCCGTATAGGACAAAGTTGTAACCCTTGCAGGTACCAACGAGCCGAGTCAACCGAGGAAGGCCCGAGTCAAGAAGGACACGTGGCACCTTTCCGAGTAAGGTTCAGGAAGGACCATGGTAAAGCATGGTCAAAAGAGAAGGGCGACGTCGGGTGACACAAAAGGAGCCGGGTGACGCCCAAAGAAAGCGCTGACATACAAAGTAATAGCGTGACGCCAAAAAGAACAAGAAGCAGCGTACCAGAAGACCGTTAGCTATCAAGCTTTATGGACCGGGCCTATGGGCTTAGGGCAAGCCCATAACCCGGCCCATATTGTAGGGACCAAGATCCAAACAGTAAACCCTAGAACCCAAAGGGGTATTATCTAGCTAGCACTGCCTATATAAGGGAGGGCATAACAGTAGTAGAAGGAGGTTGGACCAAGTAGAGAACAGGTGCTGCGTACTCAAGCCAATACAGCTCAAGGAGCACTTGTAATCTTTGGGATATCAATCAAATTGTCAAGTGTGGAGAGTTCATCTTGTTCTTCGTGCATGGCTCGACCGTGCACTCCCTCCCCGGTGACCACAAGCACCCATTCGGCCCCCAACTTCAGCCTACCCATGGCATATGCCATGCCACCACCACGACAGTTGTCGCCCACCGTGGGGCAGAATCAGGTGCTTGATGGAGTCTTCATCCGGACGGGCAACATCATCGCCAAGACCGGCGAGTGCGTCTACTCCGGCCTTATCCATAGGTTTGGAGCGCTCAACTTCATCAACGACAACGCGGGCTGCTTTGGGACCAAGCCATTCCCTAGGGGCGGTTGCTTCATCAAGTTAGGCGAGCACCATGTCTACGTCGCGGTGTGCGTGGAGAGCGCATATCCTGAGCACGTCGTCCTGGCGCCGGATCCTCCAACGTCTCCAGTCGCTGGGAAACCTCTCCAACTCGTCTCCATGGAGGTAATGATGACAGCCCCAAACCCCATAGCTCCCCCAGTAGTTCCAGTAGAGAATGAGAACGCAGAGGAAGGAAATCACAAGGAAATGCCAAGGGCTGCAAGAACAACAAAGGCGCCGCTGGAAAAACCAAAGAACATAGCTAGGAGCAAAAGAGCTAAGGAGCTGCAGGAAGCGATAGACAAGTTGGCAGAGCCAGTGGCACAAGGAACTGACCCGACGCGTGTGCAAGCCGGGTTGGAAGAAACCAGGATAAAAGTCCTGGAGAAAGCAAAGGAGCTATCACAGTTACAGCAGGATATGGATATCACTATCCGAGATCTTAACTCGGCAAATCGAGTCAAGGGCGCAAAGACCCAGCTTGATGCAACGAGATTGAGAGGAAGGAACCTCAACGAAGAACTGTCAGATGCGACATCAAAGATAACACCAGAGAACAGCAATGAGACGGCCATGCGTCCAACGTACAACACAGCAGCAGCTAATCTGCGAGCGGTAGAAGTAGCAATGGCAAAATTACCCCACTTGGAGGGGGAAGCAAAGAAAAGGCAGCAAGAACGAGTCAATGAGCTTGTAAAAGCAGCCATCATGCTAAATGAGGCATATTACAGAGCAAATCCAGGTATAGCAGGGAGATCACAGCTGGTTCACTCGGGGACTCCTGTCCCGGCAAGATCGGCTGGGCACACGGCATCCTCACCCGGAGCGTCACCCAGGACGAGAAAAGAAAAAAGTGTGGATTCTAGAAAAAACAAGCAAATGGTCGCCTATGATCCGGCAGTAGTTCAAGGAAACCCGGCGCATGCACAAGGGGCAAAAAGAAATAATCCCCAAGAAAATGAAAACCAGAAAAAAATTGGACAGAGAAATGACAACGGAGGGCAAAATTTTGCGCCTTGTACTCGGCGCACAACTCACTCGGCAGGAGGAGGAAATCCGGCTCCGAATAACGCACCAGCTCAGCCGGAAAGAAGACAACAGAGCGCGGGAAAAGCAGTTCAACAGCTAGTTGACCCGAACGCGAATAAGTATAATGATTGTTACTCGACCATGGTAAATGACGGGTATGAGCTGCCGGATCATGCATATCAAGCAATGTGAGCGAGATACGGATGTAGGAACCTTCAGCCGGATGATGCCAGGATGAAGCTTGACCGCATAAAAATGGCAGAGATAATTGAATCACAAGGTCCGCAGGGTCCACTGTGCTTTGGCCCAAGGATGATGGAATCACAAATGTCCATGTCGGCACTCACCAACCCGCATGGCAATGTGTCATTTCAAGCTACCAAGGAAACCAAGAAGGTGTAGTGGATGAAACTTTCCCAGAGCGCACAGTGACCATTGGGGCTGGCCTTACAGATAAATAGGAAAGCGAGCTCACCAGCTTCCTTCGTGAGAATCGGGACATCTTTGCATGGTCCACTCAAGATCTGCAAGGAGTTCCGAGGGAGCTGGCTAAGCACTCTCTTCATGTAATACCAGATGCAAGGCCGGTGAAGCAACCCCTCCGCCGCTTCGCCAAAGATAGGAGGAAAGTAACAGCGGCCGAGATTGCAAACTTTTAGCTGCTGGATTCATCATGGAAGTGCTGCACCCGGACTGGTTGTCAAATCCAGTCCTGGTCGAGAAGAAGAAAAATGACCCGAACGTGGCAGTGGTATGGCGCATGTGTATTGATTACACGAACCTCAATAAGGCGTGTCCGAAAGATCCATTTCCTCTGCCTCGGATCGATCAAGTCATAGATTCTACTGCTGGGTGTGAGTTGTTGTCATTTGTGGATGCATATTCAGAATTCCATCAGATTCCTATGACTCCAAATGATCAAATAAAGACAGCTTTTATCACCCCGTACGGGGCTTATTGCTATCGCACCATGCCATTCATATTGAGAAATGCAGGTGCAACATACCAAAGATGCATGCAAAAATGCTTACAAGATCAATTGGACAAAAATGCTCAAGTATACGTCGATGACGTGGTAATAAAAACCAAACAAAGTCATACTCTAATTGAGGAGTTGCGTCAAACATTCGCAAACTTGAGAAGATTCCGGATGAAACTTAACCCGGAAAAATGTACATTTGGTGTCCCGGCTGGCAAGTGACTCGGATTCCTTGTATCCAGCCGAGGAATTGAAGATAACCCAACAAAGATCAGGGCCATCGAAAGAATGGAATTGCCAAAACCCCTCAATGATGTCCAGAAGTTTACTGGATGTCTGGCTTCATTGAGCAGGTTTGTTAGTCGGCTAGGCAAAAAAGCCCTACCACTATATCATCTGATGAAAATATCATACAAATTCACATGGACACAGCAAGCTGATAGCGCTTTGCATGAATTAAAGAAAATGTTGGCAACATCACCAATATTAGCGTCACCACTATCCAAGGAGCCAATGCTGCTCTATGTCGCCGCAACCAACAGAGTTGTAAGTGCAGTAATAGTGGTTGAACGTGAAGAAGGGGAAAATCAGTCCAAAGACCAGTATATTACTTGAGCGAAGTGCTCTCTGTCTCGAAACAGAATTACCCACATTATCAGAAGATGACATATGGGGTATATATGGCAGTAAAGAAGCTAAAACATTATTTTCAAAAACACCCAATCCGGTAATATGCGAGGCACCTATCTCGGATATATTGGGCAGCAAAGATGCCGTGATTAATAAATGGGCCATTGAACTGGCACCATACACTCTACAATATGATAGGCGTGATGCAATAAAATCTCAAGCCGTTGCGATTTCTTTGTAGAATGGATGGAGATGCAAATCTGAACCACGCCGGATCCAAATTCTGGAAAATGCATTTTGATGGGTCCAAGACGAGAATGGGTGCAGGCGGGATAGTGCTCACATCTCCAAAGAGGGATCAACTGAGGTATGTGTTGCAAATTCATTTTGCTGCTTCTAACAACGTTGCCGAGTATGAAGCACTTGTCCATGGCATTAAAGTAGCCAAGGAAATTGGTATCAAAAGGATCATCTGTTTTGGCGATTTGGATTTGGTGATTCAGCAAGTGTCTGGACATTGGGATGCACTGGACGCAAACATGGCATTATATCGCTTCCACGCACAACAAATTTCGGGATATTTTGACGGTTGTGAATTTCATCACATTCCTAGAGCACAAAATGAGGCAGCAGATGTATTATCCAAACTAGGGTCATCTAGGCAAGCAATACCACCAGGGGTAGCATTGGAGCATCTCAGGAAGCCATCGATCAAGCCGTCACCAGAGTCCGAATCAATCAGGATCATCCCGGCGAGTCAGGAATCAGAGGCAGTGCCAATGGACATCGACTCAGGGGTAGGTTCGAGTCACTTGGGGACTAATCCGTTCAATTCAGTGGTCGCCGAATCACACTCGGGCACTCCTCAGGTTATGCCGGCAGAACATATCTCGGCGGAACCAATGGACATTGATGTTGAAGCAGACCCGGAACCACTAATATCAATGTGGGCACAGCCAATATTCAGTTATTTGAAAGATGGAACCTTGCCGAGTGATGAAACACTGGCAAGGCAAATGGCACGAAGGGCAAAATCATACACCATAATCAACAAGGAACTCTACAAGCGAAGTGTGACAAGTGTACTACAGCGTTGCATCAGCTCAGAGCAAGGCCAGGAGATCTTATTGGATATCCATCAGGGAGAGTGCGGGCACCATGCGTCATCAAGAGCGTTGGTATCCAAGGCATTCCGACATGGATTTTACTGGCCAAGCGCATCAGCACAAGCGCAAGAGTTAGTCGGGAAATGCAGTGGTTGTCAACACTATGCGTCCAAGTCACATTTACCAGCGTCTGAATTGAAGACTATACCAATCACTTGGCCTTTTGCAGTATGGTGCCTGGATATGGTAGGACCATTCAAACCAGCAAGGGGAGGCATGATTCATATCTTGGTCATAATCGATAAGTTCACCAAGTGGATAGAAGTGAAGCCAATCAAGAAATTGGACGGTAAAACAGCTGTCACATTCCTAAGGGATATAATCCTCAGATACGGTTACCCGCACAGTGTGATCATGGACAATGGCACAAACTTTGCTGAAGGAGCTTTTGCTCACTTCTGTGGGAAACACCAAATAAGACTCGATGTAGCATTAGTCCCCGCCGACGTAGAATAAAACTCGACGTAGCATCAGTCGCCCATCCAGAATCAAATGGACAAGTTAAATGGGCTAATGGCTTAGTTCTGTCCGGGATAAAACCCCGCTTAATGGAACCACTCCAGAGATCACCTGGTTGTTGGATAGAGGAACTACCCTCAGTACTGTGGAGCTTAAGAATGACTCTGAATCGATCAACTGGTTATACGCCATTTTTCCTTGTATATGGGGCTGAAGTTTTGCCTGCCGACATAGAATATGACTCGCCAAGGATAAGGCAATACTCGGAAGCCGAGGTAAAAGAGGCCCGAGAAGATGGAGTAGATTTACTCGAAGAAGCAAGGGGCGCATTCTCCATATCGCTATATATCAACAAAATCTCCAACGCTACCATAGCGGAAAGTGCAACCTCGTGTTTTCGAGAAGGAGATATGGTGCTAAAAGGTCTGCAGCAAATACCGAATGCATAAATTATCGCCTCCTTGGGAAGGTCCATTCATTGTAAGCAAAGCATTGCACAATGATTCCTACTATCTCATAGACGCTCGTGAAGCGCAAAAGAACAAGGCGGACAGGTCAGGAGATGAAACCAAAAGGCCATGGAATGTGGCACTGCTTCGTCCCTTCTATACTTAGGAGAAGCAGTGCATGTATCACTTGAACTCTCATATGTCGGATGTCTTTGTCGGCTATGTGCTAATAATAAAATGGTATGATTCGAAAAACTGACTCGGGGACTACCCCTTAGGCTTTCCATTTCAATTATTTTACGTCGGCTGGCGTGATATCCGAAATTTATCTCGGAACAAGTAGTGTTTACTTGGAAGAAATCAACTCTTCGACTATGCTGTTGTCCAAAAACACGGCTTCATGGCAAGCAAGATAAAAAGATCTAAGACGGGTAAACACGAATGCCAGATAAATACAAGGGAGAAACGCGAGTTGGCTTTAGTTTTTGCCTAACTGTCTACAGGTTGTGTTATGCTATGTGTCGAGTAATCTCGGCCAAGTTATCCAAGTTTCATACCCGCTAACTAAATCCTTCATACTTTGAGATCCTAAGGTCGAACGCCGAAAAATGGTAGACAAAGGCCAAAGGCAAGGAAAGGTGACACGACAAAATGAAACTCGGGGACTTGTCCTTGAGTAATTCACACTCAAAGCATAACGCAAAATATATAAAGCCTATCACAAGGCACATAGTCAAACTTCAAGTGCAATGTACGTTACATTTGTACCCGGCATACCGGGGATCTAATAAAAGTTCGAGTATTTGTTGGCCTAAGGAGTAGGAGAACTCGGAGGAGCATTCTCGGAGCCAGGAGTGCTTGGAGCATCGGCCGGGTGAGGGGCATCTGGATCATCTAACTCGGTCGCCTCGCTGTCGCCACCTTCTTCAGCAGGAACTTCAACGAGCGGGTCGCCAAGGTCGGGGAAGCTGGGGCCTTCACACCAAGCGTGCACCATGGTGTACTCGATCATGGCATAAGCTCGCTCCTGGCGCTTCTTGATCAACTCCGGGTCGTTCAACCATTTGCCATCTCCCCTTATGCGAGAAATAACATCAAGGTTGATGTCCTCGTACCATGAAAGCACGAAGGAGAGAGCCTTGTCCGCTGCAGCCCGACCGGCCGACTCACGCCATTGATCCAGTCGGTCTTCAGTAAGGAGCAATCTGTCAGCGAGTGGCTCGATGAGTTCGGGTGGGTCTTCATTCGGCCAGAGCATGCGAAACACATGGATAGCCGCTTTGAGAAAGTCCACACCACAGGATCTGAGGGTCTTGACCCGTTCAGACACCACTGCAAGGAGCTCCTCCATGGACACCTCGCCGTCAGCAACAGCACTAGCTTCGGCTCTCACTTTCTTCATGGCTCGGATGGCAAACATGTTGGCCTCAAGAAAGTTCTCTGCAAGCAAAAAGAGAAAGTTAGCAAATAGCAAGGGCAGATGGAAGAAATCCAGCAGGACTTGGACAATGCGTAAAGAGTAAGAACTCACTACCGAGAAAGAAGTTGATGGCAGCGAGCTTGCTATGCCAAGTCTTGGTCTTGGCTTGAAGGGCGTCGAGGTTCATATTTGTCGACTCGACCAATGACTTGGCCTCGTCGAGCAGCTTCTTAGTCTTCTCGGTGCTGGCAGCCTGCTGCTCGTTCTTCTCGGCAAGCTCCTCCTTCAGCCCTTTCACCTCGGCCAAGTGATTCTGCTCCGTCTCAGCCATTAATTCCTTCAGCCGAGTCACCTCATCTTTCTCCTTCTGGAGTTCGGCTTGGTGCTTCTCTGCTTATTCAGAACAAATATTTGTCAGTACCAACAAAAAAATTCAGCAATTGGCTTAGGGAGGTAAGAAATTTACTCTCGGCCTCGCTGATTCGCGAGTGAAGTTCATTGATGGTGGACTAAGCAGTGGCTGTGAAACAAGAGTGAGAGGAAAAATGAGAAGATGGACTAAGAAAAATTACACCAAATGAAAAAGAGGAAGAGAAAAGATTTTACCTTGGCCATAGGTGTCGGGCAGAGCTTCTCATACGCAAGTTCGAGCTGCGATGCGCCGCAGATCGAGATCTTGATGCACCTTGGTGCTCGTTATGTAAGCTAATCAAAGAAGATGAAATAAGAAAGAGTCAAGTCAGCGACCTACCGAATAAAAGCTTAAGAGCTTACAAATGAAAAGTTCCTTACTCGGCAGTAACCTCGAGGGCTAGGGATTGAAGCTCTAACATGAGTTTGGCACAAAGGAATCAAAGGGCTTAAGAGCTTACAGCCGAGTAAGTTCCTTACTCAGCAGTAACCTCGGGGGCTAGGGATCGAATTTCTAATATACAGGCTTGGGGTAAAGGATTTGAAAGCTAAGTGACTATTGAAGAGCTTACAGCCGAGTAAGTTTCTTACTCGACTTTAACCTCGGGGACTAGGTGATATGCATAAAGGAAATACTCACTGATACAAAATAGTAAGAAGTTAATTTACCTCGTTCACTTCGTCGGCGCGGACCATCAGAGCAATGGCCTGCTGGGTCATGTCGGAGACAGCCTTGGGGCCCAGCTTCATCTTCTTCCCGGCACGAGTGTTGACCTCCTGATCGCCTGTTGCATTCCATGCCACAGCGTAAGGTTCAGCCGAACCAAGGCTCTTGCCACTGAGCGTCCGAGTGAGAACTCGACCCGTTTTTAGGGCGGTTCCCATAGTGGCACGGGTTGCAGCGGCAGAAGTATGGAGGGTAACAGCCCTGGAGTCATCACCTGACCCGGCAGCCGCAAATTCGTCCCCCTTACCCGTTGAAGCGAGCTTTGTCGCAGACGTCGGAGGCCGGATCTGAGGAGCAGAACCCGGAGCGCAAACTAGAGTTGTTTGCTTGGAAGAGCTGGATTTTCCAGAAGAGGGGCGAGTAGAACCAGAAGCCTTGGGATGGGTCTCGCCCTTTGACATAATTTGGGAGCGAGTAGGAGGATTTGGAGAAGATCTTGGAGCCCCCTGACTGGGTTCAGCAGTTTTGCCGGCTACAAGATCAGGAAGTTGTTCATTCACATCAGCTTGAGGGCTGATGCCAGAGGAACTGGTGGCAGAGGGTTTCTCGGTGCCAGACTTGTGGGCACCAAGATCAGGAAGTTTTTCCTGGCCAACGCCAGGAGCGCTAGCCGAATGACCCACCGGGTCTGACTGACACTGAGAAGCGTGAGCCTCAACAGTGCTAGCCTCAACCCGGACGGGACTCGGCGCCGCCGAGTCAGCTGGAGGAGGTGCAGGCCTAAGCGGCGAGGCAATGCTAGAAGCAGCCTGACTCGCCATCAAAGGTGCAACACTGAAAATAACAAGACATATATAAGAGAACGGCAGTGATGAGAAAGGAAAGAACAGAGAAGGAAAAGTGCGAAACTTACCCGGTGACGACCGGGTCGCGGGCTACTCGGCACGTGACTCGGCGCCCAGCAGCTTAACGAGTCACACCCAGGCTGGCAGCAGGAGCTGTCGGACTGGGCTTGTTCTTCTTAGTCGGCTGAGTGCTGGAGGAGGTTCCGCGTCACTTCGGCTTAGCGACGGGAATCTTGCCGACTCCGCCCACAGCGAGAGGAGGAATGTCATGTACCTGGTCAGCTGCAGAAGTAAATAACGGGCTTACTCGGTTAAGCAAAGAGATTAAGCTCACAAGGCATATACCTTCAAAAGTGTATAATCATCATCCTCATCATCGTCAGACCAGTCTTGTAAGGGATTGCGAGATTGACTCTTACCAAGCGAAGCTGCGGTGCGATCGGCATGAAGCACTCCAGTCATACTCGACCTCATCCGAGTCGAGAGGTCCCATGATAACCAGCAGGAGGGACAAGATCACATCAACTGGTGAAGGATATTCTACGAAAGACAAACAGAATGAGAGACTAAAAACTAAGCTAAGAGTGGCAAAAGAGCTAAAGCCTACTCGGCGAGAAAGTAATCCGGAAACTTACCCAGGGGACAGGCCTGACCCGGCTAAACGGAGGGCAACTCCAGGCCCAATCATCCGCCAAGTTCAGTTTAAATATTGAGCTTACTCGGCGGGCGATGGAGTCATGGGTGAGCTCTTAGTGGAATGCCGAGTGGAATCATGGGACCCGCTCATGAGTGGATCCTGGCTTGGATGGGGCTTACCCGGCGTGAGATGAAGGTGCACATGAGGTCGAAATCGGCAAGATGAAAGTTCTCATCCGGCGATAGTAACCTTTCCAGAATTGCGTTGGCTTCATTCACCGCAGCGTCTTGGTCGCGCAGGTCAAGCTGCCAGTGCTTCTTGTGGGGGACCTCGTCCGAGAAAGGGGGAAGCCGGATGTTATCGGTGGACCCGCTGTTTTTGACATAGAAAAAGGTTCTATGCCACTTCTTGCAAGAGTCAATACCAGCAACCCGAGGAAAGATGGAATCCCTCCTGGGCGTGATGCTGGCAGCACCGCACCGAGTAGGCTTCTTCTCGGCACGGGGAACTTCAGGCTGGGGGACAACCTGAACTTTGAAGCGAAAATACTTGGCCCACAGAAGAACTGTAGGCCAAATTCCAAGATAGGCCTCGCAGGCAGAGATGAAACAAGAGAGAGAGAGCCAATTGCGTTGGCAGTAAGATGGTGGGTCTATGGACGGAAGGTAGAAAGAAACGAGGAAAAGAAAGTGCTCACAGGAAGAGCAAAACCACGTTCAAAGTGGGAAAGAAAAACCACCCGCTCGCCAGCTTGAGGTTTAGGGGAGATCTCACCGGCGGGAAGGCGGCAATCCACTTGCAGTGGAATGCAGTGGACCGAGCCCTCCACTTCCTCGGTGGAGACCTCGAGCCTTCCAGCCACCGGCGCTGGCGGGGACCTCCTTCTCCTTGGCACCATCAGCACCGTCGCGAAGCGTCCATAAGGTCGTTGAGTCTCCTCCTCGTAAGGAGAGTCTTGGAATGCCGAGGACCCGTCTGGAATCGAAGAGGACAGGGCAATCGCAAAGACAGGAGGAAGAGGAGAAGGAACGCAAAGGCGATTCGATCTTGCAGCACGGAGGAAGAAAGGCTAAGGAAACTGAACGGGCGTGGGGGAAGTGGAAACCCCCCAACCCCTACTTAAGGGTAGTAAAAAACCCCGTAGTGGGATCTAACTGTGCCGTGCGGCCAGCGTGTGGCCGTGTACCAGGCCGGGTGAGCCAGTCAGCTAGCGCCACGTAGCCAAAGATACACGAAAAATCCAGTGCCACATCACGGCTGGAAGGACAAGAGACGCAGACCGATGGGACTGCCACAGTGACGGGGAATAACTGCGCAGCTGTCACTATGCCGCCAGAACTGGGAACAAAAAATGAAGCAAGTAATCATGATTACTAGTTGTCAGTGACTGAAGCGCGCCGAAAATGACCCGGAATTGGCCAAAATAACTCGGCTCAAGGCAAGAATGAGCCAAGAAGTCAAAAAATTGACCCGAAATTGTCAGACTAACCCAGCAAGGTGCGAAGCTGAGATAGATAAAAGACAAAAACTAAGTTCCATTCACATAAAAGGAACCTGGAGATGCCTAACAGCTTGAACTGCTATACCTCACTAGCTTCGGGGACTAATGTCGGGGGGATAACCCCCGGTAGGGTCACGAGAGGGGAAACATAGCACAACTGGGTTGGCTCCGAGTAAAAAATGAACCAGGCCAGGTAAGAACGGCCGGGAAAGATAAGCATGAGAGCCGAGATACAAACTATCTCGGCCCCGTATATGACAAAGTTGTAACCCTTGCAGGTACCAACGAGTCGAGTCAACCGAGGAAGGGCCGAATCAAGAAGGACACGTGGCACCTTTCCGAGTAAGGTTCGGGAAGGACCATGGTAAAGCATGGTCAAAAGAGAAGGGCGACGCCGGGTGACACAAAAGGAGCCGGGTGATGCCCAAAGCAAGCGCTAATGTACAAAGTAACAACGTGACGCCAAAAATAACAAGAAGCAGCGTACCAGAAGACCATTAGCTGTCAAGCTTTATGGACCGGGCCTATGGGCTTAGGGCAAGCCCATAACCCGACCCATATTATAGGGACCAAGATCCAAACAGTAAACCCTAGAACTCAAAGGGGTATTAGCTAGCTAGCACTGCCTATATAAGGGAGGGCATAGCAGTAGTAGAAGGAGGTTGGACCAAGTAGAGAACATGTGCTGTGTACTCAAGCCAATACAGCTCAAGGAGCACTTGTAATCTTTGGGGTATCAATCAAATTGTCAAGTGTGGAGAGTTCTTATTGTTCTTCGTGCATGGCTCGACCGTGCACTCCCTCCCCGGTGACCACAAGCACCCATTCGACCCCCAACTTAAGCCTACCCATGGCATTTGTCGTTCCACCACCACGACATTATCGAACCAGTAGGAGGAAGGAAACGCCCCAAAGGTGTTGCAAGCAACGTGGAAACATGCACAACACAAACTCAAGACTTTGCCCCAAATAATAGTGAGGTTTTCAATCTCACCCGTTGATGTAACAAAGGGTTAACTATATGGTATGGAAGGTGAAAGTGGTTTCAGCAAGTAAACAGTAATAGTGGAAGATGTATCAATGGTAAAGATTGGACCGGGGTCCATAGTTCACAAGAGGTGTTCTCCTTAGATAAACAAACATGGTATGTTGGATAATATTACAGCAGGGCAATTGACAGGACTGAGCAAGGCATAACAATGCAATACTAGACAAAAAGATCCTATGCGATTCGATTGGGCAATACAACAATATACATAGACCACCATCCAATTGCATCTATGACTAGAAGTCCACCTTCGGGTTATCATCTGAACCCCCTCCAGTATTAAGTTGCAAGCAACAGACAACTGCTTCAAGCAAAGTGTGTAAGGTAAACAATCCACTTGTTCCATGAACAAGAGACCGTTGTTTTCTCCCTAGTGGAAACAGCACATCTACTACCGTAGAGATTTCTGTCACTTTACTTGATTAAGTAGAGGCATGAACCCACTATCGAGAATAAATACCCCCTCTTGGATTCACTAGCAACTACTTGGACAAGATAGCTACTAACAACGGAGAGCATGCAAGATCACAAACAACACATACATGATAGAATCAATAAGACAAAACCATTAATCAATCTGACATAGTAATCTCAATATCCATCGGATTCCTGCAAACACAACATGCATGATTACAAATAGATGAGATCTTGATCATGAACGAAGCTCACAAGATCTAGACATGAAAGCACAAGGAGGAGATACAACCATCTAGCTACTACATGGACCCATAGTACAAGGTGGAACTACTCACGCTTCATACCGGAGGCTGGCATGATGAAGAAGAAGGCCTTCGGGATGATCCCCCCTCCGGCAGGGTGACGGGAAGAGCTTTAGATCCCCCGATCTAGGGATGATGGTGGCGGTGGCTACAGACGGTTTCGTGGAATATTGATCGGGTCCTTACGGTTTAGGCATCGGGGGCTTCTTATAGGCGAAGAGGCAAGGCTGGGAGGCGGCCAGGGGGCCCACACCCTAGGTCAGCTGCAGTGTGGCCACCTGGCGCCCTCCGCTCTCCTCCGAATCGTGTTCTCCTAGGTGAAATATTGACTTTGGCTTTTGTCCTGTCTAATTCCGAGAATATTTCCTTACTATCTTTTCTGGAATAAAAAACAACAGAAAACAGGAAACTGGCACTGTGGCAACTTGTTAATAGGTTAGTACCAGAAAACATATGAAAAGCACCTTAAAGTGTGGACAAAGCAAAGCAAAGTAGATACTAAACAAGCATGGAACATCAAAAATTATAGATACGTTCCTGATGTATCAGTGGTTTATATTAGCTTTCACCAACGTTGCACTTGATTTGGATTGTGCACCTTTAACCAGCAACTTCTCAGCAGACCTTGCTTTTTTCTTATTTCCCTTGGACAAAATAGGAGTAAAACCATTTGAATCATCTTCCTCTTCCCTCTGACAAATCCCCAGGCCACCAATATGATCTGTTTCTAACACCCTACTATCCAACCGCACCTGCTTATTAGAAATACTATGCCTAAGAATTTCTAAATCTTTTGTGGCATCATTTTTCAAGAGTGAAAGTATTATCATATACTCCCATCCCAAGAGATTTAACCATAATATCATTGTAGGGTTCGCAGCATAGAAAACAAAAAATTTCCTACGATGGGAACATCTATGTACCAAGATCTATCTACTAGATACAAGCAACGGGTGGATATACATCCATAGAATACATACCCTCGAAGACTGAATAGAGTTAACGAGGTTGTACTCGTGGATGATGTAGACGAACGCTTGCCGATCTCAAGATCGTGATGAAGTCCATCTGGTCCAGCCGGTCCAAAGACGATCAAGTCCAAGACCTCAAAGCGGTGGTGCATCCGTGATCGCACACACGTGCAGTACCCCAGACAACCTCCGCCCTCGCTCCAAATAAGCAGCGGAAGCAACAAATCCTTCGAAAAAGCCACCGGGAACATGTATCTCGCTGATCCGAGACCATGGGGAAATTCTAAAGGGGGAGAGAGATCCTTCACGAGGAGGTGTGCTTTGAGAGGAGGAGAGGGGCCTTTATAGGGAGGGGGCACCCAAGGGGCATGGCGCCCAGCCATGGGGATGCCCCACCTCTTCCACATTCATGTGGGTGGAGCTCCACTCAAAATGAAAAGCCTCCACTCCCATTAAAAGCCTCCACTCAAAATCCACTCACATGCATTAAATTTCCACCAAATTTAATGCAAGCTCTCATTTAAATAAAACTCTTTTATTTATTTATTCAGAATTTTGTTAATTAATTTAATTAATAAACATTCACATAAAACCTTACAACATTTCAATTTCACATGCGTAACCAGTTTCAATTTCAACCAAAGCTTCCGGTGTCTAGTGAAATAAATTCGTGCTTTCCTTTTATTTTTCCGGCATATCATTTGCTCGAATGGTGTCGGCATCCTTAAGTGTGTCACCCTACGGTTCGCGAATAATGCGGACATGATCGAGACCCTTCTTCGATCAATAATCGATGGCGGACACGGAGATCCATCTTGGCCCACACATTCAACGATGACTTCGTGATCGTGTGAACCTTTTACGCTAGTATCTTAATCCCTTTGTTTCACGATATATTACATGTCCGAGATTCGATCATCGGTATCTCCATACCTAGTTTGATCTCGTTACCGACATGCACTCTTTTCTCGTTCCTGTGATATAACATTCTAGTGATCAAATCACTTGCTTGCAAGCTAATCAATGTGATTTCACCGAGAGGGCCCAGAGCATATCTATCCATCATCGGGATGAAAAAATTCCACTATCGATCCATGGGCCTCAACATAACACTTTAGTAGTTCTGAAGCCATCTTTATAATCACCTAGTTACGGTGTGACGTTTGATGTCATCGAGAAACTCTTCCGGTGTTAGTGATTGACATGATCTCATGGTCTAAGGATTAGGATCACTTCGTAAGTTGTTATAGCAATATAAAATCAATGACTTTGATCGTAATGCTTTACTTCGGATGAATGTTCATCACATCATTACACTAATGTTGTGACCTCGTTATTAACAACATCCAACGTCCATGATCAGGAAACTTTGATCATCTTGTTAATCAACAAGCTAGTTTATAAGAGAGGCATAACTAGGAACTTCCTTTTTGTTTATTAAACACGCATGTATTAACGTTTCCGTATTAATACAATTATAGCATGCAAAATAAACATTTATCATAAATAAGGAATATGATAATAACCACTTTATTATTGCCTCTCGGGCATATTCCCTTCAGTCTCCCACTTGCACTAGAGACAATAATCTAGTTTGAAAACTTTGTGTATTGAACACCTATGGCTTTCTGGTGTTCCAAATATGCAATTGCAAGTGGTTCACATAATCTACGGATCTGACACTTTCAGGTCCGTGTGTATTTGCATGTCTTTGCGTCTTCACGCATCACTCATTCTCCAATGAGATGGCATTGTATAAATTTGGTATTTTGGTGAGACCTTTAGTTCCTTGGGGTTAAAACACGTCGATACTATTGTCACACAATATATCTTTAGTGTTAGCCCATTGCGAACCACACCTTAGTTTGATAATAAACTACTTGACACAAATTCCCTCCTTTGCCGCTACTATAGCAGTCATATACTTAGCCTTTTGTTGTAGTATTCGTCACAATGTCTTAACTTTGGAATACATCCAAATCCATCATAAAAACTCCTTTCCATTTCATTGTGCCACTCATAGTTTAAATTGAGATAAAGTTAATTTGTATCTTGCGACAAAACTAGTATCAATGTAACGCTTTACAATGAACTATTTGTAATTGTTTGTCACCTCTACACAAATATATTCTTAGTTCTTCCAAAAGATCATAAGAATATCCTTACTATAGTCCAATGATCATTTTATGATTCATTCTGGTATATGATCATAACACTTAGAGCATAGGACATATCTGGATGTGTACATATCATGGTATGATTGATCAAAACATTCTCGTGATTTCACTCATCAAGTGTCAAAGCACTTGAATCTTGTTTCACTTATCGAGTGTCGATACACTTGAATCTTGATTCAATTCCTTTTTCATGTGACAAGAACTATTTCTTGTTGTTTCTATATTGAACTTCTTCAATATCTCATATATGTACGTTTGGCACAACCATATTAGCGTCATAGTCTATCCACTATAGACATTCATGCTAAATATTCGGGTTTTGCCTAAGTATTTCATCGAAATAAAATTCTTAACCTTTGTCAATAAAATATACATCATTTCTAATCAGCAAGATGTCCTCCACATAATGTATTAGAAATATGTCTTAGCGCTCCCACTTAATTTCTTGCAAATGCAAGCATCTTCATCGTCTCCTGATGAAAACTCTTTTTCATCACGGTGAAGATTCCAACTACGCGATGCTTAACAATTGAAGTTTGCATGCCCCTTTTTAGCATCCTTTGAATTAACAAAACCCTTTGGATCATGTCATGGACATGTCCTAGGTAACCATTTTATTAAAAGAACTTTGTTTTATTTATTCATCTACCATATACCAAATTATATGTAGTGGTTGCTATTTTAATCCGTCCAGACTAAATATCGCTATGAAAGATCAAATCTTGTCATAGTCAACTCCTTGAACATTGTCGTAAAATACTTTACTGATATGTCGACTATTTCATAGATGTAAAACATCCATGTCTGTTTATTTATAAATCCAAATACGACCGATAGGTTTTTACACCTTTCCGGAGGGTCTTCCAAGTTCAAAACTTGATTTCTCGTGTATGGAACTATCCTGGATTTTATGGCTTCAAGACATTTGACGGAGTCAGGGCCCATGATCGCTTCTTTGTAGTCGGTTCATCATTGTCAAACAATAATGATTTACTCTCAAATCTTAGTATTTGATTGTTTATCCGACCTACTTGGTTCAATCGGAACTTAGATCTCCGTGACCGCAACCTTTGAGGCACATAAGCTATGAGCATTATGGCAGCCTCGTAACCATTTCATTGCTCGGCAAAGACATCTATCTAAGGTTCGTTAACCTTATCAAAGTTCTATTGTCCTCCCACTTAACATTTATGAAAAATTCCTTCTTCAAGAAACTTCACATTTCAAGTGACAAACCCTTTTGTCCTTGGTGTTATGGAGGAATAACCAATTGTTATTCGAAATAACCTACAAAGACATGCTCATCCGACTTTGGTTGTAAACATCTTACTTATGTTTAGCATACCAAAATTTAAGAAATGACAACTTGGGTTTTACCCCAAACCATAACTCATATGGTGTCATTTCAACGGATCAAGATGGAGCTCTTTTCAGTGTAAAAAGCGGAAGTCTCTAAAGCTTTAATCTTTTTAAAACATAATGGCAGTTTTATCAACAACACCTTTGATCCAACCATGTCAAACAAGGTTTCATTACAAATCTCAAACACTCCATATTCCTATGGTGTTTCGGGATATGTAAATCTAGGTGTTTTGCTAAACTTATAACTCAAATAAATCCCTTTATGATAAAATCATAATTCATTTATTTTCTTGTTACACTTGTAACTCAAACAAATCCCTTATGATAAAATCATAAACCATTTATTTTCTTGTTACAATGATTTTCCACTTCATCTTGAAAGTCTTTGAAACGTTTTTCAAATATTTCATACTTCTTTCTCATTAAGTGAATATTCACTCAAATTTCCGGAGAAAGCATATGAAGTTGAAACCCATCGCTTACGACTCCACATAATGGACTACATACATCGATATGTATAAATTCCAACAATTTAGTCGTTCGTTCTTCTTTGGCCTTTGAACGAAGTTTTAATTATCACGTGGAAAGTCTCACAAGCGTCACTTGATCAAATCAAAGACTCCAAAAATCCATGAATATGGAGATTCTTCATGTTTTCTTTCCAATATAATTTAAACAGTGATGCAACTTCGTAAGTGATCTTTCAATCATTTGTCTTGCGACATTTTAGCATTAGGTTTTATGGATGTGATTTCTCCAACTAGATTTGTAAATCATCCATCTTATATGGAATACGGTAATTATTTGAACAACCTTTGTTCTCATAATACCTGATCTAAATAACAATTATTAAAACAAATCTTGAAGTCAAAGCTTTGATGTCAATGAGAAATACAAACAACGGTTTGTTTGTTTTCGATGAACATCATCACATATTCTCTTGCTAGTTACTTAGGCCATTGTGGTTCATGAATTGCGTTGTTCCGTATGAAATTTCATACCAACCAATTCGGTATCCAATACCCAAGAACCACATTGTTTAACAAGCAAAGAATACAACCATGACATGTATATCATTTATATACCTAAATTGGATATTTCCAATCTTTTATTTTCTGCCAAATATATTTTATAGATTCTCTTTTAGCATTTCCTTTTCCTTTTAAAAGAATCTATCAACATCAAAAGTGGCGCCATATACATGACACATAGTCCAAAGAGTGTATATTCCAATAATAATACCTTTGGACTTGCACTTTGAAGTAGATCACCATCATCAAAATGATCGGTATTCTTTCAAAATCCATTCTTTAGTAATCTTTTAGTGTAGTAAACACTTTACATACATCTTCTATTCACCCTTATCATGACGAATTTCATGATCAAGCTACTGTATCTTATAAAGGCGAATCGTGAGTATAACATTACTTTCCAAAACCCTTTTTAGATGATTAGGATGTCTAGCATCTCCAACCTTTGTCAATTCTCATCCAATATGAGAACATATATTATACTCTATCATATTGCAACCAAAACATTATTTCATATATCGTTATATCTGCCACACATGATGGTTTTTGAAACAATTCTTTCAGCTCCTAGATAAACTTGATATTAAAACAATCAAGAATCATGGAGGCAAACATGATACTTAATATACTAACACTGGAATTGTTACCCTCAATTTAATACCAATTATTAAATTTCACGGAGTAAACAGAGTTTGCTGAAAGTTTGCAATAGGACTTTAAACTTTAGATTGACACTCAACACAATACGATACCAGTTCATAAAGTAAATATCCAGAATTCTATAGTTCTATTATCTCAATTACAACTAAGTATAAAGTGGTGAACGAATGCCAATGACTACAACAAATTATGCAAATTCACTTTGATTTAATTTTATGATAAATTCATTTCTGCTAATACAAATTAGAAATGAACTCCCACTCAAAAACGACATCCCTCGTGTCTTTTTGGTGATTACATGAACCAAATCCACTACACCAAGTCCGATCATCACGTGAGTCGGTGTAGCTTCAAAGGCGAGCATCAAATGGGCATCATATATACTATATGACTCATGCTTAACCTTTCGGTCCGTGTTCCGAGGCCATGTTTGTACATGCTAGGCTCGCCAAGTAAGAACCTTAGTATTCGTGTGTGTAACTGTCTTACACCCGAGATATGCTCGTGGATTCAAGTACACCCGATCATCACGTGATGCCTTGAAGCGACGAAACATTGTCGGTGCATACTTAAGGAAGAACACATTCTTATCTTGATATTTAAATGAGGGATCATCTTATTATGCTAATAAAACGCTAAAATAGCAATATAAGTGTTGGAGATATGCCCAAGAGGCAATAATAAAGTGGTTATTATCATATCTTCACACTTATGATAAATGTTTACATACCATGCTATAATTGTATTAACCGGAAACATTAATACTTGTGTGATTTGTAAATTAAATAAGAGTCCCTAGTAAAGCCTCTTGTTAAACTAGCTTGTTGGTTAATATATGATCATGGTTTCCTGATCATGAACACAGAGATGTTATTAACAACAGAGTCATATCATTAGGAGAATGATGTGATGGACATACTCCTATAGTTAAGCGTAGCATAAAGATCAAGTCATTTAATATAGTTCATTTGCTATAAGCTTTCTGATACATAGTAACCTAATTCCTTCGACCATGAGATCATGTTAATAACCATCACCGGAAGGATGCTTTGATGACATCAAACACCACACCGTAACTGGGTGGCTATAAAGGTGGCATTGAGTGTTCGGAAAGTATGTGTTGAGGCACATGGATCAAGAGTGGGATTTGTCCATCCATATGACGGATAGATATACACTACTAGGAAAACGGCTATAGGTAATCAGCACATCCGTGGCTCACATGGTTGAAGTGCCCCACGGCTAAAACAGGCGTGGCTCACCTGTGGGCAGTGCCCTACTAGTAACTAGAACAACCGTGGCGCACATGACCCTAGTGCGCCACAGATATGTGGGCGAGGCCTTGTTGGCCTACGCCAAACTTCATGGCGCACCATGCACACGTGCGCCACGGTTGTTAGGGTCATCTGGGCGCGCGTGTGCATGGTGCGCTTCTGACGAGCGCATGCCCACCTCTGCTCTGAGACGGCCACTAACCGTGGCGCACTCCGCCGATGCGCCCAGGGACTAAAACATCATGGCGCACTGCATAGTGCGCCACAGTTTAGACTCACATGGCGCGCTTCTTGCAGTGTGCGCGGATGTGTCGATTTTTTAACAGACACTTTATGTGCACATGTGTGACCACATCCACCACCCCACACTTCACTTTGCCCTTCTTCTTCCTCCTTAGATCTAGTCGGGATCTTCTCCTTCCCACCTCAATTTCTCCACACATTCACCATTTTTAGCATGTAAAACTTGCTTTGGATGTTACATAAGTAATAGAGGAGGTCTCGGTCTCTCATCTATCCGTCTCCGGTCGACGCAGCACCTCTCCTTTCCATCTTTCTCGCGATCGGTCTCTCATCTCGTAAGTTGTCCATGTAAGGATGTGTTCATGTGTATATGGATGATGCATGTGCTCATATGTATGTAGATGATCGATGCTCATGTCATGATGTGTGTATGTGTGGAGCTAGGATCGATGGTCATATGTGTGTGTATATGGAGAGTATCGATGATGCTCATGCATGTGTGTATGGAGAGGATAATGATATGTTCATGTGTGTATGGATCGGTCTCTCTCTCTCTTGTGTTTGTATGTGAACAAGTTGCCATTGTTTTGCCAAAATGTTGATTCATTTCCATTTTGGCAAGACTTTCAACATTCATAAAGGTCTAATTTTAGGATAGGTCATGCGAAATTTTCTATCGACCATTGCATGCATGCATTCATTATGTGGTTCTAATAGACTTCAAAATTGTACCGTGTACATCGTGCGAGCAAAAATGGTCTGCATAATGAGCGAAGGCATTGTGGCTAGATTTTTGAAATGTGCAACGGACGACATGATACGAAATAACAAGGCGGATATAAGATGTCCGTGCAGAAGATGCAAACTCAACTAGGTGATCGACCCAGATTCTGGGAATCTGCAGGCGCACCTGCTCCGCCATGGTTTCATGGATGGATACACTCGTTGGATAAGCGATGGCGTAGATGATGGAGCGGTGATCATCATCACGGCGAGAACAGGCGAGATGATGAAGAGGCTCACGGAGATGGTGAAGGTGCGAGCGGCGGGATGATGATGATCTAGATGGCGGAGGAGCGTATTACGATGGAACAACGTCGGTGGTGCGGGACCCTTATGTGCAAGAGCTGCTTCTCAAGCAGACGAGTAACGCCAGGGCTGCCGCTAGAGATAAAGCCAAGCTTGCGCAACTTGAGAAAGACGCGATTACTCCATTGTATGAAGGATGCAGGCCCGATGATACCCGGTTGAATGTAACGCTCAAGGCTATGGAGATGAAGGCAAAACACAAATTGAGTGACACAAGCTTCGACGATATGATGGCATTCTGGCACGATCGTCTGCCGGAGGGGAACACATGTCCAACTAGTATCAAGGATGCCAAGAAAATCGTCTGTCCTCTCGATCTACCGCATGTTAGATATCACGTATGCATCAACGATTGCATCATTTATCGGGGCGAGGACGCGGAGAAAACCACATGTCGGTGTGCGGCGTGAGTCGATACAAGAAAGGGAAGAAAGCACCTCGAAAAGTGGTATGGTACTTTCCTATCACTCCTCGTCTGCAGCGCTATTTCGCGGACCCTAAGGAAGCGAAGCTCATGCGATGGCATGCGGAAAGGAAGAAGCCGAGATGATGATGACCCGAAAAGGATGAGCTCGACGCACCCTTCGGATGCTAGCTGGAAAGCATTGGACCTCGAATTCCGAGTCGGTGGAGATTTGAGGAACATCGGGCTTGGTGCGAAACCGATGGACGGAGGTGGCTCGGCAAGAATGATCCATGGAGAAAGCGTGGAGACCTGTTCGATGGCAAATCGAGACCCGAGGAATCCCGGGCGTAGGAGCAGCGAAGAAGTGGAAGAGTTCTTTGAAAAAGCGGAAAGATTGTCCTAAGCACGGAAAGAAGCGAAAGGCGGCAACAAGACAAGCCGGATGAAGGTATGGAAACAAAGGTCTTTTACGGGAGTTGCCATCTTGGAAGTTTCTCCATGCGCCTCATAGCCTCGACATCATGCATATCACGAAAAAGCGTGTGCGAGTGCAGTCGCCACCATAATCAACATGCGGATAGGACGAAAGATGGTCCGAAAGCAAGGCACGACGATATGCTTGGGTATCGGAAGGAGCTTCACGGAGGGCGACTACTCGATGATCGGAAGATGACGATGATCATGAGTCGGAGACGACACAAGGTCGTCGGAAGGGTAAAAAGTTCAAGAAGAACGAATATTACTGCCCTCCTTCTTGCTTCACTCTAAGCCATGATGAGATCAAACAGTTTTCAAGTGCCTTCTAGGAGTCAAATTTCCTTACGGCTACGCGGGCAAGATAGCGGATACCTAGGCAGGCGGCGAGGTTCGATGGCATGAAGTCTCACGGATGCCGTGCTAATGACGCAGTACTTCGTCGCACTAAGAGGGATAATGGACGAGCACGTCTGAAACGTTATTTGGCCTATGCAAGTTTTTCGGCGTCATCTCTAGGAAGTCGATTGGCTTGAATCAGCTCGGAAGGCTACGGGAGGAGATCGTGGTGATACTATGTGAGCTTGAGGTCTACTTCCCACCGCATTCTTCGACATTATGGTGCATCTGCTGGTCCATGTCGTGGAGGACATCGTAACTCGGGCGATGTTTCTCCGCGGCATGATGGCGTTCGAAAGGATGAACGGACACATCAAAGGATACGTCGTTATGTGTCCCGTCGGATGGAAGCATAGCCAAGGGCTTTCGGCGAAGAGTGCATCTCTTTACGCACGAATTATCTAGACATCGAGAACCACTGTCGGTCTTCCGTCAGCACACCTTGGCAAGCTCGACGGATCTGGTCACCGAGAGGGTCGCCGTGCATCTTTTGACTTGATTTTCGGCCGAGACTTTGATCGAGCAAACCTCGTCGGCGCTACAGCATTTAGAACTGGTCGATCCTTGGGTACAGCACAAAGGTTAATCGAGAAGAAATGCAATGACCGGGGCATCTGAGGAGGGCAGGAGAAATAATCAAAGAGCACAACTCAGATTTCAGCGTTGGTTTAGGCGACTCCTTGATAATCCCAGCTCGCATTCTTCGACACGGAAAAGATCATATTCACCTTGTCGCAGGACCGATGCAAAACCTGGTGACCTATCGCGTATGATATCAACGGCTACACATTCTACGGAGGAAAAGGACAACAAGTGTGATTATCGAACTCAGCGTAACGTCGAATTCTACACCGATGACAACGTGAAGGAAAGATTCTACTAAGAATCGAGGAGATCCGGGAGCTCGACTCTGTGGAGAAAAGGTGCGATGTTCCGTGTCGGATGGGCAAAGAACGTCAAAAGAAGACCGGTATTTCACAACCATGGTTATACCGAGCAGCCAAATCCAAGGCCGCGGTGCAAGCGTGGCGCGAAAAATGAACCGTGGTACGGCTACCAAAGTGGACCAATGTTTTTCATTACCGACCCGACAAAGCCTAGCCGTGTTGTCGTGAGGAGGAAAAAGAACATCATCGGAATGGATGGAGTCGCCAATGAGCAAGACTTGACCGATCTGGCGATCCAAAGATTGAAGATGACGGCGACTACGATGCAGCAACATACATCACAAGAAGAAAAAGGACAACCCTACCCAAAAAGGTAGCCCGTTCGAAGAAGAAACATTAAAGTGCCGGGCTAAATTATTCAACCGCGACAAAGAAGGAAAAAGATTGTAAAACGCTAGCTCAAAAATATTGTAAACGTGGTCGAAAAAGATTGTAATATTCATGTACAAATTATTATGAAATTTAGTTATACTTTGAATCATATTTGTAACACTTTTATGACATATATCACTACTTTTTGCATTTTGGAATATTTAAAAGTATTT
Organism: Avena longiglumis; assembly: GCA_030063025.1. Taxonomy (NCBI): domain Eukaryota; kingdom Viridiplantae; phylum Streptophyta; class Magnoliopsida; order Poales; family Poaceae; genus Avena; species Avena longiglumis. The sequence goes on along the minus strand of CP125973.1, from coordinate 49,594,477 downwards.
TAAAACAAAACAAAACTTGTATGGCATAAATCACCACTTCGGACATTTTTGGTACATTTAAAAGTATTTTAAAATAAAATAAAAAGTGGAGCACCAGATTCAACACAGGTGCTCATAGTTTACAATAGAGCTAATAAGGGGCGAACCGGTGGGCTATGCGGTACTAGTGCTAACAGAAGGGATGGCGCCTCTTATGTAGTCCAACCCACACCGCGAGCGCTCCACAGCCAAGTGCGCTACGGTTGCTATCCGTAGCGCACTTGGCTAGCGTGCGCTGTGTGGGTTGGACTAGTCACTAACCGCTCGATCTGCATCTCACAGACACCACACCGCTGCACGCACGCATCTCACAGACACCACCACCGCCACCGCTGGCTGCCGTGGAGGAGCAGCCGTGCCTGGGAGGAGGTCGCCAGGAGGAGGAGGTCGCAGTCGCCACTGCAAGAGGAGGGGGTCGCGCTCGTTTCGTGGAGGAGGAGGTCGCGATCGCTGGGCCGTGGAGGGAGCCCGTGCCTGTGAGGAGGTCGCAGTCCAGGAGGAGGAGGTCGCAGTCGCCACGCCAAGAGGAGGGGGTCGCGCTCGTTTCGTGGAGGAGGAGGTCGCAGTCGCCGCGCAGTCCGTGAAGGAGAAGGCCCTCATCGTCCGCGTGCTCGCCGTCGTCCTTGTCTCGGAGGTGAGAATCACCCTCTCCCCTCTCCCCCTCTCTCCCCTCTCGTTGCATCCATTCACTTAGGGGATTCAGAGTAGGATTCAGAGTAAGGGTTCAAAGTTAGGGTTCTTAGGATTGAGAGTAGGAAATGTTCAGATTTTCTGAAAATTTTTGTCTTGTTGGTTTAAACTAAGCCTATTGCAATCATTTTTGACACGTAACATGGTGGCTTGCATTGGAGTTGATTCCTTTAATACTATGTGTTAATTCGTGAAGTCATAGTTATTTTGGGAGGATATTATGATATGGAAGAAACTGAAATAACACACAATCATCAATTAAAAGTACAGTTTGACATTGTCATATTGAATGTCATTCTAAACAATCAAGTTTCATGAAGTTCTTGCTAAGTATGAAGTTTACTAAAGTTGAAATGCCTTAATGTCAAGATTTACTTTAGTGGACAAGTACTAAAAGAGGTGTAGGAACAGCGTGTGTAACCTTGAGTTACACAAGTGTCTTCTTGTACCTTGATCACTCTAGTTTCTCTTTGAATAGTTTCCAGTGTCCGTGAATACGGTGACAGGTTGCCTACTAAGAAGATGTCTCGAAAGCACATCTAACAAGAGTGTTGTTTTCTTATTGTTCTTAGTCTTGAATATTGTTCACTCAACAATATTCACTAATTACTCTAAGCAATTACTCCATCGGCGTTCCTTTCTTGACATGAGTAATGTTCGAATGTTCATGGTAGATAAGCTTTCTTGTTTGATGATTTACTTTTTCTAGAATAATTCAAGGGCTTTCTTATTTGAGGATTTTCTTTACTACTCGATTAAAATAATTCAATTTTATTGTTCAATTTCCTCAAATGGAGAAGTATATAAGGAATGCTGTCAATATTCATTTAATCGATCTGCATTAGTGCAAGATATTGTGTGATTTTAATCGAGTTAGTTCTAGAGCATAACAAGGAGAAGGCTGACAAGCTGGTCGAACTCGTCATATTATCTTTTGATTGAAATAGTATAGCATGTCTCCCACGATTCGAGAATAGAACGGTGCATGCTCATATTTGTTATATATTTTTAGCTTGCAGAGAATATACTCCACGCAAACCGGTACTGTTGGGAGTATTATGCACCCATGAGTTGATTTTTCAGTCATTAACAACATGCAACCATAGCCTATTCACTCCCAAGAAAATTGAAGGTACTCCACACACACGTAAAGCAATTGACATGCAAGGTTTCAGCAAGTTCATTGTTGAAAAGTGAATATGCACTAGAGTAGTGGTGCTACTTCTCTGAAATAAAGGTCAAGTTAACTAATTTTTTTCTCTTGAACAACAGTTTTTTTATTGCTATATACTATTGTGCAAAGCTGCCGTCCATGCATATATATGCTTCTTGGGTTACATCCGAGTGGTGGAGCTAAGGATCACCGGACCATGCTCCGAAACTCTCTCTGAGTGGGAACAGTTTTGTCTTTGCATTTTACACCGTTATGCTTCTTTGAAACCACAAACTGCTAAGTCCAAACCTCAACTGCTAAGTCCAAACCTAAAACACAAGCTGCTAAGTCCAAACCTGAAACCTGGCCATTTATGCTTGATGTCTTGTTTGTGTGTTGGCCATTTATTCTAGTTGCTCCATTTTTCCAAACAGTTGTTATTGTCTGGTTGTGCTTATCTTGGCTATCTTGGGCCATTTATGTTGGTTGTCTTGCTATGATGGCCATTTATTGTGTGCTAGCTATGCTGGCCATATATATGAGTTCTTGTATGAAACGAGTCCCGATTTTTGCGGAATGTTGATTAACTTCCGTTTGGCGTAAATCGGGCACTCTAGTTTAAGAAAATTAGCAAAGGTCATGCGGATTTTTCCGTGCATTTAACCAATTATTTGTTTTTATTAGTGCAAAGATGTGTGATAACGGAAATTTGGATGTTCTAAGCGCATCAGTGAAGGAGAACTTCAGACCTCGAATAAACAATTGACATTACGGGAGGCGGCCCGGCGTCTAGAAGGCGATGAAGAATACCATCCTTGGAGAGCGAGGATGATGAGATGGAAGACGCGGAGGAAGAAGCCGAAGGAACGGACGATGAAACCACCGATGGCGGCGAGGGCACGGGAGTGGTAGCAACCCTCCTAAGAAGAAGAAGTGAAGGACCGCGCCGAACACGGTCGGCAGTCGGGGAGAATTACGAAGTGAGCCCATCGGGGTTCCTTTGGAGCCCTCCCTTGTCGTCAAAGTGCGGTGGGCAAGTGGCGGCGATCACCGGACAACCATCTCGATCAACACCGAGAATCTCGGCATAAAGATAATGGCCACTTGCACACTCCTCTTGAGAAGTCTGACGCCGATACAAGTTCCCGCTAAGTATCGAACACAAATTATCATGGGAGCAAGTAAACAAATCAGCCCTCACAAAGATGAGCACCGCCTGGCCACTGGAGAGCGGATAAAGAAGAAGATCTATAAAGAAGGCAAAAGTCTCGAGGAGATCCGGAAGATTGACCCGCAGATCACGAAGATCAGTTCGGAGTTCAAGGAGAGGTGTGAATCGAAGAGCCCCGCCAATAGTAATCGGGAAAGGTGCTGCGGCGATGAATATAGGTCATCACCATCTCGGATCTGGTGGATCTGAGAACCGCGGAGGCCAAATGGAATAAGGAGGACGAAGAGTATAGATCCAAGGGATAGAAAACCCTTTGCTAAATTCGAACTCGGGCAGGTTCGAAACTTCATCAGGGCCCGTTACCATGTGGACCCAAAAACCAAACAACTCACCGCGGATCCTGCGGTGAAGGAATTCGAGGAAATTGTGGTAAGTATAATCTAATTACGGGTGATCAACACGATTGCAATCTAATCGATGATCTAAATGATTCACTGTTACTTCTTCTGCAGGAGGAGGAAATTGTTGCTAGTCATGGATCCCAGGGTTCCTCATCCCAGGGGTCGACGGCGGCCACCCGGTGGGATAACCCTTTTAACAGGGCGATGAACCGGGCCAAGAAAATAGAGCCGGTTACGAAGAAGCCGTCGTCGGCTGGCCGGCCTCGGGGGTAAGAATTGGGTGGATCATTTTGGTCCACCGCCGAGGACGCATGTGGCGCCGTCGGGAAGGAGCGAGGAGGAAAACAGAGAGGTTCAAGAACTTAAGGAACAAGTGGCGCGGATCCCGCAGATCGTCCAAGACAACCTGGCAATCACCCTTACGTCCTTCCTGCCTACCTTGGTGGAGTCAATAGCGAACTGGAGTGCGGGTGGTCGAGTAGGGCCGTGCCGATTCAAGCATGGTCGACCACTCGAACAACGGCGCGCCGAATCAGGCGAACTACGTGTTCGTGACTCCGCTAGCACCATGGCGCGCCGCAAGTGTTGGTGACTCCCTGCCATCACCGCGGCGCGAGTATGTTGGTGCCCCCACGCCATCGTCGCGGCACCGGAGCTCCAAGCACCCGTCGGTAGGGAGAATACACGGCGGCCAGCACCGCGCCATCAAGCAGCCCTTCCGTCTCTTGCACGCCCGTCGCCAGTATGCGGCGTCGACATTAGCCGATCTCGACGCCATCACGGTAAACAAATTGCTTTAATTACCGCCTTTCATGCCATCTATATATTACTCTTGTGGCATCTCGCTCGACGCCGTACATGTTTTCCGCAGACGGATGTTCCTTGCACTCTCTTATGCTACGTGAACAACGAGCTGAGGATGTTGCCAAGGTACCATCGTTCAACCCTTGCAGCGACGTTCCACTCAAAGCCGATGCGGATAGCGTGCGGGGTTAAAATTAGTCGGGTGCTAAGAAATTGCGGCGACTGGAACCTCCCATTCAACCCCGAGGCGGATGAAGAAGTCGTCTGTCCTCGAAGTTGCTTGGCTTGTTCATGCTATGGCCAAAGAGCATGATCCGTTTGGGGACGCGGGGCCATCACGCCACGGAACAAGACACCGCTGTCGTGCGGCGACAAGCGGTGGCAAAACCTACCGCCCTCGCCGTCACCTCCACGCGGTGGGTCGGATGATCATGTTGATGATATGCACATGGCGCGAGATCCGGCCGAGGACTTCAAGACTGGAATGATCACTTCTTCAAGACTCGGTTTGGCAACGAAGAAGACCTAGCTGGTGGCCCCACGAGAAAGCCACTATCACCAAGCGTCTGCTTGGTTCTCGAGCGCCTCCGGCTTGCGCCTTCTGAGCCGGTGATACAACCAACCGCCCTTTATTCTAAGCCGACACTACATAGGCGGTGCTCAGATTGCGGTGCATGCCCGCTCTCCAAAAGGAAAAAAGGCGGAAAAGAAAATCTAGCAGCTCGAGCCGGTGGCGTCAACAACTGCGAATCCGATCAGGTTTCGGGAGGCCACCAAGACCGAGGGTATTATGTGGAGGATTCATGTGGCGGGTGAGCCCATGCTACCTAAATTTGCGGAAGCTTCCGATTCGGAACTGAGTGTGCATGACGTCTTGACGATAGAGAGACGCCTTATCGGAGAAAGATCCCTCGCACCGGTATTCGTGGTTAAGGTGCCACCAGGCTTGGGCTTCGTCGACACGCCCCAGCGGATCTGTTCTTCCTGCGGTTCGAGGACATCTTCAATATGTTCCACCTATACCCATGCACTATACCATGGTCCGTCTCTTTTCTCTCGGCCGCCACAGATCATTAGAGAGAACACACGGGCATCGCTATAGTGGACCCCTACTACATGCGTGACGCTTGGGTTCCCCCATGAGCACGTATCGTGGCCTCGTACCTAAAAAGAATCCTCGTGGCGAACAAGACAAAGGAATACATTCTCGTGCCTTACTTTCCGAGTAAGTCGTTATTCATCGCCACCGTCGATTGGCTTTATTAGATCATCATCATTCTTTTTCAACACATTCCATTTGAATTTTTTCTTGCAGAGATGAACACTGCACGCTCATCTCCTTATCGCCAAGCATTCCCATACGTATTTCGACTCGGGAGTCTAGAAAGAAGAAAAACTACGACAAGATCAAGGAAGTTGGATGATGCTCTCACGGCTTTGCCTCGACGGAAGGCACCACCGTGCGTAAGAAGGTCAAGTTCGGCACGTCTTCAACCACGTATGAGTTCCCTGCGTGAAGCGGTAGGAAAACAAGATGAAGGAAGCCTACTCGCACTCCATCACATGAGGCGTTCCTACTTGACCAGCGAATTCTACTGCCGGATCATCTCAAGCGATGGGCGAAGCAAAGGCCAAGATCAATGATTCGGATATTAGACAAGAGATGTATCGCATCCAGTGATGTTTGGGGCAATCATCTTCGTGATGTCATGACTTCGGGGATCTTCTACGGAGGAAATATCCCGAATAACCGTGACATAGAAGATCGCCTAGAGATGCGGGGTGACTATAGGAAGTTCATGACGAGGCGTCCTCCGTTCCTAAGCGAGCGGAAGGCTTGATGTTGGCCTAGTTGTAGTTGCAAACTATAGATGACCTTTGTGTGTGTACATGGACGACAAGTGTACTTATCTTATTAGGTTTATGTATCACCGCTTACTTATTTTGCTTATTATTATTATATATCAATCAATGCTTGGTTTTTTTGCTTACTCTTTGGTTTTTTTGCTTACTCTTTGGTTTTTTTGCTTACTCTTTGGTTCTCGGACGACAAGTGTGAGTTATTTTTGTCTTTTTCGAGAATATGCCGATGATTGAAATGTCGTGGCACAATATATATGTGAATGTGCTATGACGGGATTGTCAGCCTTGTGATATGCACAAGTCCAGGAATTGTGCATCCTACTTGGCTGACAGTCCCGTCATAAGCAATTCCTGTGTCCAACGACCTAGCTAGCTAGTTATATATGAGGCATGCTTTTCGAGTTATTTTTGTCTTTTTCGAGAATATGCCGATGATTGAAATGTCGTGGCACAATATATATGTGAATGTGCTATGGCCAGGATTGTTAGCCTTGTGATATGCACAAGTCCGTGAATTGTGCATCCTACTTGGCTAGCAGTCCGTCATAAGCAATCTGTGTCCAACGACCTAGCTAGTTATATATGAGGCATGCTTTTGAGTTATTTTGTCTTTTTAGAATATGCCGATGATTGAAATGTCGTGGCACAATATATATGTGAATGTGCTATGGCGGGATTAGCCTTGTGATATGCACAAGTCCGGAATTGTGCATCCTACTTGGCTAACGGTCCGTCATAAGCAATTCTGTGTCCAACGACCTAGCTATTTATATATGAGGCATGCTTTTGAGTTTGCTCTTTTGATTTAAGAGTACTTTCTATAAGTGTATCTTCATATGCGACTTTAATTATACATGTTTTTCAATCACGGTTAGTTATTATTGTCAACTTGTAGATGACGTGGTACGTCGTGTACAAGGGACGGGTTCGAGTCTCGATGATTGGGAAGACTGCGAGACAGTGCACCGTTTCAGCGACAATAGCTACAAAGGTACAACACTATGGCGGGCGGAAGATAGATACACGCTATCTAGCGGGAGTTAGGACAAGGAACGGATGAAGACCTACACCTTCGTCATGCGGTGATCATGCTTATCTTCTTTGGGTATTTATCCGCGTTGTGTCTAGCTAGCTAGTTTAGATGTCTAAGCGAGCTTCCAGCTCTAACTTGTTCGATCGACACATGTATTAGCATGTCACCAACTACTACTTTGTAACATGATCAAAACAATGTAACTTGGACTATGTATTCATGTATGAGACTTATCTATATGTATTTGTTTCAATCTTGTTTTCATATCGAGTATTTTTATATATAATTGTATATCTTGTATCGTGTGTGTATATCTCTGTAATATTGTATATAATCTGTGCATATAATCTGGCATGGAAATTAAAAAAAACAAAAATACATCTGTGGCGCACATGTTTTACCTTACGTGGCGCACTATCCCTAAAGCGCACCATGGATGTTTAGTGGCGCTTGGGTAGTGCGCCATAAGATAAAGGTAGCGCACCATGCCAAACTGTGGCGCACTAGCTGGTGCGCTACGCCTATCTCTACACAACCGTGGCGCACTAGGCGATGCGCCACGGTGAGAGATAACGTGGCGCAGGCCGTGGCGCGCTCTTGGTGCGCCACGGATGGGCCTTTCAGGTGCGCCACAAACGACCATTTTCCTAGTAGTGATACTCTGGGCCCTCTCGGTGGAATGTCATCCAATTATCTTGCAAGCATGTGACTGGCTCACAAGGGATCACATATCACGGGAACGAGAAAAGAGTACTTATCGGTAACGAGGTTGAACTAGGTATGCAGAGATACCGACGATCATAACCTCGGATAAGTAAACTATCGTGAGACAAAGGGAAATTGGTATCGTATGTAAGTGGTTCATTCGATCGCAAAGTAATCGTAGAAATATGTAGAGCCATATGAATTTCTAGATTCCTCTATTGGTTATTGTTCGAGAAGTGTCTCGATCATGTCGCATAATTCACGAACCGTAGGGAGACACACTTAAGGATTCGACGTTGTTTGAGTAGTTATGGTATTATGAGAAAGAGACCGAATGTTGTTGAGTCTCGGATGGGATCCGGATATCACGAGGTGATCCGGAATGGTCGGAGAATAAGATTCATATAAGGAAAGTCCCGTTTGGAGTTCGGGAATGATTAGGTGTTTTCATCGGAATGTTCTAGAAGGTTCGGAATGTTCGGCACTCGGGGAAGGGTACATGAATGTGTCATTACATATTGGAATGATTGCATCATGTACTAAGTGTTCTCGCTGTTCCAAATAAAGGATTAAATTGAATCCTAAAACTGAAAAGTCAAATGGCCAGTTTGAAAGTCAAACGACTAAAACAGGAAACTGAGGGAAACAAGCAAGAGGAGGTTGAAACCGACTTGGGGGAGGAGTCCCTCCTCTCCAAGCCGGCGCGCCACCCAAGGCCGACTTGGGGAGGTACTCCCTCCCCTTGGCCGCCCCTCCCACCTATAAAAGGAGGGGTAGGGCCTCCTCCTCTAGACACACAAGTTCCTATCCTCTAATCTAAATCCTAGCCCTAGACTCCGGTTTAGAGTCGCTTTGGTTTAGAGATTCTAATTGCCCTAGACTTCGGATTAGAGCCTTCTAATTAGTGTGTATAAACCCTAGACCACTAATAGCTCTCTCTCATACTCCACCATACTCGCTCCGGCTTAAGGCGAAGCCCTGCGGGATCTCCCCTCTACTTCCGGTACCACGCCGTTGTGCTGCCGGAATCGCGAGGAGAGTGCTACAACCTCCGCTGCCTGCTGGAACAAGGGAGAGGAAGGTATTCGTCGAGTACCGAACGTGTGACCGACTGCGGGAGCGCTGCCGGAACGCAGCGCCAGAAGGATCGTCTACGCGATCTTGAGATCGGCAAGTGTACGACTACATCACCCACGAGAATCTGCTCTCGTTAACCGCTTTGGAATCTTCGAGGGTGAGTTCCTCTATCGACTCGTTGCTACAATCTAGTAGATAGATCTTGGCTTGTTTGTTTGCATGCGGTATAAAATTTTTGTTTTCCATGCTACGAACCCCTACAATAAGATGCAATCAAACATCTCATGTTAATATGTGAAATGATATGGTTCCCGCATATGATCTCCATCATGTGAACCGTGGTATGATCTCTATCATACCTTTATGTGTAAGGCCATGGTCTATGGAACTTACACGCTATGTGTGTTGTAAGAGTATCATCTCATACTTCTACTTACAACATCACCATATCATAACACTAGCCCAGCAACAATCTAAACTAGATGCCTCTAATTTGGCCATTGCAAGTTTTACGTGGCTTAGGGCTTTCGAAGATAGAACCGTTCTTACCTACGAACATGAACCACAACGAGGATACCAAATTGTTGACAACTCGTTGCAAATTAGATATTGACTATAGTAGGAGAGACAGACACCCGCTATCCACTTATGCAAACTAGTTGCATGTCAAGCGTGGAACAGGTCTCATGTGCGAGGACATGTAAAGTTTGTCCGGGCCACTTCATCCCACCATGCCACCAATATCCAAAGTACAACTAAGAAGCAATAAAATGATCATCATCGCCCACATACTCATATCTGTACTACCCGTGCAAAGAATCTACGCATAGATCCGGCTCTGATACCACTGTAGGGTTCGCAGCATGGAAAACAAAAATTTTCCTACGATGGGAACATCTATGTACCAAGATCTATCTACTAGATACAAGCAACGGGTGGATATACATCCATAGAATACATACCCTCGAAGACCGAATAGCGTTAACGAGGTTGTACTCGTGGATGATGTAGACGAACGCTTGCCGATCTCAAGATCATGATGAAGTCCATCTGGTCCAGCCGGTCCAGCACGATCAAGTCCAGCACCTCAAAGCAGTGGTGCATCCGTGATCGCACACATGTACGGGTACCCCGACAACCTCCGCACCCTCGCTCCAGCGAAGCAGCGGAAGCAACAAATCCTTCTAGAAAAAGCCACCGGGAACATGTATCTCGTGTTGGAGATATGCCCAAGAGGATATAATAAAGTAGGTTATTATCATATCTTCATACTTATGATAAATGTTTACATACCATGCTATAATTATATTAAAAGGAAACATTAATACTTGTGTGATTTGTAAACATAAAAGAGTCCCTAGTAAAGCCTCTTGTTAAACTAGCTTGTTGGTTAATATATGATCATGGTTTCCTGATAATGAACATAGAGATGTTATTAACAACAAGGTCATATCATTAGGAGAATGATGTGATGGACATACTCCTATAGTTAAGCATAGCATAAAGATCAAGTCATTTAATATAGTTCATTTGCTATAAGCTTTCTGATACATAGTAACCTAATTCCTTCGACCATGAGATCATGTTAATCACCATCTCCTAAGGATGCTTTGATGACATCAAACACCACCGTAATCGGGTGGCTATAAAGGTGGCATTGAGTGTTCGAAAAGTATGGGTTGAGGCTCATGGATCAAGAGTGGGATTTGTCCATCCATATGACGGATAGATATACTCTGGGCCCTCTCGGTGGAATGTCACCCAATTAGCTTGCAAGCATGTGACTATCTCACAAGGGATCACATACCACGGGAACGAGAAAACAGTACTTATCGGTAACGAGGTTGCACTAGGTATGCAGAGATACCGACGATCAAAACCTCAGATAAGTAAACTATCGTGAGACAAAGGGAAATTGGTATCGTATGTAAGTGGTTCATTCGACCACAAAGTAATCGTAGAAATATGTGGGAGCCATATGAATTTCCAGATTCCTCTATTGGTTATTGTTCGAAGAAGTGTCTCAATCATGTCCGCATAATTCACGAACCGTAGGGAGACACACTTAAGGATTCGATGTTGTTGAGTAGTTATGGAATGATGATTAAGAGACCGAATGTTGTTCGAAGTCCCGGATAGGATCCGGGATATCACGAGGAGATCCGGAATGGTCCAGAGAATAATATTCATATAAGGAAAGTCCTATTTCGGAGTTGGGGAATGATTCCGGTGTTTTCACCAGGAATGTTCTAGAAGGGTCCGGAAGGTCCGGCACTCCGGAGGGGAAGGGTACATGAATGTGTCATAACAAGTTGGAATGGTTGCATCATGTACTAGGTGTCATCCCTGAGAAAAATAAAGGGATAAATCAAATCCTAGTTTGAAAAGTCAAACGGCAAGTTTGCTTGGTGGAGGGAGAGTAGGAAACCTACTTAGGGAAGAAGTCCTACTCCCTCCACCCGCCGGCCAAGGAGGAGGAGTTGGAGGAGGACTCCCTCCTCCCAACCGCGCCTCCCTCCCACCTATAAAAGGAGGGGAAGGGGTGCCCCTATTCCCTACACCTCTCTCCTCTAAACCCTAGCCCTAGCCGCCGGCTTCCACCAAGTCGCCGCCGCCCCTAGGTTTTGCCTAGCCACCGAGTTGGGGCCTTCCCCTTGCCCTATCCGCCAGCCTATCCATCTCACCTTGGTGCCTCTAAACCCTAGATCGCCAAGGCCTCTCACATAGTCCACCATACTCGTTCCGGCTTAAGGCGAAGCCCTGCGAGATCTCCCCTCTACTTCCGGTACCACGCCGTCGTGCTACCGGAATCGCGAGGAGAGTGCTAAAACCTCCGCTGCCTGCTGGAACAAGGGAGAGGAAGGTCTTCATCGAGTACCGAACGTGTGACCGACTGCGGAAGCGCTGCCGGAATGCAGCGCCGGAAGGATCGTCTACACGATCTTGAGATCGGAAGTGTTCGACTACATCACCCACGAGAATCTGCTCTCGTTAACTGCTTTGGATCGTCGAGGGTTAGTATTCTATCGACTCATTGCTACAATATAGTAGATAGATCTTGGCTTGATCATAGATTAGATCTTGATTGTGTGTTCATGCGGTAGAATTTTTTTTCCATGCTACGAACCCCTACAGTGGTATCAGAGCCGTGTCTATATGTAGATATGTTGCACGAGTAGAACACAATGGTCATTGTGAGCGTTGATGCTTTTGTTGTCGATTGCTTCTTGTGTACTTTGCATCTTGCGAGATGGTGGGATGAAGCGGCCCGGGCTAACCTTACATGACATCGTTCATGAGACTTGCTCCACGCTTGACATGCAACTTGTATTGCATAAGTGGCTTTTCGGGTTCCTGTTTCTCCCAACATAGTTAAGATTCAATTTACAACGGGTTATTGACAATACTAGTATCAATGTTGTGGTTCTTGTTCGTAAGTTAGAGCAAAACTTATTGAAAACCCCCAAACCACGTAAAATATGCAAAGAAAATTAGAGGCGTCTAACTTTGTTTTGCAGGGGTGTGCTGTGATGTGATATGGCCATGATTGTGATTATATTTGATGTATGCAATGTTCCTTATTGTAAGTTGGCAACCGGCAGGAGCCATATGGTTGTCTTTAAATTCTGTTAAGACCCGCGTGTCTATTCAAAGTAGTTATAATAGTTGAAGCTGGTGGACGACAACCATGGAGCGACGTCATTGACCTTGATGCAATGCCGGTGATGATGAAGATCATGTTCGTGCGTGAAGATGGAGATCGGAAGCACAAGAAGAAAGGCCATATCATATCACATATTATAAATTGCATGTGATGTTAATCCTTTTATGCATCTTGTATTGCTTAGTTCATGACGGTAGCATTATAAGATGATCCCTCAAGCACACAATTTCAAGTTTTAAAGTGTTCATCCTTAGTAAGCACCGTTGCTAAAGCTCGTTGTTTCGAAGCACCACGTGATGATCGGGTGTGTTAGATTCTGCGAGTGTATACAACGTGAGCAAGCCAGATTTGCTCATGCAGAAGTTAAGGTTTGATCTTGACGATCCTAGCATGTACAGACATGGTCTTGGAACACGGATCGCCGAAAGGTAAAGCATGAGTCATATAGTAGATATGATGAACATGTTGATTGTTCGCCATTGAAGCTACATCAACTCTCGTGATGATCGGTTTTGATGTGGTGGATTTGGTTCGTGTGATCACTAAAACAATGTGAGGGATATTGTTTTGAGTGGGAGTTCAACGGCAATATGATTAAAACTTGAACACTATTTATCATAAATTAAATCAAAGTGAATTTGCCTAATTGTTGTAGTCATTGGCATCCGTTTACCACTTTGCGCTTAGTTATAATTGAGATGATAGAACTACATAATTCTGGTTAGTTACTATATGAACTGGTATCGTATTGTTTTGAAGTGTTAATCTAAAGTTTAAAAGTCCTATTGCAAACTTTCAGTAAGTTCTGGTTACTCCATGAAGTTTAATAACTGGTATTAAATCGAGAGTGAAAATTCCAAGAGTTAGTGTATGAGTATCATGTTTGTCTCCATGATTCTTGATATTCAAAGAATTGTCTTAATATCAAGGTTATCTAGGATCTGAAAGAGTTGTTTCAGAAACCATGATGTGTGGAAGATATTGTGATATCTGAAACGAAGTTTTGGTTGCAACATGATAGAGTATAATATGGCAAAAGTCATGTTCTCATATTTGATGAGAATTTGCAAAGGGTTGGAGACACTAGTTGTCCTAATCCACCAAAAGGTTTTGGAGAGCAATATTATACTCGCGATTCATCGTTATAAGCTAAAAGTAGCTTGATCATGGATAATTCCATGATAAGGGTGAATATTTGCTGTAGGTAAAATGTTTACTACACCAAGAGATTACTAAAGAACACCAAACATTTGATGATGGTGATCTACTTCAAAGTGCAAGTCCAAAGACATTGGTATTTAACTATAAATGCTTTGGACTATGTGTCCTGTATATGGCTCCACTATTGATGTTGATATATTCTTTCAAATGAAAGGAAATCTTGAAGAGAATCTCATAACTATATGGCAGAAAAGAAAAGACTAGAATTGTTCAGCTTAAGTATATAGATGATATACATGTTATGGCTATATTCTTTGCTTATTAAACAATGTGGTTCTTAAGTATTTGATACTGAATTTGTTGGTGTGAATCGTCATACGAAACAACACAATTCATGTCACATCCCAAAATTCTCATAATTTTGGAATGTGAAATAAACAAATAAGTTTGATTGATTGTTTGACTATGTTGAAAATTCTCAAAGAGAAGAAACTTTTTTAGTAGAAAATCCTCTCGACCTTGAATTCAAAATCTTATATTATTTTGTTATGACCTAAGTAGCCATATAGGCAAAAGGGCATGGATTGATTCTAGATTATAGAATTGGTGTGCAAGATTTCAAAAATTCAAAATCATGTTGCATGCATGAGCATCATTACATATAAACCCTAAGAAGAAAATAGAGATGTCGAAAATAAATTCAAAACCCTAAATGGGATTTCCCAATTCTAAGTACAAACCTTGAGATATGGCTTTGTCCATAGTAACAATTAAGAAATGGAATTCATGAAGGGTGTATATTTACAGATATTACTTTTAGAAAATCATAGAAATTGGTTTGGTGGATATTGGAGCTCAAAATCAAAAGATATGAATTATATATTAAAAAAAGAATAAGGGAAATAAAGTAAAAGCCCTATACACCAAACTCAACTTTTAATAGATGAAGTATTTGAAATATATGAAAAATAGGTTAATTATTGTCCTAAAATAAACCTTGTCAAATTACAAAATTTTAGAAATTTGTTTGACCTAAATTGGATGCCTAAAACAAAGCATGGAAAATAAAACAGAAAAGGAATAAAATAAAAAGGACTACAGAAAAAAAGGGGAAACAAACTAACTGCCCTATCTACCCGAGCCGGCCCACTCCTCTCCTACCGCCCACCCACTGGCCATGTGCTTGCTGAAAGCCGTGGAGGCCCGTGAGCCCAGCAAGCTGGAGCGGCAGACAGCTTCCATCTCCTCTCACGACACGGGACCCCACCCGGTCATCTTCCATGTGACGGAGAAGAACTCAATCGACCAAGAAAATCGCGGTTGAATCCTCATCGATCTGTCCCCCCCGCATCCAATCTCCTCTGTTTAACCTCGACGCCCGCTTTTCCCTCCCCATAACCTAATTCCACGCCGCCGCTGGGATTGTTCGCAGGATCCCTTCACCGTCGCCACCATTGAGCGATCGAGGTCGACTCGACCTTCCCGAGCACCCGAGCTCACCCTTACCTCCATTCGCTTCCTCCTTGAACCATTTCGCCGACCCACTTTCCTCCGCAGTCGCCGCTGCCTCGTGAAATTGCCATGGGAGCTCCACCGCCGCGCGACGCCTCCATCCGCACGCCAACGCCTCGGAAGCAATCCATGACGCCGCTTCGCCATCGATACCTCCGTCCTCTTCCGTCACCGTCGCCATCTTACCGACCTCGCTGTCCCGGTCGTTGGCCACCGTCACCACCCGAAGTCAAGACCGCCTCCGGACGTCATCACCGTGAGCTCTGGACGCTTCGTTCGGATTCATCGGATCGATTCGGCCATTAGAAGATCTTGCGAAGAGGTATCGACGAATCACGCCCGCCATGTGGCGTCCTCGTCACTCTGCCCGCCACGTCCTGACGGTCGGTCAGCGTCGACAAGAACCATGCCCAATATCGGTTAATTGATTTAATATTTAAAGAAAAGTCAAAAAATAATGGAAACTTGTGAAATTCATAGAAAATTATCTGTAAGTCCAAAATTAGTAAATAATATACCTATGGATTCACAAAAATATGTAGAATATTAATGTGATATTATATCTGACTGATACATAATATATTTATTGTAATAATTTAAATCATTTAATGGACACTTTGGACTAAATAAAGTATAGTAAATTATTTGTAGATCATAAAAATACAAGTAAAGTGTCTATGGATTGCTAGCTTCATATACAACATTAATAAACTGTTGGATCCAACTTTTACAGTGCAGAAATTACTGTAGTAATTTAATTAGTTTTAATGGCTTTATAAATCATTAAATTTATAGTAAATTATTTGCATATCATAAAAATATGAATGATATACCGATGGAAAGCTGGTTCCATGTAGATCATCAATATGCAATTAGTTCAGCATTTTACTGTAAGGTTTTGCCGTGAAGATTTAAATGGTTTAATGGCTTATTTAGAGTAATAAATTCATAAGAAAATAAATAATTCTCAGAAAATTACAAATAATATGTCCCTGGATTCACAATTCCGTGGAGATTACAGATATAATTTTAGTTTGATTCTAGACAATAGAAACTATATGAATCATTTAAAACCATTAAACACTATTTAAATCATACAAAAAGATCTATAACTCCTTTTTAGGTGATTCAAATTGCCACTGTGTCTAAATTGCATTACCTCTATCCAGTAGCATCTAGTTCACAATTTAATACGACATAAACATATTTAGTTCAATTAAAGTGGTATACACCATATTAAATCGATACAACTTTAGTAATAAAAGCTTTAGTGCATTAAATGACTTTCCACATGCATCATGTAATCTAACTATGTTCAGAACACTAAATGCAACTATTGTGACTCATTAAATCTTCATGCATGCATCTGTTCATCATTGTTTTCTTGTAATGTTGCACTGTTGTATGTTTGCAATGTTTTGAATGGTGTTTGTTGTTTTTGCTTCAAACGCTAGATTTCGAGGAGTGCAACGTGTGCGATTGCAACTACTATGATTGAAAGTATTGTGGTTATGACGAGACCAACCATTATATCTATGAGAATTGTGAGGATTATCTAATTGACTACATCTACAACAAAGGCAAGTGGTGCTATCTTGGTCATAAATGTCCTATTGTTTTCCTATGCATTGTAGATGCTTTCGTAGAATTGCATCTGTAGGAATTGATGTGTATATGCTATGTTATGTCCTATTATGTGGTAGGGTTTTCCTGTAGATGAACCACCGTTGGTAGATGTGCTTAGCCATGCTGTGTTGATCGAGGGCTGGGTTACATCACTGATGTTGATTCTAAATGTGTTGGTTTGCGAAAACTAAAACAACTTAATCAATGAATCTCCTGGGTGTGATGGGATTGATAATTTTTGGTGGTATCATTGCGGAAAGGCACCCAGGACACTGAGAAATGATTGGTTTCTTTGTTTGGTAGCTTTCGTGTGCAACCATGTGCCAATAATGAAATGGGCGGTTGGTTGAACTCAGTAGGTTGTGGTAACTCGAACCCGCGTATCCAGAGATGTAGATAGTGTAGGTTGGACCGGTGCGCGTCGGGATTGGGGAGCTACTTCCCGAACGGTTCCTTCTTGGACTTCTCCCTATCATCACCCAATATGAGAGTGGTGGTACGAGCTGGGCTAGCCAAGTCACATGGGTAAAGTGTACTAACCCCTACAGGGTGTATAAACTAAGTGCTTAGCCGTGTCCCCGGTTATGGACAATTTGAGCGACCTGATACTGATGCTATGATATTTCTCACTCATCCTTATTTCTTAATTACTTAAAACTTGTTGGGTGAACATAATTGGGTAGGAGCACCTGGGAGTGAACCAGAGTGTCCTATTTATCGTATTGGAAAACTACTTTGTTACAAATGTTAGGATAAAACCGTTGCTTTATGCAAATGAGCCTGAACTCCACTTGGCCAAATAAGCATGTAGTTGATAGATATGTTGTTAACCACTTTAGCCTACTTGCCATACATTCAATGTATCGACCATTCGTGGCTTCAACGTTTCATGTTGCAGGTTATATCGTATTTGAGTGATCGTTCATAGGTCGCGAGACTCCACTCAACAATTGTTCGCCTGTGGCACATTTGGAGGATGGAGATCTACCTTGTATTCGTTTTCCGCTGTGTACTTGAATAAATAATGTAAATTCTGGATCATATTCATTGTATTATGATGCACAGTTATAATTGGTATCATTTTGTACTGTGTGTGCCAGTGAACCGATCCAGGGATTGGCACTATACACATGAACTCAACCTTATCAGGCGAGGGTGTTACAATTCATGAACTACAATGGCCTAAGTAACTAGCAAAAGAATATGTGATTATGTTCATCGAGAACAAATTAAGGGTTATTGTGCTGCTTGTTAAACATCAAAGCTTGCCTTCAAGATTTGTTTTATCAGGTATTATGAGAACAAAAGGGTTGTTCAAATAATTGCCGTCATCCATAAAAGATGGATGATTCACAAATCTCGTTGGAGAAATCACATCCATAAAACTAGTGCTAAAAATGTCGAAAGAAAAATTGATTGAAAGATCACTTAGGAAGTGACATCGCCGTTTAAATTATATTGGAAAGAAAACATGAAGAAACTGTGTGGATGGAATTTTGGAGTCTTTTGATTTTTGATCAAATGACGCTTGTGAAACTTTCCTAGAGATAATTAAAACTTTGTTCATAGCCAAAGGGGAACGAATGACTAGCTTTTTGGAAGTTGTACATATTGTTGTACGAAGTCCATTATGTGTAGTCAAGAGCGATGGATTTCAACTTCACATGCTTTCTCCGAAAATTTGAGTGAATATATGAATATTTACTTAATAAGGATGAAGTATGAAACATTTGAAAAGTTCAAAGACTTTCAAGATGAAGTGCAAAATCATTGTAACAAGAATATAAATAGTTTATGATAAGATCATAAAGGAAGATATTTGAGTTACAAGTTTAGCATAATACCTAAGATTTAAGGAATCGTTCCGTGGATTTGCATGTCCCGAAACACCATAAGAGTATGGAGCGTTCGAGATATGTAATTAAATCTTGTTTGACATGGTAGGATCGAAGGTGTAATTCATAAAACTGCCATTATATTTTAAAGATTAAAAGCTTTAGAGACTACCGTTTTTCCACTGAAAAGATCTCCATCATAATCCGTTGAAATGACACCATATAAAGTTATGGTTTGGGATAAAACCCAAGTTGTCATTTCTTAAACATTGGTATGCTATGCATAAGAAAGATGTTTGCAACCAAAGTCGGATGAACCTGTCTTTGTATGTTATTTCGAATAACTGTTAAGTATTCCTCCATAACATAGGAGACAAAATTGTTTGTCACTTAGAACGTCAAGTTTCTTTGGGAAGGAATTTTTCGTGAAAAGATAAGTGGGAGGACAATAGAACTTTGATAAGGTTAAAAGAATCTTAGCTATATGTGCAAAGCTGCGCAGCGCCGAAAAGTGTTCCGGAGGCAGCAACAATGCTCATGGATCACGTGCCTCAAAGGTTGTGGTTATAAAGGTCAAAGTTTCTATTGAACCAAGTAGGTCGAGTAAACAATCAAATACCAATATTTGAGGGTTGAATCATTATTTGAGAATAATGAACATACTACATGTAAAGAAGCGATGATGGGCCCTGACTCCGTAAAATGGCTTGAAGCCATAAAATCCGTGATAGTTTCATACACGAGAAATCAAGTTTTTTGAACTTAAAGGACCCTCGAGAAAGGTGTAAGACCTTACAGTTGTGTTTGGATCTATAAAGAAATAGACATGGATGTTTCACATCTATGAAATAGTCGACATGTTGGGAAAGAGTTCACAACAATGTTCAAAGGTTGACTATGACAAGATTTGATCTTTCATAGCGATATTTAGTCTAGACGGATTAATGTAGCAACCACTACATATAATTTTGTTATGTGGTAGTTGAATAAAAAAACAAGTTCTTCTAATAGAATTGTTACCTAGGACATGTTCATAACACGGTCCATAGGGTTTTGTTAATTCAAAGGATGCTAAATGCATATGCAAACTTCAATGGTTGAAGTAAGCATTGCGGAGTTGGAATCTTCACTATGATGAAACTGTTAAAGGAGTTTAAATTCGTCGGAGACAATGAAGATGCTTGCATTTGCAAGAAATTAAGTGGGAGCGCTAAGACATGTTTCTAATACATTATGTGGAAGACATATTGTTGATTGGAAATGATGTATCTTTTATTAACACATATTAAGTATTTCATCCCGATGAAAGACTTAGGAAAAACCCAAATATTTGGCATCAATAGACGCTAATATGGTTGTGCCGAAAGTACATAGATGATGTATTGAATGAGTTCAATATAGAAACTACAAGAAAGGTTCTTGTCACGCGGAAAGGATTGAATGAGTTCAATATTGATGTTATATTCAAGTGTATTGACACTTGGTAAGTGAAACAAAGATTCAAGTATAGATTGATACTTGATGTATGAAATCACAAAGAATATTTATATCAATCATACTGTGATATGTACAAATCCAGATATGTCCTATGCTCTAAATATTATGAGCATATACCAGAATGATTTATAAGATGATCATTGGACGATAGTAAGGATATTCTTATGATCTTTTGGAAGAATTAAGAGTATATTATTTTGTAGAAGTGGCAAATAGATGGTTAGTTCATTGTAAAAGTACTACATTGATACTAGTTTTGTCACAAAATACAAATTAAGTTTATCTCAATCTGAACTAAGGGTGGCACAATGTAATGGAAAGTAAGTTCCATAATGGATTTGGATGAGTTCCAAAGTTAAGACATTGTGACAGATACTACAACAAAAGGCTGAGTATATGACTGCTATTATAGCAGCTAAAGAGGGCATTTGTGTCAAGTAGTTTGTTATCAAACTAGGTGTAGTTCACAGCGGGATAATACTATGAATATATATTGTACGACAATATTATCAACATGTTTTAACCCCAAAGAACTAAAGGTCTCACCAAAGGACCAAATTTATACAAAGCCATCTCATTAGAGAATGAGTGATGCGTAGAGACGCAAAGACATGCAATTACACACAGACATGGAAGTGTCAGATCCGGAGATCAGTTGACCACTAGCAATTGTGTACATACAACATCGGAAAGCCATAGGTGTTGAATACACAAAGGTTTGAAACTAGATTATTGACTCTAGTGCAAGTGGGAGACTGTTGGAGATATGCCCAAGAGGCAATAATAAAGTAGGTTATTGTCATATCTTCATACTTATGATAAATGTTTACATACCATGATATAATTGTATTAAAAGGAAACATTAATACTTGTGTGATTTGTAAACATAAAAGAGTCCCTAGTAAAGCCTCTTGTTAAACTATCTTGTTGGTTAATATATGATCATGGTTTCTTGATCATGAACATAGAGATGTTATTAACAACAAGGTCATATCATTAGGAGAATGATGTGATGGACATACTCCTATAGTTAAGCGTAGCATAAAGATCAAGTCATTTAATATAGTTCATTTGCTATAAGCTTTCTGATACATAGTAACCTAATTCCTTCGACCATGAGATCATGTTAATCACCATCTCCGGAAGGATGCTTTGATGACATCAAACACCACACCGTAACTGGGTGGCTATAAAGGTGGCATTGAGTGTTCGGAAAGTATGGGTTGAGGCTCATGGATCAAGAGTGGGATTTGTCCTTCCATATGACTGATAGATATACTCTGGGCCCTCTCGGTGGAATGCCATCCAATTAGCTTGCAAGCATGTGACTGGCTCACAAGGGATCACATACCACGGGAACAAGAAAAGAGTACTTATCGGTAACGAGGTTGAACTAGGTATGCAGAGATACCGACGATCAAAACCTCGGGTAAGTAAACTATCGTGAGATAAAGGGAAATTGGTATCGTATGTAAGTGGTTCATTCGATCACAAAGTAATCATTGAAATATGTGGGAGCCATATGAATTTCCAGATTCCTCTATTGGTTATTTTTCGGAGAAGTGTCTCAATCATGTCCGCATAATTCACGAACCGTAGGGAGACACACTTAAGGATTCGATATTGTTGAGTAGTTATGGAATGATGAGTAAGAGACTGAATGTTGTTCGGAGTCCCGGATGGGATCCGGGATATCACGAGGAGATCCGTAATGGTCCGGAGAATAAGATTCATATAAGGAAAGTCCTATTTCGGAGTTGGGGAATGATTCCGGTGTTTTCACCAGGAATGTTCTAGAAGGGTCCTAAGGTCCCAAGACTCCGGAGGGGAAGGGTACATGAATGTGTCATAACAAGTTGGAATGGTTGCATCATGTACTAGGTGTCATCGCTGAGCAAAATAAAGGGATAAATCAAATCCTAGTTTGAAAATTCAAACGCCAATTTGAAAAGTCAAACGACAAATTTGCTTGGTGGAGGGAGAGTAGGAAACCTACTTACGGAGGAAGTCCTACTCCCTCCACCTGCCGGCCAAGGAGGAGGAGTTGAAGGAGGACTCCCTCCTCCCAACCGCGCCTCCCTCCCACCTATAAAAGGAGGGGTAGGGGTGCCCCTCTTCCCTACACCTCTCTCCTCTAAACCCTAGCCCTAGCCGCCGGCTTCCACCAAGTCGCCGCCGCCCCTAGGTTTTGCCTAGCCGCCGAGTTGGGGCCTTCCCCTTGCCCTAGCCGCTGGCCTAGCCATCTCACCTTGGTGCCTCTAAACCCTATATCGCCAAGGCCTCTCTCATAGTCCACCATACTCGCTCCGGCTTAAGGCGAAGCCCTGCGAGATCTCCCCTCTACTTACCACACGTCAGGTCGCCGGAATCGCGAGGAGAGTGCTACAACCTCCGCTGCCTGCTGGAACAAGGGAGAGGAAGTTCTTCATCGAGTACCGAACGTGTGACCGACTACGGAAGCGCTGCCGAAATGCAGCGCCGGAAGGATCGTCTACACGATCTTGAGATCGGAAGTGTTCGACTACATCACCCACGAGAATCTGCTCTCGTTAACCGCTTTGGATCTTCGAGGGTTAGTATTCTATCGACTCGTTGCTACAATCTAGTAGATAGATCTTGGCTTGATCATAGATTAGATCTTGATTGTGTGTTCATGCGGTATAAATTTTTTGTTTTCCATGCTACGAACCCCTACATCTCGCTGATCCGAGACCATGGGGAAATTCTAAAGGGGGAGAGAGATCCTTCACGAGGAGGTGTGCTTTGAGAGGACGAGAGGGGGGCCTTTTATAGGGTAGAGGGGGGGCACCCAAGGGGCATGGCTCCCAGCCATGGGGGCTGCCCCCACCTCTTCCACATTCATGTGGGTGGAGCTCCCACTCAAAATGAAAAGCCTCCACTCCCATTAAAAAGCCTCCACTCAAAAATCCACTCACATGCATTAAATTTCCACCAAATTTAATGCAAGCTCTCATTTAAATAAAACTCTTTTATTTATTTATTCAGAATTTTTTAATTACTTTAATTAACAAACATTCACATAAAAACCCTTACAACATTTCAATTTCACATGCAGAACCAGTTTATGCAATTTCAACCGAAACAGTTTCGGTGTCTAGTGAAATAAATTCGTGCTTTCCTTTTCTTTTTCCGCATATCATTTGCTTGAATGGTGTCGGCATCCTTAAGTGTGTCACCCTACGGTTCATGAATAATGCAAACATGATCGAGACCCTTCTCCGATCAATAATCGAGCGGACACGGAGATCCATCGACTCCACACATTCAACGATGACTTCGTGATCGTGTGAACCTTTACGCTAGTATCTTAATCCCTTTGTTTCACGATATATTACATGTCCGAGATTCGATCATCGGTATCTCCATACCTAGTTTGATCTAGCACGACATGCACTCTTTTCTCGTTCCCGTGATATAACATTCTAGTGATCAAATCACTTGCTTGCAAGCTAATCAATGTGATATCACCGAGAGGGCCCAGAGCATATCTATCCGTCATAGGGATGAACAAATTCCACTCTCGATTCATGGGCCTCAACATAACACTTTAGTAGTTCTGAAGCCATCTTTATAATCACCCAGTTACGGTGTGACGTTTGATGTCATCGAGAAACTCTTCCAGTGTTAGTGATTGACATGATCTCATGGTCTAAGGATTAGGATCACTTTGTAAGTTGTTGTAGCAATATAAACTCAATGACTTTGATCTTAATGCTATACTTCGGATGAATGTTCATCACATCATTACACTGATGTTGTGACCTCGTTATTAACAACATCCAATGTCCATTATCAGGAAACTTTGATCATCTTGTTAATCAACAAGCTAGTTTATAAGAGAGGCATAACTAGGAACTTCCTTTTTGTTTATTAAACACACATGTATTAACGTTTCCATATTAATACAATTATAGCATGCAAAATAAACATTTATCATAAATAAGGAATACGATAATAACCACTTTATTATTGCCTCTCGGGCATATTCCCTTCAATCATAATTGTCAAGAATAGCAAAAGAATTAGAGGAAGATAGATTTGTACCTTCTAAGTTTCTAATGCTAGCTTGTTCTCTAGATTTATCTTCAATTCTCACCTGGACATCAACTTGAGTAGCCAACCTTGAGCTTGTCCTTGAAGGCTAAGGATCTTGATGCCTTTCCAAATTTTCTTCTCCTTCTTATTTTCCACTGGAAATAGCATTTTCCACCTCCTGGGTAATCATTACTTCCACTTTCGCCATTTCCTGAGTAGTAAGAATTTTAGGTTGTGACCCATCCAACTGAATAACATCAGCATGCATTCTTTCATCTGGAGCACCTACAACCATCACTAACATTTTATGATAAACATACTGAGTATCATCCTCCATATCTATAGTATTGTGTGATGAAACAACAAAATTACCAGAACTATCATCAGTCCCAAAATCCACTTCCTCTTCTTACTCATTCTCTTCCTGTTCCTCAACAAGATCAAGCAAATGACCATATTCTTGCCTTGTCATGAAAGATTTATCACTGTTAGAATTGGACAAGTCCCTCACAAACTCTTGGAAACCAGGGTTAGGCTGAAGATTAAAATTGTCCTGATCATTTTGGTTCAAAGCCTGAGCCTCCTGTATTACCACATCATTTACCACAAAGGCCTCCACCATAGGAATCTCCATATTCCCAGATCCCACATTTTGAGTACTCTACAAGTGAATCACTCCTAGGTTAGTAAAACCAGACATATTGTTTTGTCCATATCTCTGCATCTGACTACTTGTCACCTAAATGTTACCATAGAAGATTTGATTCATTGTAGTACCAAAAGAAATACCAGTACTGACAAACTGACCCCCTCATCATAATACATGGGTTCCTTATCTTTCCTCCTATTGTCATCATTTCTTATCCCTCCTCACACTCCCCTGAATATTCCTTTTGCTGATCATTGGTACAACCAAACCCATTATTAGTGTTTGTATTACCATTGTTTCTTTGAGTCTAACCCTCCCTCTGCCTACTCTATTCCAGATTCACATGAGTATCAGGATCCCTTTTCCCATCAGCACCTTCATTATCATTAGCCACATCCGTAGCATAATGTGAAGAAGGATTGGTATTGGGCTCAAACAGTTCTCTGGTATAAGTGGATTCATATAAACCTTTCTTGAGTTCAGATTCTCTTGTATTTGGAATCAAAGTGACATCCTTACACCAAAGCTTCACTCTCACATAACCAAAGTTCTTGATTAAGTTCTTATCTAGAGCTAAAGGCTTAGATGCTAAACTGGCAACATAAAATATGGTAGACATGTCTCTATATTTCATAGGAATGCCTCTAATCCCGACCCAAGCCTCTTCCATCAAAGCATTTGGTTCAATATCTCACCAGCAAATTTATTGATATCAAGAACAACACAAGGCTTGGTTTTCATCACAATCCCACCAAAATGTGAGAGCTCTTCAATACATTTAGCATTAGGGAATCTCATCTGAAATTCAGACTCAGTTACCATTTTAGCAAAGAACCTCCCATTCAACTTTAGAGAATCAGCCCAAACTTGGAATTCATATTCCAAATCCCTCCCATTTGCATATCCCTGAACAACTGTAATCAAGGCATAATGTAACTGGTCTTGAGGCCTAATCTCATGTTCAACAACATGAATAGAATAAAAGCCATGATCAAAATCTGAACTACCATAATAAGGAGCCGCATAGTCCCAAGGATCCCTCTTTTGACATAAACTAGTGTCATGATTTCCACCACAATTCAGGCACCCTTTATCTAGATGTTCCTTGAACTCAACTATGTCTTTGGTAATTGGAACATCAACAGGAACATTGACAACAGTCAAAGGTACAAAGGACCCTACCTGTGTAATGTTCAGAAGCGAATTCGAAGTCCTCGCTAATTGAACAACATATTAGGAACATAAGCAACAACAATCTCAATATTACTTCTTGCATTCGCGGTTGGATTGAGAGAAGTAGAGCCAACTTGAATTGAAGAACTGGTCCCCTCTATTTGCCTACTAGATAAAGGAACTTCATGACGAATCTCAGTTGACTGATCTGACGCTGCCGAAGTATGAGGATCTGTCGCGGATGTGGAAATCAAATTTCTAGCCCCTGCAGTCATCTCCCTTCTTTGGCTCCAACGATCCCTGTTCAGATTCGCTGCCTCTTCTCGATGGTGTTGCTCGACCAACGCCCTTTCCCTGGCCAATCTCTTTATCTCCCTGGTTCTATCAGATCTACACCTTTCATCCTCTCGACGATGTTCCTCTTCTCATCAATGCTCCTCCTTAGAACTGTGCCTATCCTCACCTGCTCTGGTCGGTCATCATCTCTACATCTTGCCTCTTCCCTTCGCCATGCCTCCTCCCTTTCTCGTTCACCATTCCATCTTCTCTCATCTTCTATGCGAACTGGCCCAACTCCCAGTATTGTTCTGGCGTTGGCATACTATCTCGGCCTCATGAAATTATTTTGAGAAGGAGATCTTCTCGGGCCATCGAAATTCCCAAATCTATGATCCATGAATGACCTTGAAGCAACGACTTGTGCAAAGGATCTAATATCTACAAATATCACTCATCTCCACTCTAATGGCATCGCCACTGTCGGGGTCGAGAGGGGTGGAGTATGTGGAGAACTAACAAAGAAAATCCTACACTGTCGTCTAGGGTTCGCAATTGAAGGATAACCACCACTCCACCTAGGAACGTGACAACGAGGAGAAACATGAGATAAAAAATGTGTATCCAAACCTGGAGGTGTCTCAGATCCATCCATCCTTTCATGGGCCTGATCGAGACGAACCACATCACACAAACACACCAAGGGAGGCGTACAACATGTCCATGGCGGTGTACCGAAAGCCAACATGCACCTACCATCCACCTATGGTCCAACATGAACCACGAAACAGGGAAACCTGATGGTGCACCCAGAGACTACGCTGGCAATCAACAGCGATAGCGTAGAATCAAGCACTACCCCCTTCATGTCCTCCAAAATCAGATCCGCACCCCCTGAGCGCACCACAAAACCTGCCTCTCTCCTGAGTCGAGAAGAGCGGTTCACAGAATGGAAGATCACATGCCACCGTTGTTGCATTGAAGGAGACGGCGACGAAAGTGGCAAGGGAGATAGAAAAAGTGACGACGGTTCTCCTGGAGTACCATGCAAGGCACCTCTTCGATCAGACATCTCCTCTCTTGTGCATACCATTGCCAACTTACGAAAAGCTAAATTGTGTACTTATGGTAAGTGTAGGTGTTCTAGACTTTGTAGGACCATGCACCATCATTTTAACCATTGGATGTAGATGTCAATTCAAGTTCTAACTTGGATAGTAGAGAGTAGGATCAACTGGAAAGTTGACCATTGTTGGTAGATTGGATTGCAATGGCGGTGTTGGGCTAGGGATAGGATCTACTTGTTGGCAAGGTGAAAGCGAATCAGCATGAGGCATAACTTCCGTGTTGGACAACTAATAAATTTAACGATGGATCTCAAAAATGTATGATTCATACTAAGACAACTGGAGCAAGCCCAAACTTTGTCTGCCATTTCATTAATCCTCTGTTCAAAATCATCAACTATTAGCCCATCAGTAGCGGGTTGCAGCTAGACTTCCCTATCATGGGACAAGTTTGTATCCAAAAACCCACCAAGAATTAAGGAGGGGTTGCCGCCTTAGCTGTGGCAGGTGTTATCTAAAAATGACTTTGCACCAAAGTCTCTGGACTAATAAGAATTTTGCTGAATTTGCTAAAACTGAATGCATGCCGAAGGTTCAGTATTCTGTAAAGATGCAAGAATAATCACTGCCGGCCAAATCTTCTGAACCTGATGAGCAACCAAAGGAGGTCTAGGGTAGGCTTAGAAACGAAAAACTTATTTTTCTTATGATGAAACATCCCTCCTGGGAAGAAATTTCTGAATCCAAAATTACCATTATTTTTGTTTGAAACAACAGTCCACTACTTGTCAGATTCACATTGCCACTTATTATGATCCCACATCTAGTTTGTACCACCGAAGCCCCACATGTGGAAATGAAATTTAAAAAGATTTGAGCTTTAAAAATGAAAGTCCAACCATTTTGAAGAGACAAAAAAGAAGAGAACTCGATCTCTAATCAAAGAGACTTTTAGTTCTCAATAGAACCCTCTAATAGCAGCTTCGAATGCAAGGCTAACAATATCTTCATCCCAACGAAAGGAGGCATGCCCAAAAGATACTGCCATGATAAGATGTGCAGATCCCACAAATGGATGAACAACATATTGAAAGCAATCTCACTTCTTTGGCAAAATTAATACCGGAGAAAAATCATGGTCTAGAGTTTTAATGCATGCACCACCATAACAGAAGGATCTATGGCATGATCATCTAGTAAACGACTATGATCAAAATCACTACTGATCACCACAAGAATATTATTATCCATAGGAATAGTGGCGAAGGTAGGATTCAATCAAAAAGGGGGCCAAATGACGTATTTATCATAGAATAAGTGGGGACGATCAAGGAAATATTTACTAATTAGGCCCTCTAATCACCTCTAGGACCATAAATTTAGCTTGATACACGTTGTCATAGGGGGGGACTTGGCCCCTACTCGTCCCCTAGCTCCGCAACTGCATAAGAATACCATCTTGCACAAACAGTTTTACTTGAACCTTGATACAATGACATATGAGATAAATCGCAGATCCAGATTGAAGTGATTCTCGTACCTTCATATTCCTGCCGTCAATGACCTCCCAATTGGAAGCCAATTGATGAATGCTCCTAGATCTTGGCTTTACCGTGCAAAACCCCGAATAGATGTGATCTTAACATTGATCAAGGAGGTGGGAATACAAAGCCCTACAACAATGAGAACTAGGATCTAGGAGAACCACTAATGGAGAAGAAAGATAGAGAGAAGACGGGGTGGAAGGTGGACATCGAAGGCCACAACGAACCTAGTGGTGGTATAGGGGACCCTAGATTGCCACGGGATCGTCTTGCCAAGAAAGTTGACCGCTAGGTTTCAAGTGGTCGAGAAATGCTTGGTAGCCTTTCTCAGGCTATTCTGATTTTGATTGTGGTTATTTTGTTTAGTATACATTTTATATAAATAATACATACTACTACATACTTCTATAGATCTTACAAACTAGTTTTGTGACTAATTCAGTAGTCATTTCAAAATACTAGTGGCGTAGTATTGCCGACGAGTACGCAATGAAGGGGTCCTCACAGCGCGTGTTTAGAGACGTGGGGGAAGGCGGACGGTTGACGGGTACGAGGTAACATAGCTTACCCAGGTTCAGATCCCATAACGGTGGCGGAATCCTACTCCTGCTATAAATCACTATAAAGACAATACGCCGAGTTACAGGGATTGGTTCGCTGTGTGAGGTGTATGCTAATCGATACTAGGTTGTCTGAGATTAAAGGCTCCCATAGGCCCGACTTATATAGTCGCCAGGTCCTAAGGTTATAGGAAAAGTCCTAGCCGGACAAGTTATAGAGTCCTACACTGCTTACAACTAGTTTAGTGTGTCTTGCACTCCAAGGCTCCGGATACGTCGGTGACTCCTCCGTAGCCTTCCTTTATCAGGCATGGGCCTCCCTTCTGGATCCATCTAACTGGGCCGCCCAGCAGGCCACAGGCCATACTACCAACTGTGGGCCACCCGGGTTATCCGGATAGGAGACATGCTATAAGGATACCCATATAGCATATCCCAACAACTAGTCTATTTTGGTCTCCCTACAAAAAAAAGTATGATAATAAATGTCGGCCAGCCAGCGGATCAAGACTTGTGTTTTGCAAGTAGAGGCCAGTCGTCACAGAAAAACAATGATCACTACCACCGTAGATGAAGAGTCAAGTGGTCTTTGATTTTTCCCGCCTTGCGTTGTTTCTACCACTAATAGGCTTAGGTGAGGACACTTTTCTTATACAGCTAATTATTTTATGGTGTTAACTTGTTCTTATACAAATGTCAATTAACTAACTTCACTCTTCAGTTTCATATAGATAGGATATCAAGCTATTCCCATTCAAAATCCATCATAAATTTACACTCGTTGCTATTGTGACGTTTTGGAGCACTGCATATATACTTTATAAATAAAAATGCATTACACGGTGTGACCGAAGTGTCACGACGGTAACGATATATATTAGATCAGATTTTGGTGACACCGCATAAAAATGTAGAAGCATATATATGTTGTTATAATCATGCATACATTTATTTTGGAGACATTCCAAAGTTTCCATTTATTTTGATTACAACTGTATAGGACAGGAAAGCCTTATTTTGCGTATTTTTGACTTTTCGAACCTTTGTGAACTTTAAAAGATCTAGGATTTTTTGTGCGGACATTTTTATTAAGAAGATGTCCATGAGCACTTGGATTGGGATAGGGGCTACATGGGGCCCAAAGTTGGGCCCATGGCATGGCTAGAAAGTCCAGTTGCGCCATGGGGCCCATTTTAGCCCTCTTGGCTCCGATAGTGTCCATCTTCACGTCGTTCTCTTCGGTTTGATCTAAAACGACTATATATATGGTCCCTTTCATGATCTCGCAAGGAGATGGAGAAGATAGACGGAAACATACATAACCAGATACAGAAGGTAGTAGCTTTGAAGATTGGAGGGGAAAACATCGTCGAATTCATCGTCGATTGCATCTCCAACCTCTCCAACAACACCTCCATTATCTCCATCATGAAGAGAGAGCAGTCCAACCCTAGACTACGGGTTTATGGAAGTAGCTTGATCTATATCTTGTGCTATGATTGTTTTTGAACCATATGACTTGCCCTACATGATTATGGTCATATATATGTAATTCCTTTATGGTGGCTCTTGGTTTTATGAGATGATTATATGAGATTGCAAGTTTTATTATGTGTGTGGTGTACCAATAGATGCATAAGTTTATCCCTCCTTGTATACATCTTCTTATCAAACTAGTATGCTAGGAATAGATGGAGAAACGGGTAGTAGAAACTAGATAGTTACAGAAAAATTGGGATCTACTATGGTTTTTACCTTTCTTCATTACCTCACTAGGGAGAATGGAATGCCTTACGCTATGTTCATCTACTGATAGAAAAGATGCTCATTTGTTCGAGGTAGTATATTGTTTGTTCAACATCATGTGAAAGTATGTAAGGCTACTCTGTTATTATCTTAATTCTAGTATGAGGAGTTTTCCCTTGCTAGAGGAGTATGAGGAAGATGTGTTGCTTGGATCAAGTTGATTGTATTAATCCAAATGGGACTAATGCCAATGATAAGGTGATGCTTACTTGTATTTTAATTTTTCTTGATGTTGCTTGATGCTTACTTGTATTTTATTTTTGTAGTTAAAAACTTCTCAAAAAATCATGGTCAAACCAAAGAAAAATAAGATGGGAATCTGTGGATCCATGGAATCCCTTAACTTTACGACATTGTTGGAAAATTCTTCAGAATTATTAGAAATGGAAAAAACCGCGCTCCAAACAAGAGGAAGGATCCCTCTAGCTTGGTTAGAGAGGCTTTTTTGGTGGGCATCGACGATCATGGATCTAGTAGCCCCACTCCCTCTCTCATCGGTAAATAGAGATAGACCCGATGGAAGGAAGAAAGCAAAGAGTAAGGGGTGAAGGTAGGAGGCTAGGGAAGTACAAAGAGTCATTATACACCAAGATGGAGGCGAGGAGGAAAGACATTTCTTTACAAAGGAGGCACTTGAAGATCAAGGAATTGGAGCGGAGGAGGGAGGCTGAGGAGAAGAAGGTGGTGGTCGAAGGGAAGAGGTTGGCAGGCGAGGAGATGAGGTGGACTGTCGAGGAGAGGTTTGCTGAGATTGAGGAGATGAAGGTGGTGGCCGAGGTGATGGCCAAGAGGATAGAGAATGATCAGAGGGTTATGTTCATGGATCCAAGCGGTCTAGATAAGAAGGGCTGGACATATACAGAGCTTTGCTATGACCAAATCTTGGCGTCAAGAGGGTTCTTCCCAAACAAGTGTGGCAATGATGGCATTTGTGTTTCTATTTATGTTAATTCGTGTTACGATGAAATATTCTGATTATCGTGTGTAGAAAATTTAGTTGATTCAGATCATATATGCAATGTGCAGGAGAGAAATAAGAGACAACTAAATGACCAAAACTTGGCAATCTAGTTTTAGGAATCCAATTATAGGAAGGCTTGCAAAGCTGATTTTTTTGGATTGCTCATCCTTTTCTCACCTCTTCCTAGTTCCTATACCCGGTTTAGCAACCCAAAATATAGGATGTTTTTCAGACCTTCTTACCGAACATGGATTCTGTCAAATATCGGAGCTAGTTGATCCAGCCAATATTTCGCGGCTACTCCGCGTGGGTACTAGTACAATCAAAGTATCACCAATAACTGCATCTACGTCATAGCATCCATAAAATTGCACACCTACGATCATCAGGCAATCACGGCCGGCGGTGATCCAATCGTCATAGGAATGAATCATCCCCGCACGTCGGCCATGAACAGAGAATGATCCTCCGTGAATCTGCCCCTGAATCTTCCTCGCCGCCCAACGGCCCAATACCATACCAGCAGCGCGCATACGCAACTACTACTTGGCAACCATCCCGAGCAGAATCTGACACGGCTCATCCGAGCTTTCTGTTACCGCCATTTAAACCTCCTCGTGCCGTTCCCGCCGCAAAGCAGATCTCCACACTCCTCGGTGGTCGATGATCGGTCTCACTCTCACCTCACCTACGTACGATCTCCACCTATAAATACACCCCCTCCCTTCTCTTCCACCATCATCGATCTCACACTCCAAGCAGTAGCTGGCTTGGTGATCAGATCAGTACTGCAGTACCACGACACTTACAATCCACTGTTACGTGGTGCTAGCAAGTACTGGTCGAACACCATGGGGCAACTCAGCAGGAACCTTCTTGTGGCGGCGGCCATGGTGGCGGCGGTGCTTGCGGTGGCGGAGCTGTGCAGCGCCATCCAGCTGGAGGACAAGGACCTGGAGTCGGAGCAAGCGCTGTGGGACCTGTACGAACGGTGGCAGACCGCGCACCGCGTGCCTCGCCACCATGCCGAGAAGCACCGCCGCTTCGGCACCTTCAAGTCCAACGTCCGCTTCATCCACTCCCACAACAAGCGCGGCGACCGCCCCTACCGCCTCCGTCTCAACCGCTTCGGCGACATGAACCGCGACGAGTTCCGCACCACCTTCGCCGGATCCCGCGTCAACGACCTCCGACGCGACGGCCCTGTCGCCCCCGCCATCCCGGGGTTCATGTACGGTGACGTCAACGCCGACGACCTGCCGCAGTCCGTCGACTGGCGGCAGAAGGGCGCCGTCACGGGGGTCAAGGACCAGGGCAAGTGCGGCAGCTGCTGGGCCTTCTCTACAGTCGTGTCCGTGGAGGGCATCAACGCCATCCGGACCGGCAAGCTGGTGTCCCTGTCGGAGCAGGAGCTCATCGACTGCGACACGGCGGACAACAACGGGTGCGAGGGCGGCCTCATGGATAACGCCTTTGAGTACATCAAGAACAGCGGAGGGCTCGCCACCGAGGACGCCTACCCGTACCACGCCGCGAACGGCACCTGCGATGCCGTGAAGGCGAAGAAGTCCCCCGTTCTGGTGCGCATCGACGGCCACCAGGACGTGCCGGCCAACAGCGAGGAGGGGCTTGCCAAGGCCGTGGCGAACCAGCCCGTGTCTGTCGCCATCGAGGCCAGCGGCCAGGCTTTCCAGTTCTACTCCGAGGGGGTGTTCACCGGCGACTGCGGGACCGAGCTGGACCATGGCGTGGCCGTGGTCGGGTACGGCGTGGACGACGACGGCACCGCGTACTGGACGGTGAAGAACTCGTGGGGGCCGGCGTGGGGAGAGAAGGGGTATATCAGGATGCAGAAGGATGGAGGCTCCGACGGTGGGCTCTGCGGCATCGCCATGGAGGCTTCCTACCCCGTCAAGACCCAGAGCAAACCCAGGCCCACGCCCAGGCGCGCGCTCGGAACAAGGGAGTCCCAGTGATGAACATGAACTGAGATCGATGTATGTGTCCGTATAATCATTCCGAAGCTGTATTAGGGTGAAATAAGTTCAAAGTAGTTCTGCGCGCACGCAGCAAAAAATTAGGCTGGGTGCTCGTGTGACGAGGTCGATCGTTATCTATTTGGGTTTCTGAATGTAATGTACACCGCTGGTAATGTATGAGAGCTTGATAATGCCTTGCGTTCCTCCCAATTCAGGTCATAATGATTCGTGTTTGTGTCAAAGATGGAGGAACTCTTCATTTTCCACCTAAAAAAAGATGGAGGAACTCTTCCAGAAGCTAGCCGAAAAAACAAATTCACGACAGCTTTGACGGGCTTATCCTGACCGCCCAACTATGCACCAAGATTAGTGCAACCTCTTTAGCACTTTCCGGAAAACACCCCAAAGCTTTATTTATTTCATTATAGTAAGACCTTTCCCCTTCACATAACAAACCCTTGTGATTTCCATATTACAGAAATTAAGGATCACGTAATAATGTTACAATGAGAAATATTTAATGCATGAAAAAATGCATGCAATTCTTTTTGTCAAATTCCTGCTTACTTTTACACAAACCATTCCTGATTAAACTATTTTTGACCATTCTGGATCATAGGCCATTCTTAATAGTAACTAGAAGTTGATGAACAAAAAAGATATGAGAATAAATTGTAATATTCGCCCATGAACAAGCCATAAGTTTTGGAAGTTCGCATGTGAACATAAACTTCCAATCTAAGAGTAACATTTAGCTCCTCATCCGCCACAGGAATAGCACCATAGTGCCAAGAGAAACAAAGAAAGTGAACCAGGAAAAAGAAAACGGAGCACAAGGAGAGAGCAACGCCTAGGGATCTGATTTGCCAAGGAGGAGAACTGTCTAATATGGATGAAGGTCCGGCAAATTGTCTCAAGAGGAGTACATAAGAAATCTTGAGATACAATACTGGCGGGACCTCAATCCTAACTTGTGGTTAGCCATCACAACCCCTTTTTCGATAGTCGTTCGCTGCTTCCTTCCACAACTGACACGGGTAGTACCTCCTCCCATGTGTGGTCACCGCCTCTTTCCTTTAATCACTTGAGATGGACGGGAGAACGATATCGCTGGCGTCAATGTCGTTCAACTCTTGCCTCCTTGTTTCCCTTTCGCCATCTCCAGCTTCGCAACCAGCCTTGACTCTGTCTCCTACTTCGCCCGATGGCGGTGGCATGGAGGAACCAGACTGGAAGAGGCCACATGGGTGGGCCCATTGCTCTGCTTGCGGAAGGGTGGAGGGTGGCCGTGTGGATGGAGAATGTTAGAAAGAGGATAAGGAGGAAATAGAATAGGTGAAGATGAATTCTTGCACTTCGATGTCTATAGAGGTGCGAAGATAGACTTGGACAAGTTGTAATTGAAAAATGTACTCTGTGAGTCTTGAAACACTAACAATCATTGGTAATACCGAGACCTCCAAACATTGGTGAAAAAATTGTGGTGTAACTACCAGGTATCTCGCTCCTCCAATAAAGTTCGGTATATGCAGATAATGTTTTGATTTTTTTTCAGGCCAGTGGAGCAGGAGATTTGGTCTATCAAAGAAATCATCAACATCTTTGGTGAAGTGTGAGGGTTGCATGTTAGTTAAAGAAAAACAACAACAATTCAGGAAAGATGTCGAGGATGAGAATCCATCCTAGGATATGAGATAGCCAAACGTCCAGTTATTTCAGAAAAATAGACATATTTTTAAAAAGTGAAACAAGGGGAAAATAAAAAGGAATCTACAAGACAACAAACAGACAAAATAATAAAAATACCTATTTTGAAGCAATGGAAAAATCAAAATAAAAAGGTTTCTGGCACACCTAATAGGAGTACACAACAAATAGAGCATCCACCTTAAGACTTTCTTAATGACCCGCCATCGATGTGGCTCGTCATCATGTACATTTGTTTACATTTTTTATCACTATAAGATTTCATGATTGCAATTTATAAATTAGTAGAGTAATATGAAAAATGTATGCGTCCAAAATATAAAATTCACTTACATCTACTTGAATGTTCACATATATATGGACTAATATTCACTCATGTGTTATAAAAATATGTTCCATATATAAACGATAGAAAATATTCATGTAAAAAGAATATGATCATGGCATGAAATCATACATGTTAAAATTAATGTTTGGTATAAATTTAGAACACTTTTATGTATTACGACAAAATAAAAGGGACATAAAAATAGTAGATAAATAAAAAAATCAAATATAAACAAAATCATAAAACAAAAAAGGTAGAAGCAACGAACAAGAAAATATAAAATACATGAAGAAAATGTACCCTTATTTTTACCCTTATTAGGGACACATTGTAGGAATGCTTGAGTCGACGCCTTCCGTATTTTCCATTATGAGCCTAAAATAGGAATTACCTCCTCCGTTCTGAGAAGACATGTTTTATTAAAAGAAACTCAAAGAAGCATGAGAGCTTGTTTGCCTAGAAACATGAGAAGAAAACTCACCACAACAAGAGTGAACGTTTCTATTTGCAAAATAAGAAGGTTTATTGAATTAATTGTGGGATTATAGTCTATTAACAAGATCTCTTCTAGAAAGTGTGGAGTGAAATTAACCCATAGATATCTGTAACACCCTCAGAATCGGCCCTATGCAAGTTTTAGCGAAACCCGCCAAACCCGCATAGAAACGATTCAAATGTGCCCACCAGGCACTTTCGTGCGGGTGGAAAACGAAGTAATAACATTACACAACAGTCCTCGATGGGACCCACAGAACAGATATATATAACAGCGACTCCATGAGTCAAGAATACAGATATACGGTACAAAGATCCAAATCACCTTGAAAACGAGAGAGCGTCCAGCTACGGACAAGATGCAAATGGGGCTAAGAGCCCTGAAGAATAACCAATGGCGTCCATAACCCTGCCCAGGCCAAGCCGGAAGGGTAACCCTGCTAACGACGTCGATCTTAAAACCTGCTTAAACAAAAGGGTTGCCGACAAAGGGCAAAGGAAAAAGAGGAGCGTCGATCGAGGCCAAGACACGCGAGGCTAGAATTGGCGGTCCTCGCCTACATAGGTATGGTGGATCGAAGGCGGCAAAGATGCACTAAACACCCTATAGAGACTCGATACAACTGGCGGTTATCAGAGAGAGGTGAGAATGACCTATCCGGATCCAACCTGAATCTAACACCAAACAAACCCATCCTGGTATTTCCCCCTCGATACCAAACGAGGAAGTCAACCGAGGAACTCACACAGTTGGCAGTTTTATTTATTCGGTTATCGTTGCAGCAATTACTAGTCAGGTTTAGATAACCATCCTGAGAAAATAAGCAGTGGGCACTTTTAGTGAATCATTCCGTTATAGTTGCGACACTTACTTGTCAGATACAATTAACATGAGTTAACCCAAAACCCAACAGTTGTTGGTACTTTTAATCAGCCATTCTGTTGTAGTTGCAATACTTACTAGTCAGATACAATGGTCGCAGGCGACACTCAAACAAGCAATTGTGGGCAGTATTAATTAGCCATTCCATTATAGTGAAGCTGAATACTAGTCATTATAAAGTCAAATTTATAGCAATAAACTTTAGTTATGCTTGTCTATGGTCGAGATACTGTGCTCCAAGTCGTCCATAACCGCGGACACGGCTTTCAGAAAGTTTTACCCGGCCGGGGTGCACCAATAGCAACACACGCTCGATCAACCTCGGAAAAACCAAATCAAAACCCAACGAGGCTTTCACGACAAAGCAATCACAGGATTCAGAAATATTTCAGGCCACCCTTAAAGTAGAACCATAGCGAAGCCGGGCTCGAGACGGACTTAAGGTTGTGGGACGGCCGTGAACGATCGGGAACCCGAAAGTGTGGCTGGGCTTGTCGACACATGAATCGTGCCACGATCCTAACAGAAAGTGTGCTCCTCGCACAATCGTAATACAAGTAGCATGGCATAAGTACAGGATAGTAAATAAACCTCAAACTAGTTTGTGGCCCCAAGAAATAAGACCTGAATCAAGCTCCGCTCGGGGGTCCCATATACCTCCGGATGTGGATAGAGCGATAAATCAAGGAATGTATCAAGTACTGGGTCCCACGGACACAAGTGGGCTCGAAACCAAATGTTATCTATCACCCACCGATGCCTCGCTTACTTCAATTTTAGTTGTTAAACAGGAATTAAAGTGAACGATAAGTAAAACTATGATCATCTCCAACATCAACATGCGGCAATACATCAACAACTGTGGCACTTGACGACACGCAACAACACTTGAGCAAGCGACTACGACGCGCAAGTCCAACTATCTACCAAACAACAGGTAATAGGATGTGTCCAAGGCAATATAGGGCTGCACGGTATATCACAGGTACGGAAACTAGAGCATCGCAACACAGATAGCAATAGATCAACAGGAGGGAATAAAGACTATAAAAGTAAGATAGGTAGAAAAGGGGGAGATGCTCGCCTGAAAATATTGCCGAAGGTTCATCCGAAGATCGGGGCGAAACTCACATCAACTCAACGGCCTTATCCGCGAAGAAGCAAAGCACTAGAAGAAACACTGGATGCACTATTTAATACAATGGCAGAAGATCGGCATGATGCATGTATGATGTATGGCATGGTAAAGATGCGATGTAATTAGGTCAATATTAGGCGGAACTGGGGTCCCGGCAATTAGATATATGGTTCTAGTTGTTTATCTACCCCGCAAATTAAAGGTTGTTTTAACAAGGCAAGAGATAATACGGGTTCGCTACACAAGTTTAAATGAGGCCAATATAAGGCTAGATTTGTCCGCATATGGGCCCCATATTTGATTATAGGGTGAATCGGCATAAGGCCCCCAAACCACATGATATGCATGCGAGATGACAATCATGTTGGGTTCGCAGCATAGAAAACAAAAATTTTCCTACGATGGGAACAACTATGTACCAAGATCTATCTACTAGATACAAACAACGGGCGGATGTATATCCGTAGAGAACATACCCTTGAAGACCGACAAAGCTTAACGAGTCCAAACTCGTGGTTGATGTAGACGATCTCTTGCCGATCTCAAGATCGAGAGGAAGTCCTAGCGCCGCAAAACAGCAGCGCATCCGTGCTCGCACACACGTTCGAGGCACCGAGCAACCTCCGCCTCGCCCAGCGATGCAGCGAAGCACAACTCTTTCTTGCCGAAAAGCCACTGGAACATGTATCTCGCTAGTCCGAGACCATGGGGATAAATTCTAGAGGGGAGAGAGATCCTTCACGAGGAGGTGTGGTGTGAGAGGAGGAGAGGGGGCCTTTTATAGGGAGAGGGGCAAGGGGCATGGCGCCCAGCCATGGGGCTGCCCCACCTCTTCCACATTCATGTGGGTGGAGCTCCCACTCAAAATGAAAAGCCTCCACTCCCATTAAAAAGCCTCCACTCAAATCCACTCACATGCATTAAATTTCCACCAAATTTAATGCAAGCTCTCATTAAATAAAACTCTTTTATTTATTTATTCAGAATTTTGTTAATTACTTTAATTAACAAACATTCACATAAAACCCTTGCTAGTATTTCATTTCACATGCGAGAACCAGTTTAACAATTTCAACCAAACAGCTTGATTGTCTAGTGAAATAAATTCCTGCGCTTTCCTTTTCTTTTCGGCATGAAAATTTTGCTCCAATTGGATGTCGGTGTCTCTTAATTGTGTCACCCTACGGTTCGCGAATAAAGTGGACATGATCGAGACCCCTCTCAGATCAATAATCAGAAGCGGGATCTGGAGACCCATACTGACTCCCACACATTCAACGATGACTTTCTTGTGATCGTCGGAACCTTTTACGCTAGTATCTGAATCCCTTTGTTTCGCGATATATTACATGTCCGAGATTCGACCATCGGTATCTCCATACCTAGTTTGATCTCGTATCGACATGCACTCTTTTCTCGTTCCGTGATATAACATTCTAGTGATCAAATCACTTGCTTGCAAGCTAATCAATGTGATATCACCGAGAGGCCCAGAGTATATCTATCCGTCATCGGGATGAACAAATTCCACTCTCGATCCATGGGCCTCAACATAACACTTTAGTAGTTCTGAACCCATCTTTATAATCACCTCATTACGGTGTGACGTTTGATGTTATCAAGAAACTCTTCCTGTTAGTGATTGACATGATCTCATGGTCTAAGGATTAGGATCACTGTAAGTTGTTATAGCAATATAAACTCAATGACTTTGATCGTAATGCTATACTTCGGATGAATGTTCATCACACCATTACACTAATGTTGTGATCCCGTTATTAACAACATCCAATGTCCATGATCAGGAAACCTTGATC
This sequence comes from Avena longiglumis, assembly GCA_030063025.1. Taxonomy (NCBI): domain Eukaryota; kingdom Viridiplantae; phylum Streptophyta; class Magnoliopsida; order Poales; family Poaceae; genus Avena; species Avena longiglumis. The sequence continues at coordinate 49,553,807 of CP125973.1, read as the reverse complement.
ATCTTGTTAATCAACGAGCTAGTTTATGAGAGAGGCATAACTAGGAACTACCTTTTGTTTATTAAACACACATGTATTAACGTTTCCGTATTAATACAATTATAGCATGCAAAATAAACATTTATCATAAATAAGGAATACGATAATAACCACTTTATTATTGCCTCTCGGGCATATTCCCTTCAGTCTCCCACTTGCACTAGAGACAATAATCTAGTTTGAAAACTTTGTGCATTGAACACCTATGGCTTTCCGGTGTTCCATATACACAATTTCAAGTGGTTAACATAATCTACGGATCTGACGCTTTCAGGTCCGTGTGTATTTGCATGTCTCTGCGTCTTCACGCATCACTCATTCTCCAATGAGATGGCATTGTATAAATTTGGTCTTTCGGTGAGACCTTTAGTTCCTTGGGGTTAAAACACGTCGATACTATTGTCATACAATATATCTTTAGTGTTAGCCCGTTGCGAACCACACCTTAGTTTGATAACAAACTACTTGACACAAATTCCCTCCTTTGCTGCTACTATAGCAGTCATATACTTAGCCTTTTGTTGTAGTATTCGTCACAATGTCTTAATTTTGGAACTCTTCCAAATACATCATGGAATCTCCTTTCCATTACATTGTGCCACCCATAGTTTAAATTGAGATAAACTTAATTTGTATCTTGTGACAAAACTAGTATCAATGTAACGCTGTACAAAGAACTATTTGTAATTGTTTGTCACTTCTACACAAATATATTCTTAGTTCTTCCAAAAGATCATAAGAATATCCTCACTATCGTCCAATGATCATTTTATGATTCATTCTGGTATATGCTCATAACACTTAGAGCATAGGACATATCTGGATGTGTACATATCATGGTATGATTGATCAAAACATTCTCGTGATTGCACTCATCAAGTGTCAAAGCACTTGAATCTTGTTTCACTTATCAAGTGTCGATACACTTGAATCTTCATTCAATTCCTTTCCATGCAACAAGAACTGTTTCTTGTCGTTTCTATATTGAACTCCTTCAATATCTCATATATGTACGTTTGGCATAAACATATTAGCGTTACAGTCTATCCACTATAGACATTCATGCTAAATATTCGGGTTTTGCCTAAGTCTCTCATCGAAATGAAATTCTTAACCTTTGTCAATAAAAGATACATCATTTCTAATCAACAAGATGTCCTTCACATAATGTATTAGAAATATGTCTCAGTAGCTCCCACTTAATTTCTTGCAAATGCAAGCATCTTCATCGTCTCCATGAAAACTCATTTTCATCATGGTGAAGATTCCAACTCATGATGCTTACTTCAACCATTGAAGTTTGCATGCCCTTTTAGCATCCTTTGAATTTAACAAAACCCTTTGGACCGTGTCATGTACACGTCCTAGGTAACCATTCTATTAGAAGAACTTTGTTTTGTTTATTCATCTACCATATACCAAATTATATGTAGTGGTTGCTACTTTAATCCGTTCAGACTAAATATCGCTATGAAAGATCAAATCTTGTCATAGTCAACTCTTTGAACATTATCATAAAATACTTTACGACATGTCGAATATTTCATAGATGTGAGACATCCATGTCTGTTTCTTTATAGATCCAAATACGACCGATAGGTTTTTACACCTTTCCGGAGGGTCTTCCAAGTTCAAAACTTGATTTCGTATATGGAACTATCACGGATTTTATGGCTTCAAGCCATTTGACGAGTCAGGCCCATCATCGCTTCTTTGTATGTATTCGGTTCATCATTGTCAAACAATAATGATTTACTCTCAAATCTTAGCATTTGATTGTTTAACCGACCTACTTGGTTCAATAGGAACTTAGATCTCCGTGACCACAACCTTTGAGGCACATAAGCTATGAGCATTATGGCAGCCTCCAGAACCATTTCGGCCAAGCAACTCAGACATTTAGCTAAGGTTCGTTAACCTTATCAAAGTTCTATTGTCCTCCCACTTAACATTTATGAAAAATTCCTTCTTCAAGAAACTTTACATTTCAAGCGACAAACCCTTTTGTCCTCGGTGTTATGGAGGAATAACTAATTGTTATTCGAAATAACCTACAAAGACATGCTCATCCGACTTTGGTTGTAAACATCTTACTTATGTTTAGTATACCAAAATTTAAGAAATGACAACTTGGGTTTTACCCCAAACCATAACTTCCATGGTGTCATTTCAACGGATCTAGATGGAGCTCTTTTCAGTGTAAAAGCGGTAGTCTCTAAAGCTTTAATCTTTTAAAACATAATGGCAGTTTTATAAATAACACCTTTGATCCAACCATGTCTCACAAGGTTTCATTACAAATCTCAAACACTCCATACTCCTATGGTGTTTCGGGAGATGTAAATCTAGGTATTTTGCTAAACTTGCAACTCAAATAAATCCCTTTATGATAAAATCATAATTCATTTATTTTCTTGTTACACTTGTAACTCAAATAAATCCCTTTATGATCAAATCATAATTCATTTATTTTTCTTGTTACAATGATTTTTTTACTTCATCTTGAAAGTTTTTTTTTTGAAACATTTTCAAATATTTCATACTTCTTTCTCATTAAGTGAACATTCACTCAAATTTCCTGAGAAAGCATATGAAGTTGAAACCCATCGCTTACGACTGCACATAATGGACTACATACATCGATATGTATAAATTCCAATAATTTAGTCGTTCGTTCTTCTTTGGCCTTTGAACGAAGTTTTAATTATCACGTGGAAAGTCTCACAAGCGTCACTTGATCAAATCCAAGACTCCAAAAATCCATGAATATGGAGATTCTTCATGTTTTCTTTCCAATATAATTTAAACAGCGGTGTCACTTCATAAGTGATCTTTCAATCATTCGTCTTGTGACATTTTAGCATTAGGTTTTATGGATGTGATTTCTTCAACTAGATTTGTAAATCATCCATCTTATATGGAATACAGTAATTATTTGAACAACCTTTGTTCTCATAATACCTGATTTAAATAACAATTATTAAAACAAATCTTGAAGTCAAGCTTTGATGTCAACGAGAAATACAAACAATGGTTTGCTTGTTTTCGATGAACATCATCACATTTTCTCTTGCTAGTTACTTAGGCCATTGTGGTTCATGAATTGCGTCATTCCGTATGAAATTTCATACCAACCAATTCGGTATCCAATACCCAAGAACCACATTGTTCAACAAGCAAAGAATACAACCATAACATGTATATCATATATATACCTAAATTGGATATTTCCAATCTTTTCTTTTCTGCCAAATATATTTTATAGATTCTCTTTCAGCATTTCCTTTTTTTAAAAGAAATTATCAACATCAAAAGTGGCGCCATATACATGACACATAGTCCAAAGCGTGTATATTCAAATAATAATACCTTTGGATTTGCACTTTGAAGTAGATCACCATCATCAAATGATCGGTATTCTTTCAAAATCCATTCTTTAGTAATCTTTTAGTGTAGTAAACATTTTACATACATATTCTATTCACCCTTATCATGACATTCATGATCAAGCTACTTTAGCTTATAAAGGCGAATCGTGAGTATAACATTACTTTCCAAAACCCTTTTGGATGATTAGGATGTCTAGCATCTCCAACCTTCGTAAATTCTCATCCAATATGAGAACATATATATACTCTATCATATTGCAACCAAAACATTGTTTCGTATATCGTTATATCTCACACATGATGGTTTCAAACAATTTTTCACTCCTAGATAAACTTGATGTTTAAATCAAGAATCATGGAGGCAAACATGATACTTAAGATACTAACACGAATTGTTACTCGATTTAATACCAATTATTAAATTTCACGGAGTAAATAGAAATTTGCTGAAAGTTTGCAATAGGACTTTAAACTTTAGATTGACACTCAACACAATACGATACCAGTTAAAGTATATATCCGTAATTCTATAGTTCTATTATCTCAATTACAACTATGCATAAGGTGGTGAACGAATGCCAATGACTACAACAAATTATGCAAATTCACTTTGATTTAATTTATGATAAATTGAGCTCTACTAATCCAAATTAGAAATGAACTCCCACTCAAAAACGACATCCCTCGTGCCTTTTTGGTGATTACATGAACCAAATCCACTACACCAAGTCCGATCATCACGTGAGTCGGTGTAGCTTCAAAGGCGAGCATCAAATGGGCATCATATCTACTATATGACTCATGCTTAACCTTTCGTCCGTGTTCGAGGCCATGTCTGCATGCTAGGCTCGCCAAGTAAGAACCTTAGTATTCGCGTGTGTAATCGCTCTTACACCAAATATGGTCGTGGATCCAAAACACCCGATCATCACGTGATGTCTTGGAGCGACGAACATAATCGGTGCATACTAAAGGAAGAACACATTCTTATCTTGATATTTAAATGAGGGATCATCTTATTATGCTAATAAAACGCCAAACAAGCAATATAAGATGCTATCAAACATCACATGTTTATTAGTGGAATGATATGGTTCCCGACATGATCTCTATCATGTGCACCGTGGTATGATCACTATCATACCTATATGTAAGTCCAAGGTCTATGGAGATTACATTATGTGTGTAAGAGTATCATCTCATACTTCTACTTACAACATCACCATATCATAACACTAGCCCAAAGAACAATCTAAACTAGACGCCTCTAATTTATCCATTGCAAATTTTACGTGGCTTAGGGCTTTCGAGATAGAACCGTTTACCTACGAACATGAACCACAACGAGGATAACCAAATTGTTGACAACTCGTTGCAAATTAGATATTGACTATAGTAGGAGAGACAGACACCGCTAGCCACTTATGCAAAACTAGTTGCATGTCAAGCGTGGAACAGGTCTCATGTGCGAGGACATGTAAAGTTTGTCCGCCGCTTCATCCCACTATGCCACCAATATCCAAAGTACAACTAAGAAGAAATAAAATGATCATCATCGCACATACTCATATGTGTACTACCGTGCAAAGTATCTACGATAGATCCGCTCGATACCATTGTAGGGTTCGCAGATAGAAAACAAAAATTTCCTACGATGGGAACAACTATGTACCAAGATCTATCTACTAGATACAAACAACGCGGATGTATATCCGTAGAGAACATACCCTTGAAGACCGACAAAGCTTAACGAGTCCAAACTCGTGGTTGATGTAGACGATCTCTTGCCGATCTCAAGATCGAGAGGAAGTCCTAGCGCCAAGAAAACAAGCAGATCCGCTCGCACACACGCTCGAGGCACCGAGCAACCTCCGCCTCCTCGCTCCAGCGATGCAAGAAGCACAACTCTTTCTTTCCGAAAGCCACCGGAACATGTATCTCGCTAGTCCGAGACCATGGGGATAAATTCTAGAGGGGAGAGAGATCCTTCACGAGGAGGTGTGGTGTGAGAGGAGGAGAGGGGCCTTTTATAGGGAGAGGGGCACCCAAGGGCATGGCGCCCAGCCATGGGGCTGCCCCACCTCTTCCACATTCATGTGGGTGGAGCTCCCACTCAAAATGAAAAGCCTCCACTCCCATTAAAAAGCCTCCACTCAAAAATCCACTCACATGCATTAAATTTCCACCAAATTTAATGCAAGCTCTCATTTATTTATTCAGAATTTTGTTAATTACTTTAATTAACAAACATTCACATAAAACCCCTTGCTAGTATTTCATTTCACATGTAACCGCCAGTAATTTCAACCAAAACAGTTTCGTGTCTAGTGAAATAAATTCGCGCTTTCCTTTTCTTTTCGATGAAACTTTTGCTCCAATTGGATGTCGGTGTCTCTTAAGTGTGTCACCCTACGGTTCATGAATAATGTGGACATGATCGAGACCCCTCTCGATCAATAATCGAAGCGGATCCGAGACCCATACCGACTCCCACACATTCAACGATGACTTTCTTGTGATCGTCCAACCTTTTACGCTAGTATCTTAATCCCTTTGTTTCACGATATATTACATGTCCGAGATTCGATCATCGGTATCTCCATACCTAGTTTGATCTCGCATCGACATGCACTCTTTTCTCGCTCCGTGATATAACATTCTAGTGATCAAATCACTTGCTTGCAAGCTAATCAATGTGATATCACCGAGAGGGCCCAGAGTATATCTATCCGCCATCGGGATGAACAAATTCCACTCTCGATCCATGGGCCTCAACATAACACTTTAGTAGTTCAACCCATCTTTATAATCACCCCATTACGGTGTGACGCTTGATGTTATCAAGAAACTCTTCCGTGTTAGTGATTGACATGATCTCATGGTCTAAGGATTAGGATCACTTAAGTTGTTATAGCAATATAAACTCAATGACTTTGATCGTAATGCTATACTTCGGATGAATGTTCATCACACCATTACACTAATGTTGTGATCCCGTTATTAACAACATCCAATGTCCATGATCAGGAAACCTTGATCATCTTGTTAATCAACGAGCTAGTTTATGAGAGAGGCATAACTAGGAACTACCTTTTGTTTATTAAACACACATGTATTAACGTTTCCGTATTAATACAATTATAGCATGCAAAATAAAAATTTATCATAAATAAGGAATACGATAATAACCACTTTATTATTGCCTCTCGGGCATATTCCCTTCAAATCAAATATGCAACAATTCATATAGTTGACCATTTATAAAAATAGGGTTCTCGGAAAGGGGTTCACACATTAGGGTCTCGACGGTCTTGGTGTTCCGGGGTCCGGGGTTCGGGGTTGGTCTCAGGGTTCAGGGTTCGGCGGATGCGTTCTCGGACTCCGGGATCGTTCTCGGTAACGGGGTAGATCTTGGCGCATTCGCGGAGGGGACCCTGGTTCGGCGTCCGGGCGCGCCGGACTCGCCCTGGTTGGTGTCGGACTTGTCGGGGCCGCGCCGCTGATCTTGGTGTTACCGGATGATCTTGCCGACTCCATGCGAAGGCCTTGGCGCTCTGGATCGGTCTTCAGGGTCTCGGCCATCGGATCCCGGAAAGAGGTCATGGCGTCCGTGAGGCGATCTTGTCGTGCCGTAGCGTAGATCTTGGGGAGGTTCGGGGTCCCACGGGTTCGGCTCGACAACCGGACTCCGGGAACGGTCTTGCGGTCCGTGAGGGAGATCTTGAGGCGCCCACTTCACCGGGTCCAGCAGGAGTTCTTGTCATTCCCGGATGGAGAGTTGTCACCCCAAGAAGAAGAACTTGTCGAGGTACCCCATCTCACCACACTTCCACCACATCGAGGCACACACGCAGGTACAGACATCACCAGATGTGGTACACCACTAGCATAGCAGAGAGCCGGCACGGGTTGCGAGGACACGGTAGCGCCCGCCAGGGAGCACGAGTTGCGCGGCCCGTGATGCTCAAAGCTGGCCGCGGCGGTGAGCAAACGCAGCGGGAGGTTGACGGCGACGGGACCGCGCGGGACACCGACGCTCGGGGACGACGGCGGCCACAAACACGGGGAGCCGTGGGGACCGACGAGGTCGCGCAGGCGGCGTCCGGCAGGGACAGGGGCGACGGCCAGCGGGTTGCAGCGACGGCGGGCAAGCAGCGGGCGGAGGGCGGCGGGCGTGACGCGACGACGGCGGGCCGGGCGAGCCGCCTGGGAGATGGTCATGCGAGCGGGGCGAGAGCTTGGCGGCGCCGCCAGGGGCGGAGCTTGGTGTGAGGCGGGGGTCCGCGCCAGGGTTGGTGGCGGGAGGCGGCCGCGGGAGAGATGGTGGCGCTGGGCGGAGCTGTGAGGCGGCCGGCGGGCCACGGAGTATGGGCGGGCGGCCAGCAAGTGGCGAGGAGGAGGCCAGCGCTGCCCCGAGAGGGGAGGGAGCGCCGAGGAGAGACGGGCGGGAAGGGAGCGGCCGCGGACGGCGCCGGCGCTGGGGAAGAAGGAGGGAAGGGGGCGGGCCGGCGGAGCGGGGGGTGGGGCGTGGTTGGGGAAGCCGGCAGCGGCGGGGAGAGGGTCTCGGGGGGAGGTGCGTTGCAGGGGAGGTGGTTGGTGGGCGGTGGGTCCAGGGGGTGGGCCAGGGGAACGGGGTGTGTGCGTGGGTTGTTTCCAGGGAGGGAGAGAGAGAGGGAGCTGCGGGGTGGGGCCACGCGGGGCTGGCGTGGGCGTGTGTGGTGGGCTGTGTGGACAGGTGGAGAGAGGGAGGAGAGAGGGATGGGGTGAGGTGTCAGCATGTGAGTGGTGGAGGGAGGGAGAGAGGTGAGGTGTCGAGAGGGGGTTGGTTGGGGTGAGGTGGAGGAGGGGCGGGTAGAATAGGTCTGGGTATAAAAAGGGTCTGCAGGTTGGACCGTTTATAATACTGGGGGTGGTCGTTGTCTATCCGGCCCGTTCGACTGCCCCACTAAAATAATTTAATAATTTATTTATTTTAAAACACGGCTTCTGCGAACCGATAGCAGACAAAACAAATTAATCCGGTGGCCCGGGGTTTGCGTGTTGAATGAAGATGGGGCGTTTTAGAAAACAAAACTAGGTTTATCTGCAAATAGTTTTATGCAAACAATTGCAAGATGATGACGATGCTCAAATGCAATGTGGCATGATGACATGAGCATGTGGTCATGATGATGCAATGCACAAAAACAACGCGATTTTCTAGTAGTGGTTTTGCGAGATGCCACAATATCTACCCTATCAATACCAGCTTTCTTAGCACAAAATTGGGCCACCTCATTGGCAAGTCTTACAACAATAGAAAATTACACTTTAGTCAAAAACCCACTAAGATCCTTAATCTCCTAGAAAATGGAAGGAATTTCCTATCTGTCACCGTAGGTTCATCCGTCAACTTGATGACATCCTTTGCATCAGTCTTGATCTCCACTGCACGACACTTTTGATCCATAGCTAGTTGAACCTGATCTAGGACAGCCAATGCGTCCATAATAAGTAGAATCACCACTACGTTATACCAAAACGCATGTGACAAAATGAGATGATCATTATGATCTCTAACCACCAACCCGAGGGGCCCGTCGATATCGAGAACAAAATCAGATGAACATTAATCTTCAGAACCCCTAATTCAGGTTTGTGCATGTGGGGTACATGAAGTACAAGTTTCAAGTAAGAAGTTGTCTCTATTACCCACCTCACTTACTACTTGATCGATCTTCCATTATTTCCATGCCAAACTATATTGTGATTGGTCCATGTTTCCCAACACATGCACAAGATATTAGATGAATCCTTACTGGAAACCCTGGTGCCATCAATCAATTGGTAGCCCATGATATAGGATGGAGTTATGAAATTTTTATACATGCAATCTTCTTTATCTCCGACCAAAATAGCTTCACCCACGTGCATTGAGAAAAGGCATGGTAAATATATTCCTGATGTGCTCCATATGTTTTGTCATACATATATTTCGATTCAGGACTTGTCCGCATAGTATATAACCATTGATCACTCTCCACAAAAACAAGCAAATTTTGGCTGGCACCTCCATCTTCCATAGTATTTTCCACCATTTTCAAAGTCGTTATCTATGCTAGAAGCATGCTCCTAGATTTTGTGAAGACAACTCCAATGCCTTATAGCATTCCCATTCTTATTTTAGGATCTCGTGGCCTACTAAGAAAACCATGGATGTATACATGAACAAGAGGATATAAAGTGGATGCAGAGAAGCAAAGCTAATTTGATGAAATACAAGGATTGTAACATCGACTTCATCCACAACTTTGCTTCTACTAGGTGAAAGAAAAAATTTCATTCAAAATTGAGAGATGATACATGTGACTGGATTGCGATTGGTATATTCTATTAGAGAATATAAGGAGTTATTTTGATGGGCTTTATTCTTTTGAGGTGGAGGAACCAGATCCAAAAGTTATTAATTAGGTGAAACCATTTTTTTACTAATGCCATGGATGACATTTTTATCAGGTAAGAAATCAAAAAAGAATTATTCAACATAGGGATGAACCATGTTGGCGATTAACTCATAGAATATACCATAGGGATGGAACAACAACACCATTGTCTTGATTCCCAAGGTTGACAGTCTAGAGAAGGTTACACAATTTTGTCCTATTAGCTTATGTAACGTGATATATAAAGTCATCACCAAACTTATTGAGCAGGATTAAAAACTCTTGCCGGATATTGTATCACCCACTGCTTTTGTTCTAGGTCATTTAATTATTGATAACTTCTTGGTAGTCTATGTAAGGTCTGGATTTTTTTCTATTAAATTGGACATTCATAAAGCATATGACCATGTGGAGTCACCCTTTTTAGAGAAAATATATTGTGACTTGGTATTGATAAGGGGTAGATACAACTAATTATGAGTTGCACGAGGTATTTCAAATGCCACTTTGTATCAATGAACACAATTTAGAGACCATCACACCATCTAGGGGGTTGCGGGAAGGAGACCCCTTATTTGTTTATGCTTTGAATCGAGGGGTTCTCGAGCCTACTAGAGCATGAGGAGGAAATCAACAATGTGATGGGAGTTAGAGTGTGCCATAGTGCACTAGAAGTATCTCATCTTTGTTCGTGGATTATTCTCTTATACTTATGAGGGTTGATTTACACAATGCGGTTCCTTTACTCAAGGTTTTAATAGACTATTATGCATCATCAGGGCAATTGGTTAGCAAGGAAAAGTCCAGTATCTTCTTTAGTATGTGTACTTTAGTGGAAACAAAAGAAACCATTTGCATAAAAATGAATATTCCGATTGAGGCTATTGTTGGAGATATGCCCTAGAGGCAATAATAAATGTAGTTATTATTATATCTTTGTGTTTATGATAAAAGTTTACATTCATGCTATAATAGTATTAACAAGGAAACCATTAATACTTGTGTGATTTGTAAACTTAATTTGAAGTCCCTAGTATAGCCTCTATACTTCACTAGCTTGTTGGTTGATTAATGATTGTGGTTTCCCTATCATGAACATTGAGATGTTATCAACAACAAGATCATATCGTTAGGAGAATGATATGGTGGACATACTCCTATAGATAAGCGTAGCATAAAGATCAAGTCATTTCAATAGTTCAATTGCTATATGCTTTCTGATACATAGTAACCTAATTCCTTCGACCATGAGATCATGCATATCACCTTTACCGGATGGATGCTTTGATGATATCAAACACCACACCGTAACTGGGTGGCTATAAAGGTGGCATTAAGTGTTCGGAAAGTATTGGTTGAAACACATGGATCAAGAGTGGGATTTGTCCATCCACATGACGGATAGATATACTCCGGGCCCTCTCGGTGGAATGTCATCCAATTGGCTTGCAAGCATGTGACTTGGTCACAAGGGATCACATATCACGGGAACGAGAAAAGAGTACTTATCAGTAACGAGGTTGAACTAGGTATGCGAGATACCGACGATCATAACCTCGGATAAGTAAACTATCGTGAGACAAAGGGAAATTGGTATCGTATGTAAGTGGTTCATTCGATCGCAAAGTAATCGAGAAATATGTAGAGCCATATGAATTTCCAGATTCCTCTATTGGTTATTGTTCGAGAAGTGTCTCGATCATGTCCGCATAATTCACGAACCGTAGGGAGACACACTTAAGGATTCGACGTTGTTTGAGTAGTTATGGTATTATGAGAAAGATATCGAATGTTGTTCGAGTCTCGGATAGGATCCGGATATCACGAGGTGGTCCGGAATGGTCCAAGAATAAGATTCATATAAGGAAAGTCCTGCCGGAGTTCGGGAATGATTACGTGTTTTCATCGGAATGTTCTAGAAGGTTCCGGATTGTCCCGGCACTCGGGAGGGTACATGAATGTGTCATTACATATTGGAATGATTGCATCATGTACTAAGTGTTCTGCTGTTCCAAAAACATGAAAGTCAAATTGCAGTTTGAAAGTCAAACGGCTAAAACAGAACTGTGAAAAGCAGAAACTGTGGGAAACAAGCAAGAGGAGTTGGAACCAACTGGAGGAGGAGTTGGACTCCTCGGCCGGCGCCAGCCCTAGGCCGAGTTGGGAGGGACTCTCCTCCCTGGCGCGCCAAGGCCCCTCCACCTATATAAGGAGGCGGGGCTCCTCCTAGACACACAACTTTCTACCTCTAAATCTCCTTTAGAGCCGTTTTGGTTTAGAGCTTCTAATTGCTTTAGCCAGCGGTTTAGAGCCTTCTAATTGGTTTAGAGCCTTCTAATTGGTGTGTCTAATTACTAGACCACTAATAGCCTCTCTCATAAGCTCCACCATACTACGCTTAGCTTAAGGCGCCTGCGGATTTCCCTCTACATCCCAGACCACGCCACAGTCTTTGGGAATCGCGAGGAGAGTGCTACAACCTCCGCTTTCTGCCGGAACAAGGAGAGGAAGGTCTTCGTCAGTACCGAACGCGGTGACCGATCATGAGCGCCGCTTAACGTGGCGCCGGAAGGATCGTCTACACGATCTTGAGATCGGAAGAAATGCGACTACATCACCCACGAGAATCCGCTCTCGTTAAACGCTTTGGAATCTTCGAGGGTAAGTTATACCATCGACTCGTTGCTACAATCTAGTAGATAGATCATGGCTTGTTTGTATGTATGCGATAGAAAAATTTTGTTTTCCATGCTACGAATCCCAACAGTGGTATCGAGCCGTGTCTATATGTAGATCATTGCACGAGTAGAACACAATGGTCATTGTGGGCGTTGATGCTTTTATTGTCGATTGCTTCTTGTGTACTTTGCATCTTGCGGTATGTTAGGATGAAGCGGCCCGGGCTAACCTTACATGACATCGTTCATGAGACTTGCTCCACGCTTGACATGCAACTTGTATTGCATAAGTGGCTTTATGGTGCTTTCTCCTAGCATAGTTAAGATCCAATTTACAACGGGTGATCAACAATGCTAGTATCAATGTTGTGGTTCTTGTTCGTAAGTTAGAACGACACTTATTGAAAGCCCCAAACCACGTAAAATATGCAAAGAAAGTAGAGGCGTCTAACTTTGTTTTGCAGGGTGTGATGATGTGATATGGCCATGATTGTGATTATATTTGATGTATGCAATGTTCCTTATTGTAAGTCGGCAACCGGCAGGAGCCATATGGTTGTCTTTAATTTATGTTAAGACCCGCGTGTCTATTCAAAATAGTTGTAATAGTTGAAACCGGTGGACGACAACCATGGAGAAGCGTCATTGACCTTGATGCAATGTCGGTGATGATGGAGATCATGTTCGTGCTTGAAGATGGAGATCGGAGGCACAAAGAAGAAAGGCCATATCATATCACATATATATTGAATTGCATGTGATGTTAATCCTTTATGCATCTTGTATTGCTTAGTAGACGACGGTAGCATTATAAGATGATCCCTCATGCACATCAATTTCAAATCATAAAGTGTTCACCCTTAGTTAGCACCGCTAAAAGCTTGTTGTTTTGAAGCACCACGTGATGATCGGGTGTGTTAGATTCTACAAGTGTATACAACGTGAGCAAGCCAGATTTGCTCATGTAAACTAAGGTTTGATCTTGACGAGCCTAGCATGTATGGACATGGTCTCGAACACGGATCACCGAAAGGTAAAGCATGAATCATATAGTAGATATGATGAACATGACGATTGTTCGCCATTGAAACTATGTCAACTCTCGTGATGATCGGTGTTGATATGGTGGATTTGGTTCGTGTGATCACTAAAACAATGTGAGGGATATTGTTTTGAGTGGGAGTTCACCTAGTTTAATTTTATTATTAATTTGAACTCAATTTGTCATAAACTTAGTCTAAACTATTGCAAATATGTTGTAGATCAATGGCAGCCCCTACCATCAATTTTAATGCTCCTAGAGAAAGAAAAGTTGAAAAACAATGGAAGCAACTTCATGGATTGGTTCCGCAATTTGAGGATTGTCCTCACATGGTAATTTGACCTATGTGTCTTTGGATGCACTGGTGACCCACTGCAGCCAATGCTCCCGATGAAGTAAAGAATGTTTACCTCGCCTAAGAATCAGTACTCCATAGTTCAAGGTGCTATCTTGTATGGTTTGGAATCGGAGCTTGTAAAAGGTTTGAGGATTCGGACCCATATGATATTGTCGAAGATCTCAAATTGATTTTTGAGACTCATGCGGCAATTGAAAGCTATGAGGCTTCGAAAAGTTCTTTAACCGCAAGATGGAAGAGGGCAGCCACAAGTGAGCATGTGCTTAAGATGTCCAGGCACGCAAACAAACTTCAAAGCTTGGGTATAGTGATTCCTAATGCTTTGGGGATTTACCGTGTCCTCCAATCACTACCACCAAGTTACAAGAACTTTGTGATGAACTACAACATGCGTAACATGAACAAGACGTTGCGAACTCTTTGCCATGTTGAAATCTGCGAAGTGGAGATCAAGAAAGAGCACCAAGTGTTGTTGGTCAATAAGACCACCAAATTCAAGAAAGGCAAGTCTAAGCAAAGGGACACTTCAAGAAGGGTGGTAAGAAAGCTACCACGACGAAGAAGACCAGTGGACCTAAGCCCGTCTTGAGTGCTTTTACTGCAAGGGAGAAGGTCACTGGAAGCGGAATTGCCCAAAGTACTTGGCGGATTTGAAGAACGGCAACATCAAGAAGAAAGGTATATCTGATATACATGTTATTGATGTGTATCTCACTAGTACTGTAGTAGTGCTCGGGTATTTGATAATCGGTTGCTCATATTTGTAACTCAAACAGTCTTTGCAGAATAAACGGAAGCTAGCGAAGAACGAGGTGACGATGCGCGTGGGAAACGGATCAAAGGTTGATGTGATCGCGGTCGGCACGCTACCCTTCATCTACCATCGGGATTAGTTTTATACTTAAATAATTGTTATTTGGTGCTGCGTTGAGCATGAACATTATATCGGGATCTTGTTTATTAAGATGGTTACTTGTTTAAATCGAGAATAATGGTTGTTCTATTTATATGAGTAATATGTTTTATGCACATGCACCTTTGATAGATGGTCTATTCTTATTGAATCTCGATAGTGGAAATACACATATCAACAACATTGAGGCTAAACGTTTGAAATCAGCGATAATTCGACCTATATGTGGCATCGTCTTGGTCACATCGAGTGAAACGTATGAAGAAACTCCATTCGATGGACTTCTTGAATCACTTGATTTTGAATCACTTGAAAGATGCGAAGCATGTCCGATGGGAAAATGACTAAGACTCCATTTTCGGTATGATGGAGCGAGCTACGGACTTATTGGAAATCATACATACCGATGTGTGTGGTCCAATGAGTGTAGCATCGCTGTGGTTATCGTTATGTTCTTACCTTCACAGATGACTTGAGTAGATATGGGTATATCTATTTCATGAAACATAAGTCCAAACTTTCGAGAAGTTTAAGGAGTTTCAAAGTGAGGTAGAGAATCAACGTAACAAGAAGATTAAATTTCTACGTTACGATCGTGGAGGTGAATATCTAAGTTACGAGTTTGGCAAGCATTTAAAGAAGTGCGGAATACTTTCACAATTGACACCGCCGAACACCACAGTAATGGTGTGTCCGAACGTCAGAATCGAACTCTCTTAGATATGGTTCGCTCTATGATGTCACTTACAGATTTACCGCTATCATTTTGGGGTTATGCATTAGAAACAGCCGCATTCACTTTAAATAGGGCACCGCCTAAATCCGCTGAAACGACACCATATGAATTATGGTTTGGGACGAAACCTAAATTGTCGCTCCTTAAAGTTTGGGGATGCGGCCTATGTAAAGAAGTTACAAATTGACAAGCTTGAACCCAAAGCGGAAAATGCGTCTTCATAGGATACCCAAGGAAACTATTGGGTATACCTTCTATCATAGATCCGAAGGCAAAATCTTCGTTGCCAAGAATGGATCTTTTCTAGAGAAGGAATTTCTCTCGAAAGAAGTGACTGGAAGGAAAGTAGAACTCGACGAGGGTGTCGAACCTTCTCTCGAATTAGAGTAGCGCAAGACCGAAGAAGTTCCTGTGGTGCCCGCACCAATAAGAGAGGAAGCTAATGATGATGATCATGAAACTTGGTTGAAGTTGCTCTGAGCCCTGAGGTCAACGAGAACTCGTACCTCCAGTTGGTATGATTCCGTTATGAATGTCATGGTGGTGGACAACACCGATGACCCCAGACATATGAGGAAGCAATGATGAGCCCAGATTCCAATAAATGGCAAGAAGCCATGAAATCCGAGATTGGATCCATGTACGAAAACCAAGTGTGGACTTTGGTGGACTTACCAGATGGCCGGAAGGCCGTCGAGAACAAATGGATTTTCAAGAAGAAAACAGATGCTGATGGTAATATTACTGTCTATAAAGCTCGACTTGTCGCAAAAGGGTTTCGACAAATTCAAGGAGTTGACTACGATGAGACTTTCTCACCGTAGCGAAGCTAAAGTCTGTGAGGATAATGTTAGCAATCGCATATTATGATTATGAGATATGGCGATGGATGTCAAAAGCATTCCTCAATGGAGACATTGATGAAGAGTTGTATATGATGCAACCCAAAGGTTTTGTCGATCCTAAAGATGCTAACAAGGTATGCAAACTTCAACGGTCCATCTATGGATTGAAGGCATCCGGTTGGAATCAACGTTTTGATAAGGTAATCAAAGTTTTGGTTTTATACAAACTTATGGAGAAGCTTGTATTTACAAGAAAGTGAGTGGGAGCTCTGTAGCATTCTTAATACTGTATGTGGATGACATATTGTTGATTGGGAATGATGTAGACCTTCTTAATAGTGTCAAGGAATATTTGAATAATAGTTTTTCAATGAAGGATCTTGGCGAAGCAGCTTACATATTAGGCATAAAGATTTATAGAGATAGATTGAAACACCAAATATCATTGTCACAGAGTACATATTTGGACAAAGTTCTAAAGAGATTTGGAATGGAAGAAAGCAAGAAAGGGTTCTTGCCCATGTTGCCCAATACGACCTTGAGTAAAACTCAAAGTCCGACATCGGGCGTAAGATAGAGAAAGGATGAGTAAGACTCCTATGCCTCAGCCATAGGATCTCTAATGTATGCCATGCTATGTACTAGACCCGACATTGCATATGCCGTTAGTTTAACTAGCAGATATCAAAGTGATCCAGAGTGGATCATTGACAATGATCAAAAACATCCTTAAGTACTTGAGAAGAACTAAGGATATGGTTCTTTCTTATGGAGGTGATGAACAGTCGTTGTTAATGGTTACACCGATGCTAGTTGGAACACCGATCCGGATGATTCTAAATCACAATCCGGATCGTATTTATTTTGAATGGTGCAGAAGCTAATGGAGGAGTGCAAAGCGTTGTGGCGAGATCTTCAACGAATCGGAATACATGGTCGCCGGAGGCTTCACAAGAAGCGATATGGATGAAAGAGTTCATTACAGAGCTGGGTGTGGTTCCAAGTCTGCTGGACCCAATGTCTATCTTGTGATAACATGGGCGCCATAGCCAATGCGCAAGAACCAAGGTCACACAAGAAGTCAAGCATATCAAGCTTCGTTTTCGCGCTAGTAGATAACATATCCATGATGGGGATATAAAGATTTGCAAAGTACACACAGATCTGAATGTGGCGGATCCATTGACTAAACCTCTCCCGAGGGCAAAACATGACCAACACCAAACTGCCATGGGTGTTCGGTATATTACCATGTAATCTAGATTAGATGACTCTAGTGCAAGTGGGAGACTGTTGGAGATATGCCCTAGAGGCAATAATAAATGTAGTTATTATTATATCTTTGTGTTTATGATAAAAGTTTACATTCATGCTATAATAGTATTAACAAGGAAACCATTAATACTTGTGTGATTTGTAAACTTAATTTGAAGTCCCTAGTATAGCCTCTATACTTCACTAGCTTGTTGGTTGATTAATGATTGTGGTTTCCCTATCATGAACATTGAGATGTTATCAACAACGAGATCATATCGTTAGGAGAATGATATGGTGGACATACTCCTATAGATAAGCGTAGCATAAAGATCAAGTCATTTCAATAGTTCAATTGCTATATGCTTTCGATACATAGTAACCTAATTCCTTCGACCATGAGATCATGCATATCACCTTTTTACGATGGATGCTTTGATGACATCAAACACCACACCGTGAATCGGGTGGCTATAAAGGTGGCATTAAGTGTTCGGAAAGTATTGGTTGAAACACATGGATCAAGAGTGGGATTTGTCCATCCACATGACGGATAGATATACTCTGGGCCCTCTCGGTGGAATGTCATCCAATTGGCTTGCAAGCATGTGACTTGGTCACAAGGGATCACATATCACGGGAACGAGAAAAGAGTACTTATCGGTAACGAGGTTGAACTAGGTATGCAGAGATACCGACGATCATAACCTCGGATAAGTAAACTATCGTGAGACAAAGGGAAATTGGTATCGTATGTAAGTGGTTCATTCGATCGCAAAGTAATCGAGAAATATGTGGGAGCCATATGAATTTCCAGATTCCTCTATTGGTTATTGTTGAGAAGTGTCTCGATCATGTCCGCATAATTCACGAACCGTAGGGAGACACACTTAAGGATTCGACGTTGTTTGAGTAGTTATGGTATTATGAGAAAGAGACCAATATTGTTGAGTCTCGGATAGGATCCGGATATCACGAGGTGATCCGGAATGGTCCGGAGAATAAGATTCATATAAGGAAAGTCCTGCTTGGAGTTCGGGAATGATTCCGTGTTTTCATCGGGAATGTTCTAGAAGGTTCGGATTGTCCCAAGACCGGGGAGGGTACATGAATGTGTCATTACATATTGGAATGATTGCATCATGTACTAAGTGTTCTTGCTGTTCCAAAAACATGAAAGTCAAATTGCCGTTTGAAAGTCAAACGCTAAAAGAAACTGGGAAGCAGAAACCTGGGAAACAAGCAAGAGGAGTTGGAACCAACCGGAGGAGGAGTTGGACTCCTCCAGCCGCGCCACCCTAGGCCGAGTTGGGAGGGACTCCTCCTTCTCTGGCCGCCAAGGCCCCTCCACCTATATAAGGAGGGGCAGGGCTCCTCATAGACACACAACTTTCTACCTCTAAATCTCCGGTTTAGAGCCGTTTTGGTTTAGAGCTTCTAATTGCTTTAGCTAGCGGTTTAGAGCCTTCTAATTGGTTTAGAGCCTTCTAATTGGTGTGTCTAATTACTAGACCACTAATAGCCTCTCATAAGCTCCACCATACTGCACCGCTTAAGGCGAAGCCTCATGATTTCCCTCTACTTCCTGTACCACGCCAGGTCTTCGGAATCGCGAGGAGAGTGCTACAACCTCCGCTTTCTGGAACAAGGGAGAGGAAGGTCTTCGTCGAGTACCGAACGTGTGACCGATCAAGGGAGCGCTTAACGTGGCGCCGGAAGGATCGTCTACACGATCTTGAGATCGGAAAGAGTACGACTACATCACCCACGAGAATCCGCTCTCGTTAAACGCTTTGGAATCTTCGAGGGTAAGTTATACCATCGACTCGTTGCTACAATCTAGTAGATAGATCTTGGCTTGTTTGTTTGTATGCGATAGAAAAATTTTGTTTTCCATGCTACGAATCCCAACAGCTATCACATATAAGTACCTAGGTCTACCACCCGTTGTTGATATTGACATGACTAATTGTTTCATGCATTTAATTGATATAATTTGTATCAGGTTGAGAGGGTATAAGGAAAAAATGCTCTTTTATTGAAGAAGGTAAGTTCTTATGAAAGTTATTGCACAGGCTATCCCAGCATATGCTATGTTGATATCCAACCTCCCTAAACAAGTAATTAAAGGATTCACATATTATGTCCGTTTACTGGTGGTGAGATGATGATGATGACCTGGAACACATGCACTGGTTTGCTTGGTGAAAAATGTGTATTCCAAAAATGAAAGGAGGTATGGGTTTTAGAGATCTCCATCGTTTCAGGTTGGCAATGCTAGCAAAGCATGTGTGGAGACTTTTATGTGAACCATAATCAGTGTGTTCTCAAGTATTAAAGGCTAAGTATTATCCTAATGGAGATCTTCTAAATGCTAAACTTATGAAGGCATCCTCTTATACTTGGCAAAGTATATGAGACGTATTCATATCTTCAATAAAGGGTATATATGGTGCGAAGGAAGTGGAGAGAATATTAATATTTGGAATAACCGATGAATCCCATCTATCCTTTCAAGGAAACTCGTAACTCGTCGGCGTAACATTGTGTACACCAAAGTGTATGAAATAATTGATCCTACTTTCAGAACATGGGATGAAGAGATTCTTATCTCTCTCTTCAGATAGATGTTATTATAATTCGTAAGACCACCCTTGTTGTTGACATAATGGAGGATTTTGTCTCCTGGAACAAAACATAAACCTGAATGTTCATAGTTCATTATGCTTACTATACTGATAGAATCATCAGCATGGTAGGAAACTAATTATAAAAAATGGCCAAGGCACAACCTATATGAATCTTGTTTGGGCCACAGTTTGGTCTTTGAAGGTTACATCTAAAGTCA
This sequence comes from Avena longiglumis, assembly GCA_030063025.1. Taxonomy (NCBI): domain Eukaryota; kingdom Viridiplantae; phylum Streptophyta; class Magnoliopsida; order Poales; family Poaceae; genus Avena; species Avena longiglumis. The sequence goes on along the minus strand of CP125973.1, from coordinate 49,533,283 downwards.
AAGTGTTCTCCTAGAGATTATTGCGTGGAACCATTCTCTAAAAATGTGTACTTGCCAATAGGAACAAAATTACAAACAACTTATGTCTAGTATGCGAGGTTTACTCTGAAGACATACTCCATGCCTTCTCTCAGTACCCAAGGGTGATAGAAATTTGGGAGACCTTGTGATCATGGACTTGATTAATGAGACATTTACCATTGATACATAAAGGCCAATTATAATTGAAGCCCTTGGATGTGGGGATCTAGGAACTAATAGTAACGACATGTTGGTACATATGGTGGCAACATAGCCATATCACACATGATGAGAAGGTCATAACCCCAACAAGATTATCTCAACCTATTTTAGCTATCACTTCAAACTACTACATGGCATGCAAAATGAACTCGGTTGTTCAACGATAGGGATGCGAGAAACCAAAAGAAGGATACCACAAATTAAATGTGGATGCCGCCTTTTAAGCATATTCTTGTACGGGTGTTATCGGAGCTATATCCATGATGAGAGGGGCTTGTTTATTGTAGGTGGCAACCCGGGTTTTCCTTCAATTTCAGATGCTACAATGACTGAAGCTAGAGCTTTCCGTGATGGCCTTTTGGCCATTTGTTGGCATGAAAAATAGGCTGTACGAAATTGATCGTCAATAGAGGTTATAATCCACTATGGTAGATGGAGGTAATTCTTTTGGACCAACTGCGTCCATCTACGAAGAATATTTCTTTCTTTCTCAAGGTTTTTCTTATGTTATTTTCTCTTGGTCATAAGAAAAGCAATAGATAGAGTGGCTCATACTCTAGCTTGTAACGGGAGGGACCCCAAACACTTATCTAGTTGGAGGATCTGTCAAAATTTTATTCTTAAGCTTCTTACAAATGTAAGGTTATTTGATAATTAATAAAATCAGCATTATAGTTTTTCCTTCAAGAAAGAGAAAACATGGATATACGTTTGGGTAGTTACTCTACTTTTTTTTCTACAATGTTTTTTTTTGTTTTGGCATTGATGTCATATGAAATAACTTTTTTTGTGAATAGAACCCTAGCATTAAAAGAAACATCGAACAATACAAAGCACGTCAAGAAAAATGATAAATACAACGAGATCCTTAGAAGCCCTTCCTTTTCAACCTCCAGACCGTGTCGACGGTGCACCGCCACTGCCGCTCCTCCCTAAGCCATCATGATGTTGTTGGTCGCGGACGTGAAGTCGTCGAACGTGTCAAGAAGACCACATTTGTCTCGGAGACAAAGAAGAAAGATGAAATACCGATGAAGCTCCTTGACGATCCAAAGATCCCAATAGCCAGAAGAACCCCTTAAAGACCACACCACTCACACAAGCTTCTCAACGTCATCGTCAAGATGGGAATGAAGACCTTTTTGGAAGAGATGCAGGTGCCACCATATAAGCGTCGCTCCACCAAACATGAACGCTTCAAATAGGAAAACAGAGTCTTTCCGTCGGTAGGAGCCTAGATCCATGTTGTCTCCATGGCCTAGAGGCCACAGAGGCGAGGCAGATCAACGGCTGTGCCTACGAGAGGCGACATGCCTAGCTGCCCGTGCGTGCGTGAGAGTAGGAGGGAACGGTTCGGGTTCGTGAGACCTGTTTAGGTGCAATAGAGGTACGACTCCTTTTCCATTCTGGTCTCGTAATGAATTCATATATGTATGTAGATGGATTTTAGTGAAATATAATTTATTTTCGTTCGGTATTCTATATTCCGTTTGCTAACAATAAAATTCGATTGTTCGCTCCAAAGAAAGGGAAACGAGGACACGTGGGTCCTTGCTCTACGGCATGGAGAGTCGTTGGATAATCTCGGACGTTCATGAGAACGATCTCAGCAAATCGACGGTCGTGGGAAGATTATACATGTTCCAGCAATGAGCCAAGCAGTTCCGAACCCAAGGACGAGCGTGGCCCTGTCTTGTGGTACCCAAATCCATGGCGAGCTCGCCGCGATCCCCTCAGCCGCAGGCGCCGGCACAGGACGAGCTCGAGATCTCACGGCAGTCCCGTATCCTGGCGGCGGTCAGTTACCTTCTGCTTTATCACTCCTGAGTTTTTGCCTCTTGGTTGCCCGTCCTTTCGTTCTGATGCGCCGTTCATGAGCTTATTCAGCTGTCGAAGAAGGTGATAGATCTCGACGAGCTGAGGATGCTTGCGGCTCAGGGCGTCCCCGATGGCGCCGGCGTCCGGTCGACGGTGTGGAAGGTACCCAATTGGCAGGCTAGTCCTTTTGTTATTTCGAGATTTGTTCTGTAGCCTGAACTCTTAAGCTGAAGAAGATCTAGGATGCCCTTGAAATGGATGTCAGTGCAAAGGCGACTTGCTTTTGATGTAAGCCGGCTTTAATCTAGACATACAATTGATCTACGGTGCTGATGTTTCTGATCACTGTCACAATGTGCATGCATGTTCTTAGTCTCTTTTTTTCGCCTTTTGATGCCATTGTCAGGTCAAAATTTATCTGCATTTTGTGTCCCTTTGTGTTGATCCACTTGCCACTATCAGTCTTTTTTGATCAATTGTCCTGATATGGTCAGTAGGAGGGAAAAGATGCTGTCAAACGTGCTGATTTTTGCCCTTTTCGGTCACAGACTCACTGTACATGTTTTGGTTGCGCAGCTGCTACTTTGCTATTTGCCCAATGATCGTGCACTGTGGGAGCAGGAGTTGGCAAAGAAGAGATCACAATATGAAGCATTCAAAGACGAGTTCCTTAGCAACACTGTATGCTAGTTCACATTCAGATTAGACTTTTTCTATCTCAATATTTCCAATTTGTACCTACACATATCACATATGACACCAGTGTAGGTCCTCCCTAGGAAACAGAGATCCTGAATCCTAATTCTGCTAGGTAGGTGGAAATAGCACGATTAGAGGACCAGAAGGCCATAGCGGCGGAAATGCAGAACATGTCCAAAATGGGTCTCTTGATAGGTCGGAGATAGCCCAAGATGAGCATCCTCTGAGCCTTGGGAAGACCAAAGAATGGAATCAATTCGTTGAGGTACTGGTACACTCTAGTGCCTCTGGATGTTATATTTTAGCTGCGTTGCACACATTTTTGCGTACTTACATATTCTGGTGACATATTGCAGCTAGTTTTATTTCTTGCTATTGCATTAAATGTATGCCGATGACACTGGCAGCAGTGAATTAGAGCAGTTATGTTTTGACAACAAAGGTCAAGTGCAATTAGAGCAATTTAAACCACACATCTCAGTATATCTGCATTAAATTTATGGTCATTTCGTTTTAATTTTTTTGTAAGAAGCTTATCGATTGACATGTTTTGAGAATCGAATTGCAAAAAAGCCCAGTGAACTTTTTGAAGCAATTGTTGTCGAACTTCAAACATGTGGATTTACCTTTTTGTTACGGAAGCACGAATATATTCTGTGTCGAGTTAGTGTACGCGTGAGTCATTTCACCACCTCTAATACTGGTATATTTTGTCTTTAAATATACTTGTATACAGAATTCAGAGATGATCGAGCAGGTTGACCGTGATGTCAAACGCACTCACCCTGACATGCATTTCTTCTGTGGAGACTCATCTTTTGCAAAGTCCAATCAGGTAAATCTCCAGTATCAAAGTCTAAACAGTGTTCCGGTTGGATACATGGCTGATTGTTTGTGATTCTGACCAGGAATCTCTGAAAAATATTTTAATTATCTTTGCCAAGCTGAATGCTGGAATAAGATATGTCCAAGGAATGAACGAAATTTTGGCGCCGCTCTTCTTTGTATTTCGGAATGATCCAGATTATAAAAATGCTGTATGGAGTAAGCAATTGTTGTACTGGTTCGTACGGTTTGTTGTAGAGCAGACTGTTCAGGAAGTTCTTATTTTGTAGCCATGAGTCATGACTTTGTGACTGGATTCCTTTGCAGAACTTCGCGGAAGCCGATTCTTTCTTTTGCTTTGTGGAATTACTTAGTGGGCTTAGAGATAACTTCTGCCAGAAGCTAGACAACAGTGCTGTTGGCATTCAAGGGACACTCTCCAAACTAATGCAACTCCTAAGGAAGTATGATGGAGAGCTTCAGCACCACTTGGAAATAAGGACAGAAGTAAGTCTCTATGTATTACTCCATCTGTTCCATATTACGTAGTTGTCACTGATTCAGTACAAACGGAGGGAGTAAACTGCTCAATCTTTAATGCTGTATTTTAGGTCTGTCCTATGACTTGCGATGTGAACTGAACCTTCTGCCGTTTCACTATCTTACAGTAGCTCTGTTATGATGTTTGGAAGCATTATATCAGGATCTGCCCTGCTTATAGTAGTGAAGAAGTGCCTGCAGTATTATTAACAAAAGCCTGGTTTCTGCAGGTCAATCCCCAGTTCTACGCGTTCAGGTGGATAACACTGCTGCTAACCCAGGAATTCAACTTTGCCGATACCATTCATATATGGGACACGCTGTTAAGTAACCCAGATGGTCCTCAGGTAACAGACAACACACTCTGGTTTATTCCGCAAATGGATATAGGTAGACACCTGAAGATTTGGCCTGCCGAGAAACGCAGGAAACCTTGCTGAGAATATGCTGTGCGATGCTGATCCTCGTCCGGAAACGCCTCCTTGCTGGCGATTTCACATCCAACCTCAAGCTCCTGCAGAGCTACCCGCCGACGAACATCGGCCACCTCCTCTACGTCGCGAACAAGTTGCAGTGAACACAATATGTTCACGTGGAAACTGGTTTCAGTGAATCGTATATGTTCACCTACAAGCTGCAACTGTAATTCTTCAGCGCATTTTTACTCACGATTCAGAACTAAACTAGTGTTATGATTTTTTTTCTTTATCATGTACTATCCAAATTCAGTAATGTGACTTTGCATCTGCTGCTGTGACTGTAAGCTGAAAATAACCACCACGCAGCTCCACTAGTTATCCAGGATTTTCCATTTTTACCGGCAAGTTTGACCCTGCCTTCTCCGAGCTCTTCGGCTGCCCATTTTCGCTTGGCGTCGATTGTCATGTTGGCATTTGCTCACGCCATTCCCCATACCGTACCACCGCTACCATATTCTGCAAGTGTATGTGTATCATTCATGCACTGTCCGGCCCAGAGGAGGACAGTGTGGGAAGAAAGAAGCTTCACCGGTGCCGAAAGCCTACTACAGATCTGCTCTACCCCGCTTTGGTTTCCGAAAGGCCCACAACAGCGACGCTCCCTGATGTTTCTCGGTTGGCGCTGTGGACACCATTCCGGTGCAACGCGCCCGATTCCAGGCTTTTCACCCCCCCTTTTTTTTTTCTTCGGATGGAGTCGTTTCGTCTTTCGGCACACAGGGCAAAACTGACTGCCTGTGCTACGATCGTTTGAAGGGACCTGAACTGAAACGGAATGCACGGTGCACGCAGCACGTTTTGATAGTACAATCCAGCACGTGAGCTCGTGCGTGGCGGCATGCGTACGTGGCTCGTGGCCGTGTGAGTACAGTATTGTTTTGGTAGGGGCATAGTATCGTAGTGGAAGGGAGGATACAGGATAGGTGTACGTACTATCTACGAGCACTCGAGAAGAGCAGGGAGGCTATGGGTAGCTGCGTCAGGTTCAGGGATTCGCGATCCCTCCCTCCCTCTCTCTGCGGCAAAATATACAGAGAGATACTACTACTACCACGAAGGGACGTACCGTGGGCGTAGCCTGTAGCTGTTAGCTGAGCTATACTGTACTAGGAGTAGCCAGCTACAGCTGCTACTGAGCTTCGTGATCTCGGTGGACGTCAATCCGCGCGCGCGTAGTCCCAAGTTATGTCCAACGAGGCTCCACGCGCCCAGATCAGCCTTTTTTTTTTCGCTGCTAATGGAAAACAAATTTTATCTAGATTCTCAAAAAAAAAAACTTTTATCTATCATTAGTTTTCTATGCCACCAACACTCTGCCGCTTGATCAGATACATTTGCTCCCCGGATTGAACTGAATCCAAATGCCAGAGTTAGAGATGCTAGTTTAATTAGGTACCCTCTATTTCAGTCTAGTTCAAACAAATAAACTAGTTTTGTCAAAATGTGATGATTTGTTAAAATGTAAGTTCATTTTGTTTGTACTAAAAAGGATATATAGAGGGTACCCTCAATGTCACTCACTTCCATCCTTAGCCAAAGTGAACGACTATGGTGTTTCTTGTTATACATAAGCTTCGACTTTAGGAGCGTGAGTTCTCAACATCAATGCATCCCTCACGACGATGATACTTCCCATTCCCTGAAACGTTTCACTAGTAATAGAAAAGTTCTAATAGCATGACTAACAACACTCTTAAACGGCCGACCCATAAAACACGAGTACATGTCTCTGTACTGGTATTTTCACGTTTGAGAGCGCCGGCGCAGATTAGAATCTTCAAATCGAAATTGTAAAATCAAAATTCAAAAATCCCCGAGAAAATATGAACGCACGCGGTGATCATCATACGGCAAGATTACGATTCACCGTTAATTATATAGCAAAATTACATCTAAAAGAAAAATAAAAAGGGGCAGAACTCGCTGGAGGACACCGTCGTGTCCTCAAATGGCCAAAATCAAGCTCTTGGTCGCCGCAGCGCCGCACCGCCCATCTAGTCGAGAACGATCACCTCCATCCTCCACATCGTCGATGCAGCCAGAGCCGGACGGCTTGTCCGCGATGCGCACCGTGGGGAGGGCCTCCTCCACCTCCGCGCGTTCGGCGGCATCCACCGCGGCGACGGTGACCTCCACTTCCTCACACCCGCGCCAGGCGAAGCTGCTCCATCTCCTCGTCGTCGCCTAAGAGGATGGCCAGACGGATATACAACTATATATAGGGCTAAGAGGATGGCCTAAGAGGATGGCATGTACCATTTTACATGTATTGTGTGATAGCCTAAGAGGATGGCATGTACCATAGGGCCCATTTGTTTGCTTACTTTGGAAATAAGAAAAAACTTGTGCATTTCCTAGAGACTTCATAAAATAGAATTTTTGCATGAATGATAATGGACATTGATAATTGGGAGTATAAAGAATATATTGATTTTATATTGCATGAATGATAATGGACATTGATAACTGCGGTAAACCACTGCTGGAACGATTAGAAAAACCAACCATACAACATGTTTCCTGCTACTCACGGAAACGACGGAAAAGACCCGGGTATGGGGTACGACAGCGTAAGCCAAAGCCGGCTAGGTTAGAGCGCCCTAGCTAGGCCAAGGTAAGGTACGTGGTGACACTGCATACATCCTTTCCGGCTTTCGGGACGCGAAGCCCCGCCGCGGGGGACACGCATGGGAGATCGATCGTCCGGTCCCCGGCCTGTAGCAGCTGGGACTGGGATCTCGACACTCGGCCAGGCAGGAATACGCCCAGCGTATACTTGTCTCCCGGGGACCGATACGAGGTTCTCTCGCCGACCCGACCAAACCCTCGGTCCCCGACGCCCATGCCGCCATGCGTGCGCCCATCTCTGCATTGTTCTACCGCTACAAACCTCTCGTCTCGCCTCGCTAGGACGTGCGTCCCATCTTTGATATTGCCCGCCAAGTACCGGAGCCAGCCAGCCACAGTGCTAAGAAGGGCATCTCCACCGGGCTGGCCCATTTTTTTGTTTTAAATGGTTCATTTGTGTCTGGTTGGTCGGACCGCGGTTGAGTTGGTGAGGGGTCTGGTCTGTTCGGCCATCGGCGCGATCCATTTGTTCGGCCTGGGTATGGCATTTTTTTTGCAAATTCAAACACAAACAGTTCGCGATAAAACTGGCAAAGTTCGTATTTAATTTATATTCAAAATATAAAAAAAGAATTTAAACTACTCCTAGCCTTAGCTACCGATTCTTGAGAAGCGCCGTCCATCTACAGGTCAAGGTCGATGTACTCGCGGCGGCCCGTGAGGTTGGACAAGGGCGAGCGGAGCGGAGTGAGCACAAGTGGATTGATCGCCCGCACAGGCCACGGCGCCCAACCGTGCGGGAGGTGCGCCAGCTTCATCCCTACCTCCGATGCGATCGGAGGCGCCTATCCCGACAGCGGCGGCAATGGAGGCAGCTGTGCATTCGTCTGCGCCACCATGCCGGTGAGCTGGACGACTTTCTCGAAGCCGACCCACTGGGATTCCTCCTCCCGCGCGCTGGCCGCGATGGACTGCTCAGTGAAGACGTCCTCATCGTAGCCCCGCGCCAGCACCTCGCGGGACTCCGGGGGCAGGTTAGCGGCGATGTTGTTCACCGCCTCCTGCTTGACGATGATGTCATCGTCGTACTCCTCCTCCTCCTCGTTGTCGTCCTTGTTGTCGAGCTTGGTGTCGGAGTGGTTGACGACGCCCTCATCGCCCGAGTCGATGTCGGGGACGGAGTAGACCTCCCCGGCATTAGGTCGCGGCGGATGGTGGTGGCACGCCACACCTTGCCCTCCCACTCGAGGAACTGTTTTCAGTACACCTCGGATTGGTAGCCAGACTCCCACCGTTGGGCCGGTGGGAGGCTCCTGATCCGGCGGCGGATCTCCTCCTCCAGCCATTTGCCCGCCTTGGGCATAGGCGGCACCGGGACATGGTCCCGATTGAGGTGCCAGCCGGTGGGGAGGGACACGTCATTTTGCCTGATGCCCCATACCTCCCTCCAGCGGCGCTCGCACTCCAGGATGCGGAAGTACTACCGAGCGCGGCGCTCGCACTCCCGCGGTGGTGGGTGAACCTCCACGGGGCGGCCCCAGAAATCCTCCGGTCGTGGCGGAGGCGGCGGGTGCGGTGACCCAGCATACCACTGCATGTTGTACTACACTATAGTCGTTGACATAACACCAATGAAACATCGTTCACTAGTATTATATCCCTCAGAGTGGTACAACAGAAACACAGCAGGTCCAAGACATGACTATAGGTTACAACTCAACTCTTTACACAAGATCCAGAGAACACTCTAGGTTAAAGAGAGAGAAAGAAACTTCTTACAAAGAAGAATCAGAAATAAACAATTCAAAAACTATCATACTAATAATACTAGTATCTGAACCATTGGTTTGGCATTGCTGCTATTGCAATACACTACATAAATAGGTTCTATAGCTAGAGATTATGTTCCTATCTAATCAGTAACTTCGTATTCACGTAAGTTGATGTATATGTTAACTTTCTTGACTTCATTGAAGAGCTTTAGCTTTTGATGATGATTCCTGGAGCATAACTTGATGTAGACGTCGGCTTGATGGCTTCAGAATCTAGCAAGGGTTAGGAAGATAGTTGAGTACAAGCGTACTCAGCAAGTTCACTAGAAAAGGAGTGTTTGATGCACTGCATCTACAGCCACAGACCATAGGTCATAGGCAATGCAGGTTTTTTGTAACATTTCTTCAAAGGTTGCTTTTATTCTGAAAAACTATGTCCGTCAGCCTTCACGGGTTTACCAGAACTTTCATGGAGTTCCTTTCCGCGTCGCAGCCTTTTCCTAACAGGAGTAACAAGTTACAGTTCTTACACTCTGCAGAGGTGAGTTACTTTACCCATGAGATATCTTAGCTTTGTTGCACATCCGGGCCGCGAACCCGTTCATACTTCCTTGGTATGAGGACCAGACTAAGATCCAAGCCAATCATTGCCCTCTCCGCGACCTCATATGTCTGCGTGATCCTTCGGGGCCGACTCACCTCCGTTAAGCCCCCTTTCGGGAAGGCTAAAACCATGATGAGTTCCCGAAGACTCTATGACCTGGTGTTTCCCTGGCAAGTGCCATATTAAATGGTCCATCCACTAAACACCATCCATAGATAATCTAGACACCAAAAGTGTGGGGCGTAAGGGTGCCCACCCATATGTTGGATCCACACAAGGAATCACAACGTCACGTTAAGGTCGTCTTGCCTCCATACGTGAGGAAAAGGATACAACTGACTTCTCCGTCCCATTCCAAATCTCATGGTTAACGCGTGATATACGACACAAGAATCACTGTCGACATTGGTTGTTAGGTCCTAGATAATATGTTCCTTTACCACTAGAACTTTCATAGTAGGTTATTACCTCATGGTAAATAACCTATAATCATTTATTTTGAAAATAGTGTTTTCCGACCTTTTTCAAATGCAGGTGATGACAACACTGGATTTGCAAAATACTTTATAGAAAATAATCAGAGGACATGAGAAAGTGTGAACTTGCCTTTTGTGATTGCAAGATTATGCACTCACGGTCTTCAAGACAATATAAGATCCAATATCTGAAATTAGCATCATTTGTCCGGTAAGGACTAATGTTTAAAGAAGCAAGATGCTATTATGCATAAGTAATGTGATGCAATTTCATAAACTCGAATCCCGGGGATAGCGTTGATCTATGGTTTGGAAACTAGAAAGGGTTTCCTTGGAATGTGTTTCCCGTTTAGATTAAGTTTCACACATGTGCTTCTTATTAAGGCTTGTGAGTGTGTGTGAAACAACATGTAAGCATAATAAAGTACACACAATAATGGAATACTCTAGTCGGTAATGTATCTGTAGACTATGTATATAAGGTTTGTTCATCTTTTAGAGCTTTCATAAAAATGCTTATGTCTTGCTTTATAATGTTCCTTAAAAGAATAACTTTTGAATAAAATCTTACTTAGCTAAGGAAAAGTATTTAAATTTTAAGTTAACCTTATTGGGGTTCTTTCAAGTTATAGTTTTTAAGTAAGAAAGGATTGCTTTATTTGAATAATGATATTAGTAGTATTTGAGACTTATCTATCTTGGTTTGAACTTGGTTAGTTTGGTATTAAGATGCTTTATAACTTAATTATAATAGACCAAAGTTAACTATAAACACATAATAGGGTTTTTAGCATTCTACTTAAAGTCTTGTAGACTAAAGTTAACTTTAAAACATAAATGGATTTTAGGTGTAATGCTTATTATACTTATACCTTGTTCACCTCATAAGGTTTCTTTAAAGTTACTTAAGAATGGTATTACTTTTATTTGGTAGTGGTTTCTTTATATTATAAAGGTATAAAGGGATTTACCTCCCTATAAGGTGTGGTTAAAGTTTGTGGATAAGTAAACAATATTATTTAGTACCTATGAACTCACTTATAGTGTTTTGATTTGTTTATAAACTTATGGTTAAAGTAAAGGAATAGGTTTTATCTCATTACAATTATTCTTGGAGATTTTAGATTGGATAAGGATCCTTTTATAAAATAATTTACATTAATGGTTGAGAGATAATTTAATAAAATTGTATTTAAAGTGTGTTAATTCATTTTGAATGCACACTACCAATATTTAGGACTAATACTATTTATTAGACTCAATTGACTAATTTCTAGAATTATTAAAAAAAATTATTTACCTTAAATGAATTATTAATTAAGGAAATAGGTTTAAATTCAAGTTATTAAAGTGTTTAACTTTTTTTTAAATCAAAAGTGGAATATTACATTTTTAACATATAGGTATTATTTTTGTGACCATTTTGGTATATTACATTTATTTTTGTGATTTATATATAATAAGATATGATTTTTATAATACTTATTACTTTATAAAGACTTAATAAATAATAATTATTTAATTGAGTGGAATAATAATGCATGATTAGAGTTTTAAATTATAATTCTTATTTTCCTAAGATTGTTGGTATTTTATTCATATTTTTAACATTTATCATTATTAAAATATGAATTATCAAAATTTATTACTTATAAAATCTTTATTAATTTTTTTAAATGGTTAACATAATAATATTTAATAATAGTTTTAAGTTATAGATTTTATTTTCTACAAATTTTCATACATTATACACATTTTTCTGATTTTTAAAACAAAAGTTATTAATGAAACAAGACTTAATCATTTTATTATATTGGAATTAATATTGTTTTATCTAATTCCTAAACAGAAAATACTTTTGGTACCGAAGCTAAACCTACCCTAGTCACTAACTAGTGGGCCACCTGCCACATCATCTTTTAAGTTAGTGAAAGCATTTGTTACTGACCCTATTACTACTCATAGTCCATGACAGATGGGCCATAGGCCACGTCACATGCGACCTGGGCAAGGACCGAGTCAAACAAGTTGAATGGGTCAAAGGTGACATGGGCCTGACATCTCAGTGACATCATCTGAAGATAATCTTCAGATTATGGATTTGCTGGGCGATTGGAGGCATTTGAGACGTTGTGATTAGGCTTGTTAGAACGAGGGTACGAAGGCGAGTCGAGGAGTGGATGAGCCGCTCGTTTTTGGTCATCAGAAAGCAAGGCATGACGGCGGTTCATGGCGACGCACGATGGTGGCTCGGTACAGGAAGAGATCAAAGCAAAGGAGGGCATCAACGTGTTCAATATCTCACCCGGAATGCAGAGGAGCGATCGTAGAGGCGAGGTGCAGATGAAGACGACGGTGATTGACGTTGGCGACATCGTCGGTGTCGGGTAAGACGGCTTAAATCCTGCAGCTAGGACTCTCCCCGACCAGCACTCTTTGGGGCAAATGACTGAGTCGAGCTTCATGGTTTCTGTGGTGGCTTCAAAATGGCAAGGGAAGGCCGGAAGCGAGCTCTAGCTCGAGCTATGGCGGGTTAGGGTTTCGGTCATCGAGAGAAATCAAAGAGGAAGGAAGGGATAGGGGAAAGGATGGCGTGCAGGGTTTCTCCATGCGACGCGGTGATCCTCTTATAGAGCTTCTAGAGCGGTGGCGTGCATCGTGGCATCGATCGGGCGGTCGTCGGAGTTCCACCGAGCTGCTTCCCCGGCGAAGCCTTCTGTCACGAGGAGGAAGAAAGGAAAAAGAGGTCGAAGGGTACGCGGGCCGGTCGTGGGATAGATGGGCCGTAGTGTAACACGCGTGAGCGACAAAGAGTGAAGAGGAAAGATGGGCCGTGGGCCAGATTTGATGCTTCTACTGTTTTTTCCTGGTCCTATCCCTTTTCTATTATTCTGTTTTGTTTTTAGCTTTGAATTTTCACAATTGATTTGAGTTTTCTTTGTAGAATTAATTTTTTAAACAATTGCAGCAACAATGAATGTATTTAAAGTCATTTTGTGAACTTTTATTATATATTGTTTAGAGTTTCTTTATTTTCTTTATATGGATACTTTTCCTATTACTATTTGTGAGGGCCTTTGATATGAATTTAATTGGGCTAAATTTCATAAACTTATTATAGAATGCATTACTATTAACTAATGAGATTTTATTCTCATTAATACATAATATTAGAGCAACTTTTATATTTAGTGATCCTTCATAAGTATTTGATACATAAAGTTCTAAGTACTAATAGGGTTTGAAATTATAAATGCTTACCCTAGGGTTTTAGGGTTCTTAATACATTTATATTATTTTGTTGATGTGAATAAAGATTAATGGCTAAACATATTGTCTTTATGTTTGTGATCATTATTCATATCACTCTTTTAAATAATAAGGTTATTTTCTAGAATGTCTTATGAGGAAGAATTAATTAAGATAGTTCCTAAGCACATGTGATCATGATAGTTGGAAATGACAAAGATGTGCTTACGTGATTTTCTATAGGAAAATATTCCTATGAAGCTTTGTGTAATTAAAATGATAGATCAATCAGATGAAATGGATATTATGTTTGGTTAAAATTTAGGGTTTAGTGTTTACCAAGAATTCCTATCTTCCATAATTCACAATCCTGGACTTCTAATTAAGGAATTCCTCTCCTAGATATATTTCTTCCCTATATCCATCATCATGTGCTAACATGATGAGCTTTGCTTTACAGGATATTCTTATCCACCTTTTATTCTTCTAAACCCATTGATAAATCCAATGAGATTTCTACTAAAGCTTTCATAATTTTCTCATATGCATACTTGGTTAAACCAACTACTCTACTGCTGGTAACCTCCAATCCAACAAGTAGTTACTTCTAACCCCCTTCATATTCTTCCATAATCATCCCCCACTAATATTACTCTAGTAGACGGATATATCAAACTACTCGCCTCAAAAGCTTACTATTCCTTAAGAAGAATAACACTTCTTCAATAACTCCATGATACTCTAGCATCATCTTGATCATACTATCTTGTCTCTAATCATCTCCAGTATCTCATACTCCAACCTCACATTATATTAATGTGACTTATCATGGCTACTTAGGATAACATATCTATACTAGGGTTCCAATCATGTTTTATCGACCAATGCCACTTATACATGATATAAGCATTTAATCTTGGTGAATAAGGCATGATCATTATAATCTTTTGATCCTTTATGGTTTAGGTTTCCAGTTGGTTATTCAAGGCTTCATCAATACAACATTACAGTTGTATTATAATTATCTTCTGTTTAGCTCTATTGGATTAAGAGATATAATTCATTGACTATACCTACTTGATCCAATAGGACTACTCCTGGTAACTATCTTCAGTATTCATCCTGGAAATCCTCTTTGTTACCACATATATCTTTATTTCAAATAACCCTGCTATCCATTCAGGAGTGAGTTAACTCCATTAATTATCCTATAGATGATACCTAAGGCTAGCATTACTATTTACCTTTTCTTACTTCCTTCTCTAAAGGATTTAAAGTGAATGTTATGTTAAGAACATGAGTTGATAAACCAATAGTTAATAATCTAAGAATTGGTGAATCAATAGTTGATTACTCAATATTGATGAACAACAGATGTTGAGATAGGATTCCATAAGTATTGATATGGAAAGAAGGATATGTGGTGAATGGTCTTGAATTGCTTTCCTTCCTATTTAATACAACTAAAGAGTTAGGATTAAGTATTACCATGATGTTCATGGTATAAATAGTTGAGATTTAAGATTTAGTTGTTACATTCCTATTACTTAAGTTATATATAACTTGGTATTCATGAGTTGTTGTAATGAATATTATAATATGATCACCTAAGGATCAAATATAATCCATTAAGTAATGAATTAGGGTTTAACTTTTATTACATTTTATCTACCCTTAGATCAAATCTCCCTTACCCAAAATAAGGTTTTAGCAAAGGTCATATTGAAACTTATCGCAGTCAACTTGATGATCTACTTCAATTCCTTCAAGTTGAGAGAAGGTTCAAACACTTTGACATGTTTTTATTTAAAAGAGCGAAAATTATTCGGATTTTCTATGCATGAATGCAATGCACACATCGGTGTTCAGCTTATTTTTAAGATCTAATGTTGGGATGTTACAGCAGGGATGTGTCGTGGAGGAAGACCGATAGCTAGGAGTGTTGGCTGCTAGAGCCAGACGCCTCATAGCCGTGCTTGCTCCTCCCCTTCTTTAGCCACGGTGGCGTCTTTATCTTTGGTGGTGGCGGTGGCTAGGGTTTGCGATGGCGAGAGGTGAGGAAGGGTGGCACCGACGGCGCAGGGTTAAATAGCCCCGCCGCCCGTGAACACGCGCAGCTTCCCGCTCCTTCACCAATAATGCCGACACGGGAACACATGCGGCGCCCAGTGGGTCAACGCACCATCTTGTCGCCATTGATGGTGCAGGCTGCCGCTGATCAGCCTTCCATGCAGCGCCTTTGAATCGCTGCCACAGTTGCTTATGAATTGGTGCCACTGACCGCGTCTAAATCAATGCCGCCGGTAAGCGTTGGCTGATGGGTGGGCCAGTGGACGAGTGCGCGCGCGTCCGGTCCGACGCAACCATTTCCCAGATTAGATGCACGGATGGGTCGAGCCAGACGCGTTTGTCCGGATGGGTCGGCCCGCTGGGGCGTCGAGCACGCCCCGCGTGTCCGTGCGAACATGTTTGGACACGCTCGGACGTGATGCGTCGGCCCGATGGAGATGCCCTAAGCGCTCAGAGACAATGGGTGTGTTTGATTGCTCGTAGGTTTTTTTCTCACCGGTGCAACTCGCACGAGCGGGACGACTGTACGCGAAGATCATGATTTGGATCAAAATCTTTCAGTTATTTGCTTGTGCATATGGACACTTTTGAGAGTTGGACAGAAATAAGGGCGGTCGTTAGGCCAGGGAGAAACAAAGCCACGTGTGCTTGGTTTAATCGTGATGGTGTGGTCTGCTAACCTCTTTTCCAGATAGTGAGCTTACCACACATCAAGCCTAAAACCTGAACAAGCATTGACAACCACATCATAGTTAGACATTGCTCTATATATAGCAGCACGACAGAATATTGTAGCAAGTTAAGCACGACTAGAAGACATAATTCACAGCAAGCACAACACAAAATTATTACACTTGTAGCGTGAACATTCTACTCATCTATCATCGCAAGGGCTGGATCACGACGAGGACACTTTTTGATCACTTCACACATGCTATAGTCAAAGATGGTTACCTTAAACAGGTCACCCTTCGGCATCTTGAAGCTTAGGAAGTACCCGATCTTGAACTGAGAAGCCAGCACATCCCTGGTCAAGGGAAACCCTGCCACTAACATCTCTGAGCTTCTTCACCATCCAGATGCATCCAATGTTGGTCTTGAGCACGATCTTTCTCGGCATAGTGTTGAGGAAATGCCTGAAGCCATTAGGAATTTGCAACAGGTCCAACCCAGGTGCCAAGATGACCTTGGCGAAAAGGACCTACCTAATCGTGAAAGTGCCAACCTTCATATGCCTTCCCTTTGGCCTCTTGGCGCCACTACTCTCACCAACATCGCTCGCCCTCTTGGAGGCTCTGCCCTCACCAACATCCCTCGAGCATACTTCTCCATTGGTGGAGAGAGCACCTCCCATCAGCAACTTCGAGCATTGAAAAAAGAATCAACACATGTCAGCACATGCATTGTGGTGATCATAAATAAACGAGCAAGGTGGTTAGCACAAATGAACTATCAACTTGACCTCATATGCAATGGTATAGATGCAAAGGGATTCTCCTCATGACCAACACAAATGAACAAGCAATTTGGTCCACACACAAGTTTGGACATGAAAAGGATCACTCTGCATTTCATTATGCGAATTTGTAATCATCGGCTAGAGCAAGCAAAACACAATGACCTAACCTGATCTAAGAACTTCCGAGCTTCAAAATAACTAGCACACAAATGGTAGAGCTGGTGCTACGGGAACCCGGAGGAGGTGCACAACCAATTTTGTTGTGCATACCATGGGGTTCCAATAGCATCAGTTCTATGATCACGTTGTAATAAGTATCTTCATAAGCTGGGTGACATATGTGAGCTTCATATATGGTGTCCACACAAAGGCCGGAGAAAGAACTTTGTACTACCTAGGACAATGCACAACATGATTTGTTATGAACAATTCAAAAAAAGTACAGATTCACTCCCCGGTCACATTAGGTGAGAGTTTGAATCATTGGCCAAAACAAAACACGAAACACAAAGTACTGCCTCATATTTCATAGCACTTACAAAACAAAGCGATGATCCTACCGAACCAAGTTCCATCAACTTGAATAGATGGCAGAACAAGGTTCAAAAGGATCATCCCTTCCATTTTGTTGTGGTGCATATTTAATCATCAGTGCTCACAAAGGTGTAAAACAAATTTTTGTACCTCATACTAGGCATTGTGTGTCCAAGATCAATCATAACAGGCATGCTATGATGCAGTCCATTGGGATCTTGGCCACAAAACGCGAACTAATCATTGGCCTAGAAGAACATGAGCAATGCAAAAATCTCCAATTTTTCACCACAGGGAAACACTGAACAGAGCATATGACTAAATGTAGCCACTTACAAGCAAAGATGAAACCAAGATTGCAGCATATATAGTGCTTACAATGGCACCACATGCAGTACAAGAAAAGCAAAGACCCTAATCTATCAAATCGACAAAAACAATCACAAATCAATACAGAACGGATGCGCATGTCAATGATACGCGCAGAACTAGAAGCAAAAAAACATATAGACCTGAGCTGCTAAGGCATAGAGGGGGTTCGAGGCCTTACCGCCATTGTTGTAGGTTGGAAGCTTCAGATAGATCGATGAAGAAGCAGTACGTGTCGCGGTCCTTGATCTCCTATAGCTAGGTAAAGCGCTATGCTCGCCCTCGATCTATCATGGTTCCGCTTCTGCGTTGGTCGTCGATCTACCGGCGGTAGAGGAACCGCCGACAGTGAGACAAAAGAAAAGGGGCAGTTATAAATGGAGAGAGTATGACTGATGAGCGCCCGTGAAGGGATTTCTAGAGTGCCTTCGAGATGCATCGCGAGCCCCCGCTCTGATGCGCGTGTACGGCCACGTGCTGACCTTTAGCTCGCCAGGTCTTGTTGCCGCAAAACCGCCAAAATCGACGTCTTAATGGATCAACTTTTGGTCTGCTTTAAATCTCGTGTCGGTGCAAAGAAATCATGCAAACCAGCAACACAGACAAACAAGCTTATTTGTTGACATGCAGCCCGGCAGACACGCCCTTTGGTTACAGACGAAACACGCGCGCGCGCGTTAGATTGACAAAAACCGGCAACAGTGGCGATGGCTGCGCACAGTGCGTTGCGCACGCACGCACGTACGGTGCGGCGACCGCTAGATTGTCCTACGCGCCCCCCGTCGCCAGAGATGGTCCCCCATTAGATTAGCCTGACGGGATCGGCGTCTCGGGTCAAGATCGATCAGCGCGGGTGGATCGATTCGGTGAATGAACGACAGCCATTCGCAATCATGCGTCCATCCATCCATCCATCCGGAACAGTGGCACAGCACGATGCCGGGCTGCCGGAGACCATATATTGATGATGCATGTAAACATCTACTGGTACTACTTGACACTCCAAGGTTTATTGCCAGGTTAACCTGCACTGCATGTACGGCCGGCATCCCCAAGTGGAGAATCCCCTCCGCTGGTTGGTTAATCGCGTCGTCGTCGCTTTGCAGCTTTCGCAGATGCTCTCGAGTAGCTTTCAGCTCGATCTCAGCCCAGGCCAGGGATTGTCTTCCGATCAGCTCCGGTCTCTCAGTTTCACACACGCGAACATGCCGGGATATATGGAGTACTAGTAGCAATCATAATTGAACAGCAAAGGGCAGACTATAATTTGTTAGCCCAACTTTCTTTTTCATTTGTACAAAAAGTGCCAAAAAATCCTTGTCTCTAGCTCCTGTGTCCTGCAAGCACATATGTCCTGTCAGAGCGAGCCACTTGCATGCCCCGATCGACGGAATGACTGAAATATTTCCACCCGGCCAGCCGCTTCGCTAGTCGCTAGTTTTGTGGGGGATCCGATCGAGCTGCACCAGAAATGGCCCGCCGATTTTTTGCCCGATTTAGCTACTGTTGGCCGGCCGGCCGGGGCAGCCGCTGGCTGATGCATGAGTGCTAGCCTGGTACAGTGCGAACGCTGCGGGTCGCAGGCGCATCGTTCATTTCGCTCACATGGGAGTACTACACTGGAGCGACACACACACTTGCCGCTGCCACGGACGCAACGGACGCACGTACACCACGCACCATCGCTCGCTGCATGCGTCTGCGTGCATGGGGTGGCAGCAGATGACGCAGACGCAGGCGCAGAGGAGGCAGCAGGCGCAGGCGCAGGCGCATGCACTGCTCGCAATTGTGACGCCTAGGGCCCGCCGCGCTACCCACTTCAGTTGTGTCATCGATCTCGCCTAGTCTTCTCAACCTGCATGCCCCCGCCATCTTCTGCACAACTACTACACTTGTTCAGGACAAAAGATTTATGCCCGTAATCATTCACTACGTACGTTGCTACTATTAATTCTCCTTCTTTTTCCAATATATATGCTCCAGGCCGGATCGATCGTATGATCTGTGCCCTCATCCTTCTCACGGTATCTTGAACAGATTTTAGAGTTATTCCTCGATCGGAGGGAGTATTATCTAACTCACCTAGCCAGTCTCTAGTGGCCTATAGCAACTGAGGTTTTGATTCAGGGTGTGTATGGGACCGGAACTTTTGAAGGTGTCACTCATACCCCTGGCACAAAGGATAATGATGGGATGATATACTTGACATTTTATGTGATGATATGTTGCTATATGTATATGAAATGTCTGTGCCATGTGTGAGTACTGGAAAAAATAAAATCTAGCTTCATTTAACCGAATAATTGAGTAGCATTCGGAACATAAAAGTTGAACTATTCTTGTCTTTTTTTTCATAGCAGATGAGATTTTTTTTTAAAGAAAATGAATTTTCTGACTTAATGTGTGTTAGGAGATCCTGATCTTCTCTTTATTTTTTGTACGAAATATCCTTTTATATTTTTTTCACTGCTTCCTTTTATAAACATGCATGAAGTGCAATAGTGCACCGTAAACTTGCACAATTGCTCACACAATGCCTACTGAAAATTGGAGTCACGGGTTTTTATTTTCATCGATTGCCGTGGAAATGGCCACGGTAGATGCTACAATCGGCACCGAGTAGTAGAACAAGGGGCAAGGGCGGTTAGCCATCTGCGGTGCGAGATGAGGGCGGAGACACAGGGGTTTACCTAGGTTCGCCCCCCCGAAGGGTAAAGACCTACTTCTGCTAGATTGTATTGATGAGAGAGTACAAGGGCGAGCTCGACGACTAGGCGGCGAGTCGCAGGGGGTGTACGATGGAACGTGTCCTCTATGCGTACCCTAGGGAGGTTTATATAGACTCACCTCGCTAGGGTTTACAGATCTACAAACGAATTAGTTAAGGATTCAGAGGGTGTTTGACCTAATCCGACTGGGCCTAGCTACGCTTCTGGGCCTTCATCTTCCAGTTGTCTGGCTCCTTGTTGGGTCTTGATCCAGTCGCCGTCCTGCAGGCCCACTCGCTGGCAACATGGGCCAGTAGGAAACGTCCTGCTGGGTATACCCCACTCGGCATATCCCCATCAGTAGTCCCCGATGCCGTCGTTGATTCGTCGCAGGTGTTCTTTGGCAATCGGAGTATGCGGGTACAATTTGGACGCCCAGTCGAATCGGCAGTGGACTCCCTGAATGAAAGAGGAAACATGCCATCCTAGTCGCAATAACGGCGACCAATCGAATCACAGCACGACGAATGGGTCGGCGAGTAGTCGGATCGCAGCTATGGCGATCAGTCCGGTGAGTAGTTGAATCGCAGCTATGGCGAGTCGAGTAGACGAAGTTGGACCGCCAGCATTGGTCAAACTAGCCATTGTGTAATCCAACGGTAATATTGGCGTAATCACCATGCGGTAACGGCTCCCCGAAAATGGTGGGTAGCAACCGCTATATAAGGAGAGCGACGGGCGAAGAGCGATCATTCTCCACACTTCCTCCGATATCGCGTGCCTCCCAGTCTTCCATTCCTCCATAGCGACCCAGAGCAATCCCGCAAACCTAGATCATTCGAATGATGGCGCCTCCGACAGATCCATGGGGGAGATCCAAATGCACGAAGGTGCTGCTGAAATCTTTCGAGGATGCGGGGATCCTTTGCGCCGGTAGATGGCTAATCCCCGTGGCCGGAGAGGTGGTGACGGATCCGCGCGAGGGAGAATTCATCTGCTTCACCAGCCACCTGGAGAGGGGCCTCGGTTTCCCCACCTCCATCTTCTTCCATCATTTCTGCGCATATTACGGCATCTAGCCTTCGGACCTAGGGCCGCACAACGTCGAGCAACTCGCCATCTTTGTGGTGTTTTGCGAGTGTTACCTAGGCTGCCGGCCGTACTTCCCCCTATGGCAAGATCTGTTCCACTGGAGGATCAGACGCGAAGGGACAGGCGCCCGATGCTAGCCGCGGGCGGCCTCACCTTCTAGCTGAAGTCCAAGGCCTCCTTCCTTGACCTGATGCTGCCGAAGAAGGCGGCGAACGAGTGGAAGAAGCATTGGTTCTACGTGACCGAGTCGCCGCCAGACGACGAGGTGGCTCTTTCGATGTACTCCGCCGACCGGCCCGAGCCGCGTCGGCTTCAAGTCGCCAAGATTCTGCTCGACCAGCGGATGGTGGTCGAAGAAATGCTGACGAAGATTCGTCAGCTGAAGAAAGACGGCCTCCAGACCATCAACCTCTACAACTGCTGGCTCAGGCGGCGGTTGGTGCCCTTGGCCAACCGCGCTCACTGGATGTATGAGTACACGGGCAAGGACGACCTGACGAAGTCTTGCACCACCGAGTGGAGGCTTAACGATTACACCTTGGCCCTGTAGAAAATCACAGACGCGGAGTATCTCAATGCAAAGGCCAGGATTCCCCCATACACCACGAAGCGCAAGGCTCCGCCAATAAGTTCTCACTTCCTTGTCCATTTCGCAGTCGTAGATATGCAGTCGCGATTTTTGCTAATCGCGTTTGTCTTTGTAGTTGTTCCATGTGGTGGAAGGTTGGCTTCCGCCTGCCGATGATGAAAACTCGAACGAGTCCGTCGAGGACGAGAGCGAGTCCTCATCCGAAAAGGGCAATGTCGGGGGCGACGATGATGATGACGACAACGACAATGAAGATGACGACGATGCCGTGGAGGTCGCCGCACCCACGGTCCGTAAGACCCTCGGGCAGTGACAACGCGAGCTCGAGGCCAGCAAGAGCCTTGAAGCTCACGACAGGGGTGACGACGAGGTCCCCGAGCACACTTCATGGCGCGTGGCCATGCCATCAAAGAATAAGTCACCTCAAAAGAAGAAGAAGCGGCCAAGGCAGTGTCACCGCTTCGGTCCACGAGTAGCTGGTTACCAACAAGGCCGACGAGGTCAGCTGCAGTGCCGGCGCAGCGATGCAACCAAAGCGACCGTGGTGGAGGATGAAGTGTCGTTGGCGTTGCTGCCTCCGCCCTTCACCATAGTCACCGAGATCGGGGCCGCTCCATCCGCGGGTGCCTCGCCACCAAGAGAAGCGCATGCAGGTTGTCGCGGATCCTCCCATCATGGTCTCATACTCAAGAATCCTCTGTCTTGGGCCTAGAGTGTTAGAGACGGGTCTCACCGGAAGCTCGACGGAATTGGAGAAGCCGCGAGCATTCGCACCGGCCTTCGCTTTATCCCAGTCGCCAAGTGAGTATCTTTTAGAGTATTTCTTTGGGCAGCTGATTTATGTTTGTCAGGAGAACTCGCTGATGTCGCTGTATTGCAGGACTGGTGTGAAGAAAATAGGTCACCCCTCGATGGCTAAGGTCCCATTGGGTGCCACGGGGGCGCAAGTCGATCCCTCGAAGAAGAGGAAGAGCGACGAGGTCGAGGCGCCCGTTGAGGGAGCAAAGAAGGCGAAGGGTGACGAGGTTATCACAATTTCTGACAAGCCGGTGGTCGCCCCAAGTAAAGCTCCGATTGGAGCAGATGCGGCCACGAAGGCCATAGTGGACATGGAGTCACAACGGGTGGAACCCGCAACATCGGTTGGGGCAAAAGGCCCATCATCGAGTGTCGTGGGAGCAGCGGTGGCGATGTTCCCTCGCTTTGTGGCGAGGGCCTCACGGCGAAAAGCTTCAAGACCTTCGGTCAAAGTGCCGACATTGTGGGCTTGGAGGTTGAGAAACGTCGCGGGCGCACGCCTCTTGTGCTCCCGTCGGTGGACGCATTCGAGCTCCACAATATGCTAGGAGCAGCCATCCAGGTATGTCCAGTCCCCGAGGATCTGGTCGCTGAATTTCGGTGGTCATATACTTACTGTTTTTGTTGTCCAGTCCCCGAGTATCTAGTCACTGAATTTCAGCAGCTAGGCACTTAAGAATTTCTTTGCTGTCTAGTCCCCGGGTGGCTAGTCGCTGAATTTTAGCGGCTAGGAACTTAAGAGTTTCTTCGCTGTCCAGTCCCCAAGTGGCTAGTCGCTGAATTTCAGCGGCTAGACACTTAAGAATTTCTTCGCTGTCCAGTCCTCGAGTGGCTAGTCGCTGAATTTCAGCGGCTAGGCATTTAGGAGTTTCTTCGTTGATTTTATCATGGTTGTGCAGGGCCTGTAGCGCGAGTCAGCGGAACGATTGGCCGCCAAGGAGCGTCTGGAAAAGGAACTCCACTCCGTGCAAGGGACAAACGAGCAGCTTCGAGCGACCGCTGATAATTGTTTGATGTGCTTGTTGTGAGGGACGTCTTTTCCTAATGTTGTTCTCATAGTTGTGTTGACGCAGAGGGTCACGCGAACGCGGTGGAAAAGGCTCGCGAGGGTATGGTCCCTGCCAACGAGCTGACAGCTGCCCAATCATCGTTGACCGCCACGGAGAAACGGGTGGCCGAACTGGAGCGAGAGCTCAAGGCCGCGAAGGCGGAGGCAACCTCGGCAGAGGAGAGGTCTAAGGCGGCCTTGCTGCTGCTGCTGATGAGCGGAAGATGTCAGATGCACTCGTCGCTGGGCTGCAGACTGATCTGTCGAAGCTGCGGGACTTTAGTATGGGGCGTTGCCGCCCGTTGATTGGTGAGCTCCTTCGATTTTCGAGTGGTTGATATTGCGAGTCCCCGAGCGTGCAGGTCACCTTTACTCTTTTGTGCACTTCTGATTTGAAGCTCCTTCTGCTTTGTAGGGAAGATTCTTGATGACGAGGCCGAAGCGTAGTCGTATGATGTGCGACAGTGTGTCACCACGCTGGTGGATTCTGCCGCTCTGTCAGCGACTTGCATTCGCGCGTGCCTTCAAGAAATTCGCCGACGGAGGTGATCCCCAGCGACCTCGTCGGGGTCTGGCGGCCTTCCGTCGTGTGCTGCGACTGCGCTAGGCCTTGGGCTCGCGCACTTCCCCGACGAATTCGACCTTGACGACATCACCAGTGGGTATCCTTCATCGACGGGCGCGGTCGAGATCTCCGACGTGCTGAAGCTGATCGAGCGGGCTGCGGTTTACTCCAACCGGGTGTTGGCGATGGGTGATCTTATTCCGTACCAGGAGACAATCGTTGCCCCGAACGACCCCGAGCTGGCGAACCGCGACTTCAAGGTGGAGCAGCCGTTCCGAGCGGTCATGGCGGGCGCTCTGACGATGTACCCATCGAACTCGTGGGTTCCCTTCATCCGTGTTCGCGGGAGTGGTGGCGTATCATCTTCGAAGCCTGCGGAGTGAATCAGTTTGACGAGTGGTGTTAATTGTAAAAGATATGTAATTGCCCTTGTAAGCGAACAAGTTTTTGCTGCCATAAGGAATGCATGAATGCTTTTGTCAGTGTTTGATTTGATTGTGAGTTGTGCGAGTCCCCGAGCGCTTCCGCCCTTTTGTGGGGTTTACCTCGTTTTTACGTGTATGTGCGTTGTTATATTGTTAGTCAGTTGAGGTCAACTCGCCATGGCTTGAAAAGCCAGTCGCATGGCGACCCCAAGGGGTGCTCTATACTTAGCCGTTTTCCCGGGCGAGAACGGGGTCGGTTGGCCGAGTCCCCGAGCGTGGTACTTAGACGTTCTAGTCCCATGCCCAAGTTAGGTGAGGAAGAGGCGCGTTATATTAGGCGCGTCGCTCCACCTGACCCAGAGGGTCAGTCCGAGTCCAGGACGCGCTCTCGTACTTGGCGTTTTCCCTAGTCGCTCGGGATTGGGCTGGTGTCAGTCCCCGAGCGTGGTACTTAGTCGTTCGAGTCGCTGCGCCAAGGACGTGGAGGACTGGGTTGCTGTTGGAAATGAATGTAGTCGTCTTGGCTCGGAAAGCTAGTCGAGCGAGGCGACTCTGATAGGGCTCCGGGTTGGCGTTTTTCGTGGACGATACAAGGCCAGAAATTTATCGGTGCCTCAGACGCCTTACTTGGCAAAGGCCGATCGTGACCATGGGTTGACTTCCGCGAATAGCGTAGCGCTATTATTACGAGTGCGAATGTCACAAGGTATGTAGTGGACACAATTTGTGCGAATCGATCTTCTTTATTTAGTGGGTAGGGGATACATGTTTGGAGTTCTAGGAGTAGAACTTCCGTAGGAGATTTACATTCCATGGCCATTTGACGTCGAGTTGTCTGTCGCCTCGGATGTCGATGAGGTAGTAGGCGTCGTTGCCGAGGACTTGCCCGATGGCGAATGATCCCTCCCACGGGGGAGAGAGCTTGTGCATACACTTCTTGTCCTGGACCAGTCGCAGGACCAGATCGCCTTCCTGGAAGGTGCGAGTCCGGACTCACCGGATGTGGTAGCGGCGAAGTCCTTGCTGGTAGATGGCGGTGCGGGAGCGAGCTAGGTCACATGCTTCGTCGAGCTGGTCGACCCTGTCCTGGCACGCGAGCTCGTTATCGGCCTCCATGTAGTTGACCACCCGAGGCGAGTCGTGCTCGAGGTTGGTCGGCATGACGACTTCGGCGCCATAAACCATGAAGAAGGGGGTGAACCCAGTCGACCTGTTGATGGAGGTCCAGATGCCCCAGATGATGGAGGGAAGCTCTTCGACCCAGCACCCCGGAGTTCGCTCGAGGGGAACTTGCAGTCGCGGCTTCAGGCCGTGGAGGATGCTCTGGTTTGCGCATTCTGCCTGGCCGTTGGACTCCGGGTGGGCGACTGAGGCGAGGTCGAGTCTTATGTTGTGCTCCTCGCAGAATTCAGCCATGGCTCCTTTGGCGAAGTTGGTGCCGTTATCCGTGATGATGCTATGCGGGAACCCGTAGCAATAGATGAGCTCGCGTAGGAACTTGGTGGCGGTCTTCCCGTCGCACTTGCGGACTGGCTTGACCTCCACCCACTTTGTAAATTTGTCGACTACGACTAGGAGGTGGGTGAAGCCAGAGGGGGCCTTCATGAAGGGGCCCACCATGTCCATGCCAACATGGCGAATGGCCAGGTGATGGGGATGGTCTTGAGCGCCGAGCTTGGGACGTGAGTCTAGTTAGCGTTGTTGCCTGTCAAAGAGGACTTCGTTGGGAACCCCAAGAGCAAGGTGTGATGAGCAAAGCAGCAAGTCTTCCATCAGTAGAGACCGAGGTTATCAAACCATAAGGTGGAAGGAAACGTCACACATGTGTTGCTAGCAACGCGGATACCTGCACAACACAAACTCAAGACTTAGCCCCAACTAATCAGTGAGGTTGTCAAGCTCACCGTTTTGCTGTAACAAAGGATGAAACGTATGGTATGGAAGGTAATGGTTTGCATCAAGTAAACAAGTAACAGTGAAAGATGTATCAATGGTAAAGATTGCACTGGGGTCCATAGTTCACTAGAGGTGCTCTCCATAGATAAACAACATGGCATGAAGGGTAAACAAATTACAAAGATGGCAATTGACAGAATCGAAAGACATAACAATGCAATTACTAGTCAGAAAGAGCCTATGAGATTAGATTGGGCAATACAACAAGATAAATAGACCGCCATCCAACTGCATCTATGACTAGAAGTCCACCTTCAGGTTATTATCCGACCCCCCTCCAGTATTAAGTTGCAAGCAATGTACCGCTTAAGCAAAGTGTGTAAGGTAAATACCCAATTGCTCCATGAATAAGAGACCGTTGTTTTCTCCCTAGTAGCAATAGCACATCTACAAATCAAGAGATTATTGTCACTTTCCTTGGAAACTAGAGGCATGAACCCACTATCGAGCATAAATACCCCCTCTTGGAGTCACTAGCAACTACTTGGCTAAGATAGCTACTAACAACGGAGAGCTTGCAAGATCACAAACAACACAGACATGATAGAATCATAAAGACAAAACCATTAATCAAACCAACATAATAATCTTAATTTCCATTGGATCCCCGCAAACACAACATGCATGATTACAAATAGATTAGACCTTGATCATGAACGGAGCTTACAAGATCTATACATGAAAGCACAAGGAGGAGTACAACCATCTAGCTACTACATGGACCCATAGTCCAAGGTGGAACTAGTCACGCATCATACCGGAGAGAAGGCCTCCGGGATGATCTCCCCACCCAGTGGTGCCGAAGAACTTCGCACTTCCGATCTAGGGACGATGGTGGCGGTGGCTACGCATTTACTCGTGGAGATCCGATCGGTGCTTAGGGTTTATGCATCGGGGATTCTTATAGGCGAAGGGGAGGCGAGGCCACCAGAGCGCCAAACCCTACCTGTGGGGCCCACCCTTGGACGCACCTAGGGGTGGCGCCTGGCGCACTTCTCCGTATCCCTCCGACTTCTTGTTTCACGGAAAGTAATTGACTTTGACGCTTGTCCCCCAATTCGAGAATATTTCTTTACTAGCTTTTCGAACCAAAACAGCAGAACAGAACCGCACTATGGCAACTTGTTAATAGGTTAGTACCGTAAAACATGTAAAATCACCTCAAAGTGTAGACAAGAAAAGCAAAGTAGATACTAAACAAGCATGGAGCATCAAAAATTATAGATACGTTTTGACGATCAGCGATTTCGGCATCCGACGCAATGCTGATTTACGTCAATCGCAACAAGTGCGGTGAGCGAGAAGCCATGTCTCATGGCCTTGGTGACTAGGGATCGAGCGCTAGCGTGGTGTCCGCAGTCGCCGGCATGAATGTCTTGGAGGATTTTGCGACCTTCCACGGGTTGTACATAGCGTTGGCACACGCCGGTTACGCTGCGCTTGTGGAGCTCGCCGTTGATGACGACGGCGACTTGCAGCGCGCATTATCATCCGGGCCTCCGTCTTGTCGGCGGGTAGGGTCCCTCCCTCCAGGTAGGCGACGTATGGCACGGTCCAGTCGCTTGGCTCCGCTACCATGGCGACCAGGGCTGGTTCTGGTTGTAGCGGAATCCCGATGTCGATCTCCCTCGGGGGAGAGACGAACGTCTTGGTGATGGTGTCGAGGAAGACACCATCGGGTGGCGCGAGACGAGCCGACCCGATGCGGGAGAGGGCGTCGGCCTCTTTGTTCTTGCGCTGGTCGATCCACTCGACGGAGTAGCCGGCAAAGTGCCCCCCTAGCTGGTCCACTTCTTGGCGGTATGCCCCCATGGTGGGGGAGACCGCATCGCAGGTACTGACAACTTCCTGGTGATGAGGTCGGAGTCGCCGTAGCAGCGCAGACGGTTGATGTTCATCTCCTTGGCTGCTCGCATGCGGTGGAGGAGGGCCTTGTACTCGACCATGTTGTTGGTGCAGGGGGTGAAGTAGAGGTACATGACGTAGCGTAGCTTGTCGCCCTTTGGAGATGTGAGGATGATCCCTGCCCCTGCGTCGTCTGCGTTCTTGAACCCATCAAAGTGTAGCGACGAGTAGTGGAGGTACGACAGCTTCTCCGGCTGCTGCGCCTCCTCCCAGTCAACGAGGAAGTCCTCCAGGGCCTGCGACATGATTTCCTTGCGGGGCTCGTACCTGATGTTGTGGACTCTGATCTCCACGGCCCACTTGGCGACTCGCTTAGTCGCCTCGCGATTGAGGGTGATGTCTTGCAACAGCGTTGAGGAGACGACCGTGATTGGGTGCTCCTGAAAGTAGTGCGGCAATGTCATTGGATCTAAGACCGTGATATACCAATTTCGGTATCATGGTACCGGCGCGACTCGGTGAGGACTTCGCTGATGTAGTAAACAAGTCGCTGCACCGGGCATTCCTTGCCTTCTTATGGTCGCTCGACGACCATGACGGCGCTGACGACTCGCTTGGAAGCCGCGACGTAGACGAGCATGAGCTCCTTGTCGACGGGGGCAGCGAGTAGCAGGGCCGCGAGTAGCACTTCCTTGAGTGCGTGAAGCGCGTCGTCTGCCTCCTTGTCCCACTGGAATGTGGGATTTTTGCGCATTAGGCGGTAGAGAGGAATTGCCTTCTCGTCTAGCCAGGGGATGAAGCGACTGAGAGCCGCGACTCGCCCGGCCAACTTCTGGACGTCACGCAAGCTCTCGGGTTTGCCGAGCCGGGTGATCGTGTTGATTTTGGTGGGGTTTGCCTCGATGCCTCGTTTGGAGACTACGTACCCCAACAACTGTCCAGTGGGTACGCCAAAGGTGCACTTTCCTGGGTTTAATTTGATCTTGTACCTCCGCAGATTTGCGAAGGTTTCGGCCAGGTCGGCGAGTATATCGCCCTGGCGAGTGGACTTCACCACCACGTCATCGGCGTAGACGTGATATTGCGCCACTTTGGCTTGCAAGGCACTCGCATGCACCTCGTAGGTCGCTCCGGTGTTCTTGAGGCCAAAGGTCATGGAGGTGTAGCAGAATGCTCCGAATGGCGTGATGAACACCGTCTTCTCCTCGTCCTCGACTACCATTTTGATATGGTTGTAAGCAGAGTAGGCGTCAAGGAAACACAGCAACTCCAAGCCTGCGGTCGAGTCGATGATTTGATCGATCCGTGGGAGGATGAACTACTACTTTGGGCAGGTGCTGTTGAGGTTTGTGTAATCGATACACATTCTCCAGGTCCCATTTTTCTTCTCGAGCAGGACTGGGTTTTCCAGCCACTTGGAGTATTCGATTGGCCGTATGAATCCTACAGCGATTAGACACTGCACCCGCTCAGCGGTTGCTCGGCGACACTCTTCATTGAAGGGCCACAACGATTGTTTGATGGGTCGCGCTTTGGGGTCGGTGTTGAGTTTGTGCTCAGCGAGTTCCCTCGGGCCACCAGGCATGTCGGATGGCTTTCATGCGAAGATATCGCGATTCTCACGGAGGAACTCGATGAGCACGCCTTCCTATGCTGGGCTCATGCTCGTTCCGATCGTAATCGCCCGGTGGAGTCGCCCGACCAGCTCGACGGCCGCAGCGTGGTTGCCTCGAAGGAGGTTGAGCCGCCACCGATTTGGGCTTCAGACAGGGGTCGTCATTGTTTACCCCGCTCGTGTACTTGGTGAGCTCCTCCACGTGGTTGGCCTCTGCGGCGATGACGGTGTCAGCGAGCTCGGCGCCCTTGGCCTCACACTCCACGGTCATGTCGCGGTCGCCGTGGACGGTAATGATGCCGCACGGCCCTGGGAGCTTCACCGCGTTGTACGCGTAGTGGGGCGCCACCATGAATTTGGCGAATGCCTGCCGCCCCAAGACGCAGTGGTAGGGGCTGTTGAAGGGTACCAGCTCGAAGACGATCCGCTCGGTGCAGAAGTTTGTTGGTGTGCCGAAGGTGACTGGCAACGTCACCTTGCCGATCGGGTACGCCTTACGACCGGGGACGATGTCGTGGAAGGTGGTGTTGGTCGTCTCGATCATCGACTACGGGAGCCGCAGTCGCCTGAACATGTCCAGGTAGAGGATGTTGATGGAGCTTCTGCCGTCCATCAGCGTCTTGGTGAGCCAGTAGTCGCCTACTTTGGGCTTGACCACCAACGCGACTCGCCCCAGATATTCGATCCGTGGCGAGTGGTCCTCGCGGCTCCAGGTGATCCTCTGCTCGGACCAGTTGAGGAAGCGTGGGATGTCGACCTGGGACACCGCATTAATGGCGACGGTGTGGGATATGACCTTCTTCTCGCGCTTGGTGCTGAACCCGGTGAAGGAGTGGAGCGATCCCACGTCGTTGCCGAATGCCCTGCCATTTGGCGGGAGGTTGTTTGGGTCCACCCGTGCGTGCCGTGCCTTCTCGATCTCCTTCAGGGAGTGGCAGTCGGCAGTCGTGTGTGTGGTGGGCTTCCCCTCCCTCCTGTGGAACACATAGGGCTGGTTATGCCGAGCCGCAGGGTCGAACCTCGGCTTCGCCTTGTAGTTGCCGCTGTCGCGGCGCTGGCCTCCGTCGCGGCGGAAGCTCTTGGGCTCGCGTGGCGCCTAGCCGACGTTGGTGACAAAGTCGACTCGCCCATCACCACGGCATTTGTCGGTGAGGCGAGTGTTGCTGTAGCGTAGCTCGGGTCTTCTCCCGTTGTCATGGCCACTCGGGCGGCGATTTCCTCCCGACTCATCATCGATTTCTTGGTTAGGGTCCTCCTCCGCATACCGCTTGGCGATCTCGAGGACGTCCGGTATGTTATCGAGTGTCTTGTACACCCGCTTGAGCTTGGCGACCAAGGGCTCATAGCGGCACGAGGTCTTGAAGCAGTGTATCACTGTGTCTGGGTGGATGCCGGCCGCGTTGAACCACAGGTCCTTCCACCGCTGGACCCAGCTGTGGGTCGACTCGCGGGGACCCTGGACGCATCGCTCCAGGTCCTCGATAGTGGTGGCGCGGGTGTAGGAACCCTCGAAGTGCCTGACGAAGGCGTCGCGCATGTCCTCCCAGGAGTCGATGCTATCCGCAGGGAGGGTGTTGATCCATTGCCGGCTCGCTCCCTCCATCATCAGGGGGAGGTAGCGAGCGGCAAGTAGGTCGGTGTGGCCGGCGATTCCCATCGTTATGAGGTATGTGTCCAGCCACACGGATGGGTCGTAAGAGGGATCGTACTTCTCGATCTCCTTTGGCGTTTGAAGTTCGCCCGGTATTTTTCGCCTCGGATCATTGGTCCGAAGCACTCGGGGCAGACTCGGCTGAGCGATCCCCTTGGTTCGCCGTCGCGGCGGTTAGTGAGGGTGTACCTCAAGTCGTTAGGCTGACGTGCGCGCCAGCTCTGGTTGTTGATGATGTGGGTTCGCGTGTCGACTGGCTGCCCATTGGCAGCGACCATGTTATTCGTCGGTCGCGGGTCATTGGTGGAGAGTGTCGCATTCGTGGGTCGCGGCTGGAGCTGCAGGGGCTCGGGAGGTGGGCAATTGATAGTATTTGCCATGTTTGGGCGGCCACTCGAGGCCGCCCCTCTTCCTGACGAGCGGGAGTACATGCGCCCCAGCGAATCGGCGCCCGCGGTTTGCTACTCGATGGCCTTGGCGAGTAGAGCCTTGGCATACTGGATCTGCAACGCGCCTTCACTTGTCACGTTGATGCTGTTGACCGTGGCTCGACTCGCGATGACGTTTTCCATTGGAGTAGAGAACAGAGGGATGCCGTTCGCATCCCGATTTTGCGGGGAGATCATGATCCTTGGTTGATATGGGGGTGGTGTGCGACCAGGCGGTGGTGGGGGAGCACCGTTCGCCGTGGCGCCCGGTGGCGGCCGGGCGCTTCCTCCTGGTGGCGCGTTCTCGCAGGCCACGCGGTCGGCCAAGCGGGCTGGGTCGTTTTCGTCGTTGAAGTTCAGGGCGCGGCCCTGAACGGTGGGGTTCAGGCGCGACCTGATGCGGCGCTGGTGGTAGAGCGAGAGCTCCTGCGCCGTTACTTGCTCGAGGCGAAATTTTTCGCGCTCGGCCTGTTCCTTGCGGACCGCCTCCTCCAGTCGCAGGCGGAGTTCCTCGACCTACGTCGCCGTGGCGGTTGGTGGGATCGGCGTGGAGAAGCGGTCTTGCGGGGCGCTCGTGTCGCTCGCCATGTAGGTCGCGACGAAGCGACCTGATCCGGCGTGGAAGTCGCCAGAGTTTTCCGACTCAGAGTCGGAGTCGAAGATCCCGAGGATGGAAGGATCCTCGAAGTCCCCCATGTTGTAGACTTGGGTGATGGAGCCCACGGGTGACGCGGCGACAATGGATCCGGAGGCTGACGCTGGGGTCGCCGAGTCGGCGTCATCGTTGAGGACCGCGTCGTTCGCGGCCATGCTGGTCTCAGCCACGTTGCTGTTGGCCGAGTCGTACTCGGAGGCGAGGCGGTGGATGGTGCGGACCTGACTCTCAGAGAGTCGATCGCGCGGTGGCGACTCGCGGATGCGAGCCGAGTCCTCCAAGACGATGACGTCGGTGAAGCCGACGAAGAGGCTGATCGTGTCGACCGGCATGATCACGCTATGCGCGTGACGGTGCGTACGACGGACGACGAGCTGCTCGGCAAGATCTGGAGGATCTCGCAGATCACGATCATGCGGCCGGTGGCGATCGTCTCGTTGATTGATAGATTGGATCTCGCCGCAGAATACCGGCCTGACTGGCCAGGCCCCATGGTGGGCGCCACTGTCGTGGGAATGGCCACGGCAGATGCTGCAATCGGCAGCGAGTAGTAGAACGAGGGCGGCCAGCCATCTGCAGTGCGAGATGAGGGCAGAGACACAGGGGTGTACCCAAGTTCGCCCCCCGGAGGGTAAATACCTACTCCTGCTAGATTGTATTGATGAGAGAGTACAAGGGCGAGCTCGACGACTAGGCGACAAGTCGCAAGGGGTGTATGATGGAACATGTCCTCTATGCGGCTGCATTCTAGAGAGGTTTATATAGAATCACATCGCTAGGGTTTATAGATCTACAACCAAATTAGGTAAGGATTCGGAGGGTGGCCTAGCTACGCTTCTGGGCCTTCAGCTTCCAGTCGTCTGGCTTCTTGTTGGGTATTGATCGAGTCGTCATCATGCAGGCCCACTCGCTGGCAGCATGGGCCAGTAGAAAACGTCCTGCTGGATATACCCCACTCGGCATATCCCATCAGTGATATGATATTTTTGTATGTCCACTCTGACAAGACTATGATTTCAAACATTAGCAAGTGATAATTAGCAGAATTGAATGTACCGACGTAGAGGTAACCATCTGCCCATCTGAATTGCAAACACATCTACCATTGCACTAGATCGACCGTGTGTGTTACTTTGTGACCATTGCACGTAGATGTAACCAACGTGTACTTCAAAAAAAAAATGTAACCAACGTGGAGTCGCCCACGGACGCACCGGTCACCTCTCGACCAAACGCGCACACACAGGCACACAACGGCACTGCAGGCGGCAGCCCTAGCGAGCCAGCGACCGGCGAGCAGTGGAGCAGCAGATCGACGGCGTCAGCAGTCTGTGCGCCGGCCATGTATTCTTCTAGTTTGAACAGCCACAGTGCATAGCAGACTAGGCCATTCGCCAATTAGCCATTAGAGGTTAGCAGAGTAGCAGATGCAGATCTGCAGATACAATTATAAAAATTGGGGGAGATAATTGCAGATACAATTGTAGAAATTGTGGAAGAGTAGCATATTAGGAGATTAGCTTCTAATTTTAAGCATAGATGCAAACAGATTACTTTATAATTACTGAAATTCTCCCTTGTTTTATGTGATGTAGATAAATAAGAAGAGTGATAATACTCTCTACGGTACATATTAATAGACTCAACTTTATCTAGATACGAATGGATCTAGTCTAAATACTTAAATACATATTATTTTCATTTTAAAATATAAGATGTTTTAGGTTTGTAAAAATATGTATCTAGACTTCTTTTAGTATGTAGATTCACTATAAATCTGAGCAAACCTGCGTACTAAAAGAAGTCTACACATATTTGTTTTATAAAGATAAAACATCTTATATTTTAAACGGAGGGAGTACATATGAATTTAGATAAAACTGAGGTCATTAATATGGATTGGAGGGTAGCATTTTTGCATCGTGGGAAAAAAAATTATTATGGAATTATGGTCTTATCCCTTCAGGATTGTCACTTGATTTTGAAAACTTCTTATTATTGTGCTTTTTTGCAACTCTTATGAATTGCTATACCCCAGTTAATATATTTAGAAAAAAATACCTAGCAACTAAAACCTGGCGCCGCCACTGAACTTAGCTAGCCTCTTTTTTTTGAAACGGGAGAAAAAGCTTTGCCCCAATCTATTAATTAAGAAGAGAGTTTGCCTCTTAATAGAAGGAAAAACGGGCAAAAACCGTTACAAAAAAAACACAAACGAACACCTCCCACACATCCAACCATCAAACTCTTTCAACCTATTACAACCTTCGAACTCATGGATCACCATACCGCAAATACCACATAGAACGGACATAACAACATGAATTTAGACCATCCATCAAGCAGCTACATGAGCTTTCCTTGCGATGCCTCTTCTTCTTACCCCACGAGAGACTTCTCCACCTTCCTGATCATGCCCGCCGAAGCTTCTCCTGCCAAGACGCAAGCAATATCTTTGCCATATCCAGAGTAAGTTGCCTCGAAATTGACGAGTAATTCTCCTCCTTGCTGATCGTTGAGATGGGCTCCGAAGAACTCGGGGTGCGGGCGCTCCAGAAGTTCCGAGAGTTGGTCCAAATCACGCTCAAAGATGAGCTCTCCTCCAGTTTCCAACTAATATAACTTGCTATACTACACGTCCATCTATAAGAATATAGGATGAGTAAGTTAGTAGAGTGATCAAGTGTGTCAAATTCTATATATGTTTTTGCAAGAAATTTTGGGGGACATGAATTTTCATGAAAGAATCTAAGTGGTAAGAATGAGAATAGGTTTTCATAAATACTTACTTCTTTTATTTTGAAACTAAGTTTTTGATTCAAGCGTCCATTCTAACTAGGGTCCCCTATGGTCAGGATGGCTCTGATACTAACTTGTCAACACCCGGATTTTTAGTCCCAAATGCC
This sequence comes from Avena longiglumis, assembly GCA_030063025.1. Classification (NCBI taxonomy): domain Eukaryota; kingdom Viridiplantae; phylum Streptophyta; class Magnoliopsida; order Poales; family Poaceae; genus Avena; species Avena longiglumis. Next base: position 49,497,297 of record CP125973.1, on the reverse strand, counting down.
TGTTATGCCATACATTGCAATCCCAGGATTGCCATTTTTGCGAGACATAACAGATTGGTACCATAGTTCACCATCCATTACAAACCATAATAAAGGTCTTACAAATAAAGGATCTCATGATCCAGTCTTAATACAATCAACGCGGGGGAATAATATAATAACGGTAGCGTGGGTGAAGCTCCATCTTCAGGGTCACAGGCAATGTTGGCGATGGGAGATGATCCTAGTTGTCGTAGACTTCTTGCTGTCCATCATCCTGGTAGTCCTCCTCATAGTCTGCCCATGGGAATAGCCAGGGACAAAGCCATGAGTACTCTTTAAGTACTCGCAAACTATCACTAACAAGTAAAGATCTTTCAAGTAGGAATACTAAGTTCTAGGTTGTTTTGCAAAAAGCCAGATTTATCTCTAACTGAGTTTAGAAGCAAACAAAACTAGTTTAAGGTTTTATAACACCTAAGTGGGAACTTAGCTTTCACTTTCACAACCCTGTTGTGGTTAAGTCAAAGTCATAAATCATTTCACAAGTCATTTTGAAAACATCTCACGACAAAACAGTATGGCCATCTAATCTGCCGATAATCATGACGCTATTCGAATAGTTTGATACTGCAGAGGTGGTACACTTTCACCACAATATTCGATACATCCGTCAGGAACAATCCTGAATCACCATACTCAATATGCGGATAATCAATCCTAACCTTTCAATTACACACCCTAGTATAAGCACCTCTCCTATGAGTTTGGCCTCCCAACCATGACCATCTGTCATCTTGGGAACTGCACAGGTGGACAATCATCACGAGGTAGCCTCAGCTCAAACCTCGGCCGCAAGGGAACCCATACTAAGATATATAAATTTCCAATCAAGACCTACCCAAATTCAGGTATTATGGTTGTACGTAAACATTGAATGGTATCGCATCCAACACAACCATCGCTTTATAAAGGGCTAAGGCTCATGCCTCAACATTTTCATCATCAAAATCCTCGGGTGTTCATAACACATGTCAAAACATTTCATTAGAATGACTCATCATTCTAAGGTTTTCATAATCATTTTCACCAAGTATTCCCATCTAAAGTGATCAAATTTTATGCTTAGCACTAGCCACTAAGGTTGGGGGTAATCACTAATGAGGGGTGAATTATATAAAGCTAATCTCATGCCTCAGTATGACATCTAATTCTATCTAACTTAGACCAAGTTTTATGCTCTTTATGCTACCTATAATAACCTTCCAAAACTTCACAAGTCACTAAGTAAACATAAATAAAGAGCTTTGATAAAGAAATAAAAGAATAAAGCTTACAAGTAAAACTGGGATTTGGTATACTCAAGGTGGTCTAATCAAAGCATGTCTAATGCATTGCATAAGTTATCTAGCTTGCAAAGTTGCAAGTCTTAGCTTCCTAAGATGGCTTGCATTAGATAGCTTGCCTTGAGTAGTGTAGTGGTTGAAGTTTTCCTCTGCTTCTTCCTCATAGTAGTCTCCTTTCTCTTCGTATCCTTGGTCAGTACTAGGGTCTATAAATAAATATAAAGTACACAATCACCAAATAATACATAACTACTTCTATTTGGCACACAAATGGTTTACACTAGATGATCTAGCATCATCACACTCATCACAAGGATTAAAGCAATAGTCTTATTTATTTTATTTTAGAAAAGTAATTTCTACTCATTGAGAAACTACTTAAGATTTAATATTCTCCAATTAAAATATGGGATCATGTTGACACATGTCATCACCACATATTTCAATACTTGGGAATGTGATTTAAAGTGATGTCACAATTTAATAAGGTTTAACCTTTTTATTTTAATTAATTAGAGTGACTAGAAATGCCTACGGGGCTTTCTTTTATTACTTGTCCATTATTACTACAAGTAAAGCTAGATATTTTTATATATTCAGAAAGGTCTGGTCAAATGTGATTTTTTAGAGTTGGAATCAACTCAAAAGCATTTATGGTTGAATTTTGAAAAATGTTTGAATACAGAAAAGTCTCTGCCTTGTTATTTTTACTATAGGTGATCTATAATTTAAAATGGTTTGAATCCAATGGGCTTGGATTGAGAATTTCCATATATTTCTAACAAAATTGGTTTCATGCAATTTTGTTTAGTGAATCTCTCTGAATTGATTTTTGAATCAACAGACAAAACTAGGGTTTGAACTAATTGGAAAAATCTAAATTCAAACTAACTAGGTCGCGCGGCAATTCTAACTGGGCCGGCCCACTGCGCACAACGCGCACGGGGGCTGGTTAAGTGGTGTCCCCACTCGTCAGTGAGACAGAGTGTGGCGAAAGGGTACGGGGTGATTACAACCGTAGGATTAGACTAAGGATCAACGGCTCACGGCCGTCGTCCTCGTCGGAACAGAACACAACGGGGGCTAACCCTAGCGCGGCCAGTGGGGGTCTAGGGCGGCTCATCGAGGCTCAGGCGATGGTCGGCGATGGGGACGACGAAGTAGACGACGGCGGTTCTCCTGGTACTGGCAGCTCCTCCTAGGGTGCCCGCAATCAACGACGCCCTTCTCCTCCAACAGCGGCAGGCTCCGGCGAAATTCCAGCGAGAGAGAGCTCGCCTTGCTCTGAGAAGAGGTGGGAAGGATCAGTGAGAGGTGGGAAGTGATCTGGTGTGAAGAAAACGAGCGGGGAAGGCCTCCTTTTAGAGGCGAGCGAGGTAGGCCGAGCGGCATGGGCAGTGCTCGTCGGGGTCGGCGTTACAATGAAGCTACGGGCATGGCTGGCTAGGGATGGTGCGCCTCCGGTGGTGATCAACGGCTTTATGGCGCTGCAAGGGCGGTTGCGGTTGGGAACATGTGATGCTCTGAGCGGTACCGATGGCAAACTCCGCGGCGTGCGGAGACTACGGGGCACGGGCGATGAAACGAACATGTATGGTGGTCTCCTAGGACGGTGGTGATTGTGTAGACGGGCGGCGAAGGCTCAAGGTGGTCGGGTTGAGTGGGAACGGCGCGTGCACTGCGGTGCGCGTCGGCATGGTCGACAGTGGCACGGGCACGGTGTTTCCGGTGGTTCCTGTCTCTGTCGTCGATCAAGGGCTGGTCTAGAGGGGACAGTGAGGCACGTGCGGGATGATAGACAAGGTTGGCGAGGCTGGCTACGCTTGTAGCTTGCTGTTGATGGTGGGGGTGGCAAGTGTGCTCGGCCATGGTGGCCATTGATGGCATGGTCGAGTACACAGTGGGCTAGAGCTGCTTAGGCAAGTTTAATGACCTACTGGGAGTATGGTGAGAGCTAGACAGGGAACAAGTTTGGCAAGACCACTTCTCACAATAGTGTTTGTTGTTTTATTTGGTTTGTGCTCAGAAGGTGTTTGATAAAATGGCCGAAAGAAATTCATATTTTAATTTTTGGATGAAACTTGGTGGGTGCAATGGTCACATACTAGATAGTCTCTGGTTTTTTGGATAGGTCAAGGTGCACTGGTTTGGTTGGGTTTTGAGAAATGGTGATCTTACCATAAGAACTAGATTCAATTTTGAATTGTCCTTTGAATAGGGTTGCCAAATGTTTCTGTGGGTTTGCAAGGTGGGCTTGGGTTCACTTTTACTTGGTATAGCAAGGGGAGAAAAGAATTGGATTTGTTTCTGTTAGAAATCTTAGACTAGAAACACTCAAATTGGTCTAGTGAAGAAGATTGGCAAAAATGACCATTTGCTTATTTAGTCTATTTTTGAATTTCTATTGATTTGATTCTGCTTGGAAATGATTTAGATGATGTTGTTCTCATCTTTAAAGCAATCCTTGCTATTCATAACAATCACACAAGTCCATACAAGCATTCATGGATTCATCACATACACATATGCATTCATATGGATTTAATTAACACAAGTTTTTTGTTAACCCTAAATTAGGGTGATTAGAACTTGATAACCTTGATTAATATTTTTGGGATGTTACAAGGCCCGTCCTTGTAGCACGGGCGGAGACTCGAAGTGTGCAGTGACCGATGACTGTGCCGGCGGATGAGAAGAGGAGCCAAGAACCGGGACCAAAGTTGCTACCGGCGGCTTGTCGCGAGAGGTCACAGTCCCTCCGCAAGGGCGAGCGCGAGTCCGAGCTATTCAACCTTGGATGGCCGGGGCAGACCTACGGCGAGCGAGGGCCTCCGCAGCAAGCGCGTCGGCGTGAACATGGGCGGCGCTAGGCGGTGCTGGCGAGGCTGCTGCCACGAGCTCATAAGGACGCGAGCAACGATCTGCAATAGGCGGCGGCAGGCCTACATCCATCACGACCGCAAGCAACAGGAGTCGGAAGGGGAGCTGGCGGCCTTGGCGAAGCTCTAGGATGTAGAGGAACAATGCCATTGGCGGAGCTCGGGGAAGCACGATCCGGATGATGAAACTTCGGGTCGATGAAGGAAACACGATGGATAGCGAGATCAGGGAAGTAGATCCCGGATCTCGAGGTGGATGGAGAGGACACCAAGGGAGATCGGATCTTGTCGCGGCTCGTAGAGATGGTTGGAAGGTGGAGATCAGGGCGGCGGTAACGCCGCCCTCCGCCGCCCAAGGTCACGAACTTAGCTAGCCTATGATATTATGGTGAACAAAAACCATTATTAAAGCATGAACATGGATAAAATAAGATTAGTGGTTTGCTACGTTAGACCACATATGGTCAATCATTCTGAAGTTGATGGGTAGCCTGATTATGAATTTTGTGATGTACATAAAGAAACTATTGTAAAGTTGGTGGTCCGGCCTCAGACCGAAAACATGCCCTCGAATTCTTACCCGTGGTCAAAGATTTTGTCATCACGCTCATCCTCAACAGTCATATTGTGCATGATCACGCATATATTCATCAACTCCCACATCCTCTCGGTGCTTCTATAAGGAATGGTGCTCTAGAGGCGCCATTTCTGAGGTGTATATATAAAAATCCACCACCGGCTGCGCCGCCCTTGGCCTATAAAAAGCTGCCATGGCCTCCCATTTCTCCACCACACCACCTCCCCCCTTTTGTCTTCCTCCCGAGCTGCGGATCTTGGTTTCGAGCTCATAGCCATTGATCTCCAGCGAGGAATTGCTGCCAAGGGAGAGACTGCTATACTACTTCAACCTCCTTGAGCATCGTGGCATTGGCGTGAGCTCGGCATCTTGCTCGGCCATGACGCCGAGATACCCTCCCTACCATGCACCCGAGCCGCCACCATAATTTGACCTCGTCATCGACGACCCCTGGGTGAGGCTCTCCCCTCCCTTTTGTTCCCATCCCTCAGATCGTCCAGGAACGCCCGAGATCCTCCGCTGGCCATGCCCATGTGCAGTCAACCGTCCCATGTCATCACCTACCACCGCCACGCCGCAGTTAATCACCGGTGTCAAGATCGCTATGACCACCCACGTAAGTGCCACGTTGTCTCCCACATCAGCGTCATGGGCCCAATCAAAGATGTACGTCAACCCCTGTCACACCTCTCGCCAAGGCGGATTTTGGAACTTTTCTCTTGCGGCACGAACTTGACAAAATTTTATTTTTCTGTCTTTAAATTTTCATATCTTGTATAATTTTGATCCAAATTAAAAAATTCTTTTTTTGCATTGGATTAATATGATGAAATGCAACAATTTAGGCACTATAGAATCCACTTCACACCACTTTAAAATGGATAACAAATTCAAACTTCATTTCAATCTTGTTTTAGCCATATCTTTTGATCCCTCACTCCGATTTGTCCCATTCCTTCGCCAAATTGCTCGGAGTCGCGCCATCTATCATAATATCGATGAATAAATCCAATTATAATCTTTTAATTCATTTTTGGTTCTTATCTTTGAACTTGGAGTTTATTCGATTGTTTTTTTTCATCCGCTTAGATTTTGGGGAATTGAGCAAGGGTACTACTAATACTAATACTAATACTAATACTAATACTAGTACCTACTACTACCACTACTACCACTACTATTACCACTAGTAGTAGTACTACTACTACTTCAACGACGAACTATTATCTCGTCGACCAAAAGGCAAGTTGCACTATCATGTCTTTGTCCTACTTATTTTTGTTATGCTTTTTTGTTTATAAAGGATAGGGATGAATGCGATAGATATATTTCGGTATACCATAGTATAATAAGGCATAGGATTTGTCACCCCTCTTTGGCACCCTAGGTAAAATAGTGGTAGAGTAAATTCTAGCAAATCTTTGATATTGTAGTTATGCTTAGCCATGTGATATGAAAATCTGTTGGGGGTCGAATCAAGAATATTTTTATGAAATGATGAGGTTTATGAAAGTGTTTACTAAATAAATATAAAAACATTTTCTCCTAGGAAGAATGGTATTGTTGGGTCAACGCCTGTGGAGTTTCTACTCAAATTGGTGGATGGACTACAGTCTAAGGACCCCTAAAAGAACATGGTTTAGCTCACTCAATTATTTAATTCTGGCACATTTCATATGGGCTCTGGCTTGGTTGACTAGCTTGTGGAAACCTACTTTGGGACCGTCACTTGTTTGGAACTTTGTTTCTATTTTGGAGCGAATGCCTGGAAATAAATAGTTAGCCACTTGGGAGATATACCCTAGAGGAAAATAATAAATGAATTTTATTATCATATCTCCATTAGTACATAATAGTTTCATACTATGCTATAAATGTATCAAGTGAAAACATTGATAGAGGTGTGGTTTGTAAACAAACCAAGTCCCTAGTTGACTCTCTGTGTACTAGTTTTTTGGACAACTAATGATCGAGGTTTCCCGATTATGGACTTATTTTAACGTCAACTGACAACAAGGTTGCTTCATTATGAATGATGTAAAAGACATTACCCACTATAATTAACACGATCAAGTCACATGGTTCATCATTGCAATACTTAGAAGCATACTTTCGTTATCCTTTAACCGTGAGATCATATTAATCACTATCACCCGAGACTGCTTTTGACTGCGTCAAACGTCATAAACATAACTGGGTGACAATAACAGTGTATGTTGGGTATTCCAGAGGGGATAGGTTGGGCCTATTTATAAAGACAGGGATTTGTTCATCCACGTGACGGGAAGATACACACGAACGACTCGGTGAGATTACATTCATAATGTTGCAACATATGACTAGGTCACGGGGATGGAATATCACAGGAACAAGTAAAACAATGATTGGCAAGAATAAGATTATTGAATAAGGTATATGATAATCGATGACCAGATCGTGAATAGGTCAAGATTTAATTAACAAAGAGAATTAGACTGAGGTTTCACGATTCAAATGACATAAAACATCATGGAATGCTAAGGGTCATTATGGGCATCTCGATCCCGCTTATTGATCATTGATCCGAGAGAGGTATCGATCATGTTTGTGATTTTCCGAACTGGGGTAACACTCTAAGGGTATGATGATGCTTGGAGATCATTATGGAAATATTGGAATCAATATGATGAAAGAGAAGAGAAAATCGTGAATGTTCATCGAGAGAACCAAATCGCTCCAGAGGATACGAAGTCGCTTGGAGGAACCAAAAGGTGTTTCGGTCAAAGAGGATATTATAATATGTATTTATATATTAATCAATGGAATTAATATTAAATATATAATTAAAATCTAATTTGAAAGGGTAAGTTCAGACAATGAATCAAGGAAAAGGGCCCATGTGGGAAAATAGCCAAGGGAGGCCATGCCTAGTCACGCCATGGGTCATGGTGGGGCCCATCCCACACCACCGACAATGGGTTGGCCTGGTGGAGCCCACCCGGCCTTCGGCTGTCCCTCCTCCCCTATGGCGCCGCCCACCTCCTCTTCCTTTAGTCCCACCCTTGGACTTGGATGGGCGGGGGTGCCATCCCTTCTCCTATATAAAGAGGGGCATATAGGGAGGGAGAGATACAACAACTGAGATATTCTCTAGGCATTTCCTTAGAGAAAATTCCCCCTCTATCCCCCTCATGTGTGGTTCCCAATGTTTGGAACTGCACACGGGGGTAAAGATCGATCTCTCCATTGTGGCACTAGCACGGTTCCTAGAAGGAGTTTTATATGCAAGAGTCGATGCCATCAAGACGCCATTGGGCTGTGGATTCCAACCAGAAGATCTAATTTCGCACTCTCGGCAGGGATCAGAGAACCAGAGGTTGTCATCGTACATTGTATGTGTGAAACCACAGGGGTGCTTCCACTAGTGGCACCCGGACTGTCGTTGCAAGGACCGGACTGTCGTCCAAGGACCAAGAGGTGATGTGCAAGGAGCTTCGTGACCTTGAGGTCGCCTACTTAGTATGACTATCATACATGTCCCCCTCGTATCGTTAACTGCTTTGATCTACAAGGATGTGTCATCAAAACTCCTTTATTACAACATTACTCCTAGATAGATCTTTGGCATCGATGTGTTCTGTGGTAGGAATATTTTTGTTTTCTTCTGCGAACCCCTTCAGATATGGGCGGAAATGAGTAACTTAACTTGAATATGTCTCTTATTAACTTTGTTAACAAACCCAAACTATTTTTGATAAAACCTATGTCTATGTATGATTTGTAGGAACCATATGTCTATGTGTGTTTCATAGGGTGATTTTTGGAGAATGGCTCTATGTTCGTGTGTCGTTCATAGTTGTCTTCAACTAGGCTAGTCTGGTCTGTCTGACCTGCTAGTCCTATACTACTTATAAAAATGTTAGACTTTTGAACATTCAAATGTGATTTAAAACTACTAAACCTTGCTTTGTGCAAACTGTAAAACCTTTAAAGCCGCTTGACAATCCCATGCATGTACCAATAGGCTTACACTTTCCATAAATATTTGATTGAATACCTTCCCGATTATGCAATGCACTAAATAAGGAAGGATGAGGTGGCGCCACATGGCACCATGCACCAGCCCTAGGAGGGCTAGGCGTTGGCCATGGGTGGGCCCAGGCGCCACCCCCATGGTGTGCTTGCCTCCTCTTATCCACTTCAACCACCAGAACCCCTTCCGACACTCTATTTCACTTCTAGTTTCTCTCAGAAAAACTTGGTACCTCGATCCTATATATTTTTCATAACTATCCCGAAAGCTCTCAGACATATCCACCATCTCAGGATGAGTACAATTAACCTTGGAATCATCACTGACAACTTCGGAATAACTTTCCCGAATTAGGTTTTGTCACGAGAACTATCCGGATTCCTCTCCGAAGTTTCTCAATGAATCCCGAAACTATTCTGGTGTGTCTGGATGCCATTCCTGACATCTCTCTCAACTACCTACCATGTAGGTGACAATCACAACTTCATCATTTGACCTTACGCATGTGATCCATTTGGATTCGGTAGTAAGTAGACATGATACGGAAGACCATCACATCAATAACCCACAGTGAAGCCATGCCCATGATGGTACCCACTTCACTATGTGAAGATCACGTCGAGTGAACCCTTTAATTATACATAGGTATGTCTTCTCAGATGATCATGGATTGATGAATACAAGTTCAAGGAAGATACCCTTTATCCTTTATGGTCTCATCATAGGTATGTCTTCTCAGATGACTATATGACATTGTAATATGGAGTGGCCTTAGAGAATATCTCTCCATCGTAAGGAGAAAAGAGATACCACTTGTTCAACTATCCAAGTCCATAGACATACTTTCATGCTCATCTCAGATTCACGATATGACCACTAAAAGGGCATGTATGCCCCCATGTGTCATTTTGGTAACTAATGACAATATATATGGACTAATATTTGAATTGAGTTTCACTTGTAGGAATTTTCCATTAGCATCGCTTGGGCCATGTGTTGGCTTCAAGGTCGAAAGAAGAAGAATAAAGAAAAGAAGATCAAGAGTGTCTTGAATAAGAAGATGGAGTTCCTCATGTGTATCTTCAAGACATCATTCTAATGAAGTTAGAAGAAATGAAGGGCAATCTCAAGATGTGCCATCTCTAGTAGATCTCATGCTTGAAGCTTGACATCCTCGGTGATCATGGATTGATGAATACAAGTTCAAGGAAGAGGTATCCCTATGGTGTATGGGGGAGCAATTTGCAATTCTTCATCAAGCAAGAGCAATCAAGAAAGGTGTTCCATATTGAGGAGGACAAGATGGTCTACATAAAGCTCAACTGGATTCCTCAAGACAAATATATGATCTTGATAGGGTTTCTCTTTTTCCGGTCTCATGTTATTAGTTGGGAGACTAGGTTTAGGATACTTAGTCGTACTATCAAGAGGGGATATCGAGTGGGTGACTCGATCACATCTTTAGAGAGAGCTCAAATCTTTGCATTCTTACATCATATTTATTGGTTGTTTTTGGATCTTGTCCTTTTGAGAATCGAGAGCTTGTGGTTATCTTCATAACAAGCTCTAGTTTATTAGAAACGGATTTTCCTTGCATATCTTATTGCATTTTTTATCTTGTGGGTTTTCTGGATCCACACCGGGGGAGGTATCTCACATATATATACTTGATATTTTCTCCCTTGATTCTACTCGTCGCTATATTTCCAACAAAATTGGTTTCATCTCTTTTGAAGTTCAGATGCGAAAGTTATGGGAGTTTTGGTTCTGAAATTTCCATGGTCTGAAGTTCCGGCGTGCCACATGTACTACTGCGAGGGTATTGTTGTAGCCGGTAGTACCGAGGGATGTACCAGGATACTTCCTCTTAGCTTGGTTTCGGTTGAGTAAACTCTAAGTATGGACAGTGCTATCTGACGGAACCTTGACGAATGTTTGCCAAAAGTACTGGCCCCACTCAGTGGTAGTACCGATGCACCGGCTGTAGTACTGGCTGTGTTCGTTTTCTCTCTTTCACATCTAAAAGGTCATGTATGCCCCCATGTGTGGTTTTTGTAGTTAATGACAATCTCTATGGACTAATGTGTAAATTGAGTTTCACTTGTACATTTTTCCATTGACATCGCTTGGGCCATGTGTTGGTCTTGAAGTTGAAAGATGTAGATGTTTGAAGGTTGATCAAGACAAGTGTAAAGAGTTGCATCAAGAAGGAATGAAGAAGGGCAAGATCAAGATGCACCATTTCTAGAAGATCTCATGCTTGAAGCTTCCCATCCTTGGTGTTCATGGAGTGATGAATAAAATCTCAAAGAAGAGGTTTCCCGATGGAGTATGGGGAAGCATTTTGCAAGTATTAATCAAGCAAGGGCGAGTAAGAGAAATCAAGAAAGTTGTTCCATCTTAATAAGGACAAGACGGTCTACATCAAGCTCAAGTGGGATGCTCAAGGCAAAGATATGGTCTTGATAGGGTTTCTCTTTTGCCGGTATCATGTTGTTAGTTGGGAGACCGGGTTTAGGGTAGATAGTCGTACTATCGAGAGGGGTTCTCAAGCGGGTGACTCGATCGCATCTTTTGAAGAGAGGTCAAACCTTTGCATACATAGCATCATATTTCTTGGTTGTTATTTGGATCTTTTCCATGAGAGGATCTAAAGCTTGTGGTTATCATCATAACAAGCTCTAGTTCATCAAATAAGGATTTCCCTTGCATATCTTATTTCGGTTTTTTATCTTGCGAATTTTCCAGCTCTACTCTTTGGGAGATATGTCACATACATATTCATGGATTCTACTCGTCGTTATCTTTCCAACAAAATTGGTTTCATCTCATTTGGAATTCGGATGTGAAAGTTATTGCAGTATTGGTTTTTGTAATTTCCTCGAAAGTTTTTGTCGCCACCGGTAGTACCTCTAGGGCATTTTGCCGCCGGTAGTACTGGTGGAAGTTTCAGGGGTTCTTTCGCTCATCCAGATTTTAGGTCAGTACCCTCTTTATTTTGTGAGTGCTGTTTTGTCTGAACTGTGGTCAGAATTTGGGGTGGTACCGCCCAGGCAGAGTACCGCCCCAGGCAAGAGATCGTGAACCGGTGTAGTACCGCCGTGTTCATTTTCCTGTCTTTTGTCTTGCTGTTTTCTGACTTTTGAAAGGGTGTCGACTGTAGTACCACCCACCCAGCGGTACTACCGGCCGTGCATGAATCTAAAATTAACGGTTAGATCTAGGAGCCCTTTAAAAGGGGCTCCTCTTCCCCTTCATGGTTCACTAGCTCTTTTATTGGTTCTTGGCTTTCTCTCTCTCATCCATTGTTGACCTTGAAGAGCTTAACCTCTCCCTTTTCCCCCTATGATTCTTGCATCTCTTTGAGAGATTTAAGAGAGGAAATCTAGATCTATAATTCCCCCAAACAAAATCCCTTCTTAGTGAAGCAATCCTTGGGATCTAGATCTTTGAGAGTTTTGTGTTTTCTCTTGTGTTCTTCCTCCCTTATTCCCCCAAAAGCTTTGTAGCTTTGTTGGAATTTGGGAGTGAAGGACTTGCCCTTGCATTTGTTGAGTAGGTTTGAGTTCTCCATGGAGATTCGACGAGTACAAGCTTGTGGGCTTGTTACTCTTGGGTTCTTGGAACCCTAGACGGTTGTGTGGTTGGTGTGTTGATATCTTGAGGTCTCCATTGTGGAGTGGCCTCAAGCTTGTGTCCTTTTGGAATTTTGTGGCTTTGTAGCCTTTTGTGGTTTTATTGTCCTTTTGTGGTTTTGTTGTTGGGAGCCTCCAATTGAGTTGTGGAGATAGCCCCCATCCCAGACGAAGCGATGACGCCTCAAGTGTCCCTTAGTGGATTGTAAATAGGCCTTTGTGTCAGGCTCATGGGAGAATAGGGTGAGCCTGTTTTGGAATCGGTGAGTTGCGTGCCTTCACATCCGTGGTGAGGCATTGTGTGGTGTTGGGTGAGCATCGAGCCACCACATCTCGATGTGAGCCACTTGTGGTGTTCGGGGAGCATTGCGCCATCGCACCTCTCCAACGGAGACGTAGCTTCTTGAGAAGTGAACTTCAGGATAAAAATATTTGTCTCCGTGTCCATCGGTTATCTATCAACCGAGCCCTTTACTTATGCATTTTACACTGTGATAGCCATTATGTTTGAAGTATTTCATCTTGCTATCACCTTGTTGCTTGTATTGCTTAGCGTAGGTTGTTAGTGTACTTAGGTGAACCTAGTGAAAAGGGCATATAGTCCCGGTTTGTAAGGGCCTTTAGTCCCGGTTTTGCAACCGGGACTGCGAAATCGGGACTAAATGTAACGCCCCTGGAATCGGGTCTATGCAGATCTCAGCATTTCCTGCCAAAACCCGCATAGAAGCGATTCAAAGACGCCCACCAGACACTTTCGTGTGGGTGGGATTTGAATACAAGTAGTTACATCACAGTAGTTTACAACAGAGTCCACAAGATCTTATATATACAAAAATGAATCAACATGTCAAGAATACAAAAGTTACATTTCAAAGGGAAAGCGAAATAGTATCCGAGTATGGATAGGAACCAAATGGGACTAAGAGTCCTGAAGAATAACCAAGCGGTGTCCAACCCTGCCCAGGCCAAGCCGTAAGGGTAACCTTGCTAACGTCATCAATCATATACCGCTGCCAAAAGGGTGCCGAAAGGGCAAAGGAAAACAGAAGAGAGCGGTCAAGATCGAGGCCAAGACACAAGAGACTAGAATTGCGTCCCCGCCACATAGGTATGGTGGGCTCTGCAAAGAAAGCTTGCACTATATAACTTATAGAGACACGCTACATCGCTATTAGAGCGAGATAAGAGAGCACTACACGCAGCATAATATAACACCAAACATAACCCATCCGAAGATTTTCCCCTCGAAGACCAGTCGAGGAAGTCCCCTTGAGGAACACACACGATGGCAATTTTAGTTAAGTAGGTGTTTAGTTGATAAGGCTAATTACTAATCATATTATTAAAAGCAAACATTAGTGGCGTTGTTCATGATCATGACACTGCATTGAGAAGGCCCATAACCGCGGACACGGCTTCTCAAAAGATTTACCCGCAGGGTGCACCATCGCATCCAAATGCATGGTCAACCCATCAGGCAACATATTACGCATGCCATCCGAATCTCACAACAAGAACTGTCTCTTAACTACGCGCATATCCAGAGGCATCACCTACTGTGGGGAACCAACCAAGAGGTATGACGATTCTCAAGGAAGGCACATCGCTTACGCCATCGGTGGATCGGCCTCATGGGTAACTTGTACACACCGTGGGTGCCGCCACCGTGTACCGAGATTTATGTATGCAAGCCATGGCAATCCACCAAACATCAAGTCCGAAGACATATCAACTCACCCATGTCCGAGGACATATTATGCATATGCACCAAATGGAAAACCAATTTTGTAACCCTCTGGATATACGAATAGCGCCCGTTGAGGGGGATCCCAGAGACCCCACGCTTGGTTAGCGATCAACTCGTAACTGGTATCGTAAAATGAACGGGTCCTAGGTTGGCTCAAGCAGCCCTAAAGGTGAGTCCGCTGGGCCTTATCATTAGGTGAAGCCATAACCAACAACATCAGATTAATTATCTTATCACCAACCATGTACGGGTATCATGTTCCACCTGTGTGAGAGCGATACTAAGCATGCCTATGCCTCGCAAGGACAAAGCTAGCTAATCAAACAAGGCAATGGGATAACCAAGGCTATATAGTGGAGCAGGTAAATAAAGGAACGGTACTATAGCATCGAAAATAAGGATAGCAATAGATCAAAGGAAGGAAGTAAAGAATATGAATGCAAAATAGGTAGAAGAGGTAGAATGCTCGCCTGATAAACAATGTCGGGTAGCCGGAGGCTTGTCGTATCTCACATCAACTCATCGTCCTATCCGAGGAAGAAGCAAACACTAGAAAGAGTAACCGATGCAATAATTAATACTAGTGGAATATCCATGTTTATGATATGATGCATGGTATGGTAATATACGGTCCTCTTAGTGATAAGCGGAACGGATCCCGCAAATAAATATTATGGTTCGAGTTGTTTATCTACCCCATAATTTAAACGTTGGTTAACAAGATAAATCATGGCATCGGTTCGCTACACAATATTAAATGGAACCGACAAGACAAATAACACTTTCATATATTCTATATTTATTTAGTAGATGAATCTTCAGATAAACCCGAACAATAATATATGTATGCAAGCATGGATAATTTAATATGCACAAGTTATATTATATTTATCAAAATAGGATATCGGAAAGGGTCGCATTGGGGTTCGCACCGAGGGTCTCTGTTCGTCTTCTGACGCCGTGATCGGTCTTTGAACCGGCTCGGGTCTTCGTGGATTGGATCCGGGTCGCTCATCGAATCCTCAAGGAGGACTCGTGTTCTCTACGGTGAGGCCTTGGGGGTGCCATACGGTCCATGAGGAAGAACTTGTCGTCGGTGAAGAACTTGGATGGATCCAGCCGTGTGGTTCTTCCGGTAGCACCAACCAATGTCATTCCCACAACTAACACCAGTACCTCTTCAATTGCAAACACCATTTGGGATCGCATGCAGAGAGGGAGTAACGATGCAGAGCATGTACTTGAGCTCGGGGACACAAAACGGGGACGTGCACACGAAGGATTTGGAGCCCGCCGTGTGGTGTGGTCGTGTGGGATCAGCAGGGCATTTGACGACAAGGAGATCCGAGGTGACGCGGACGCACGCATCGGCGAAGGTGGAGAAAACCGACGAGGTTGGGGTTTCTGGCAAGGACGTCCGGCACGGCACGGGCAGCCGGAGGTCGCAGGAGGGAGGCGACGGAGATGGGCGCTAGAGGCGGCGGATCCTGTGGCGATTTGGATTGCGGCTCGGATGTTAGACCCCTCCTTTATAAAGGAAAGGATCCCTGTGATTGCAATGCTAGTCCCTGGATCAATGCTAGCATCCACAGTTTAAGATGAAGTACACAGATACAAAGGTCGTTTATTACATTCATTCCAGAGATAAAACATAGTCTTTTACAACTCAGGGCCATAGGCCTAATACAAGAGTTTAAGGAATAAGTAAATAAATATAAGTCTTCATCTTCATGTGCCACAGGCAAGCATGTTGAGTATAGACTCATGACTCCTATTCATCATCAGAGTATCCTGCAACATCACAAGTTACAGCCACAGAGGGTCAATACTTTGGAATAGTATTGGCAAGTGATACCTTAGTATATTTAAAGTGGACTATATTACTATATGCATTTTGGCTAAGTGTAGCTTGGCTTGCTTTGCTTGAAAATAGGTTTTACCTATTAGTTGAAATCACTAAGTTTTTCTTTGTCAAAAACTTCCCAAGAAACCACCAATAGACATTGGGGTCCTTCACCCTTGTTCACCCACAAGTTTTATTTAGAAGTTGGAGTGATGAGATTCTTGTAGCTTCCATGTCTTGATGCTCAAGTTGTCCATTTCCATGGACCTGGCTAAGTACTTAGATTTTCCATCTGCAGAGGTTGTGCACTTTCCCCACCAGACTTGGTTTCCCAAGACAGGACCTTTCAGAAGCCTTTCCTTAGTCAAGTGGACGCGTTCCAACCTATCAATCCCTTCTACCACCAACTGTCCAAAAGACTAAGTTCTAGCTACCTATATGATCAAGGCAAACCCCATTTTGCCAAGTGGTTGCACTGTAAGCTTTCTCAACACTTGGCCTCCAATTCCCTTTGTGACTGGGTGGCATACCACAAGTGAGATACACAACCCAAGTCCATGGCCTTGTGTAACCACTCAACATAAACCAATCCTTCCATTCCACCCAGGGGATTCATTGACTTAGTGGTTTTATTAAGAAAAACTTAAGTCTCATGACTTAGAAATATAGCCAATATAGCATGAATAGATTATACCCACCCTTGTTTACTAATAGCTAGGCTAAGCATGGAATGGCAACTTAACATAGGAAAATTCCTTAGCAATTCTACCATTCTAAACTACATAGGATTTCCCAACATATCATTTGACAAAAGTTGCATGCATGTCTTAGCAAAATATCTAATGCTAGTATAAAATATAGGAAAGGTATATTCATGAAAATATCACTTGCCTTGGTAATGTGGAGAGTAGCACTCCTCACAATAACAATCACTAGCAAAATCTACACAAAAATTTGTAGCACACAATTATATACAATCAAAAATAATATGAATGCATGCATGCAAGAATTTGCTAAGTGGTGATTTTGAAAACTCTACCAAGCATGTGCATGATACTGAAACATAACAAGACACAAAGTTTGCCAAATCAAACTTATTTGGCACTAAAACCAATTACTAAACAAATCTATGCTCAAAATAGCCTTAAACATGTTTCTACAAACAAAGTCATTTCAACAGCATTATTTGTTACACATTGATATTCGTATGGTCTTGTTTCACTGAATCCAATGGTATAAAGTTTGCAAAATTACAACGTGGCAATCAAAAGTTATAAGCATTTGAAATTTGGATCAAATTCTGGTTTTAAATCTGTTTTTAGTTCTAACACTTGCCACGTGTCGCGTCCCCTATCATGCTGCACACTGTTGATCGGGTCCGCTGGACTGATGGGGATATGCCTACCGGGTATCTCGCCGGGACGCTTCCGACCGCCCGAGGGCTGGCGAGTGGCCTGCAGAATCGGCGAGTGGATTAAAGCCCATCAAGGTACCAGCATCGGAGGTCAAGGCCCAAAGTAGATAGGCCTACTGTCCGAAAGTTAAACGATTGGCAAAGGTGTAACCGAATCGTTGAGATATGTAAAACCCTAGGGAGTAAGCTTATATAAACCTCCCAAGGTGAGTAGAGATACGCCTCATACACCCAAGCAACTCACGCCTAGTCGCCGAAGTTCGCCCATTGTAAACACCTCCATAATACAATCTAGCAGGAGTAGGTCTTTATCTGGGGCCGTAAACCTGTAAAACTCGTGTCTTTGCCTCATCTCGCACCGCAGATGGCTGGCCCTTTCGCCCTTCGTTTCTACTACTGCTGCCGATTGCAAGATTCGCCGTGGTCATTCCCACGCTGGGCGCCCACCAGGCCCGGCCGGTTCCGGTGTTCCGCGAGATCCAATCACCATCAACGACGGTCGCCACCGCCGCATGATAGCAATCGGCGAGATGCTCCAGATCTTGCCGAGCAGCTACGCCCCGCTGCTCGACCACACACACAACAGGATCCTCGCCACCGCACGACAACTCTTTCACGGCTTCCGACGCCATCACCTGGAGGACTCGGCCAGATCCGCGAAGTCGTCGCCACGCGATCGGCTCTCCGAGAGCCAGATCCGCACGATCCACCGCCGCCTGAGTACGACTCGCCCACAAGAACGCGGGTCGAACTCAGCGCCGCGAAGACGCGACCAACGACGACGCCGACTGGCGACTTTGCCACTCGCCGGATCCATCATCGCCTCATCCGCTGGCTCCATCGCCCGTGTCTCCAACGCTGAGATTTCGAGGACCCTCCATCCCTGGATCTTCGACTGACTGGTCGGAAAACTCACCGACCTCCACGACGAACCGGGCCGCCACGCCGACCTACATGGCCACCACTGCACCGATCCGCCGAGGACCTTTTCTCCACCTCGATCCTCCTAACGCCATCGCGACGAGGTCGAGGAACTCACCAGTTGGCGGAAGCAAGACGAAGAGCAGGCCGAGCGCGGTAATTTCGCCGAGCAGACAACAGCAGAACTGCCACGCTACCACCAGCAGCGGATTAGGGTCACGCCGAACCCCACCGCTCAGGGCGCGGCTCACTTCGACGATGAAAGCGACCCGGCAGACGCGAACGCGCTGATCTGCGAGAACGCGCCGCCAGAGGAAGCAATCGCCCGCCAGATCGACGGCGGCGGTGCTCGCCACACCCAACCGCACCTCCTGTGGATCACCATGATAGTCGCTCTCACGGAGCGAGATGCGAATGGCTACCCACCGCTTCTCCACCCCGATGGACAACTCGGCAGGCCGAGCCGCTGCCGACAAAGATCACGGCGATCGCGACGGCGCGCCTTTACGATCCAAAGACGTCAGGCCCTACTCGCGAAGGCCGTGGAACAAAGAAAGAAGGCGCGACTGGCGGCGAGTGTACTCGCCTCGGAAGTTATGCCTCGAGCGGCCGCCAGCGGTGGCAACACTCAACCGCCCGCCGCCAGAGCCACCGCAGCTCCAACGACGACCCGCATGCGCACTTCCACCAACGATCCTGTGCCGGGCGACCAACCTCGCCGCCGCCAATGGAGAGCCAATCGACGCCGCACTCACATCATCAACAACCAAAATCGGCGCACGCCGCCCGACGACTTGCGGCACACCCTAACTACTGCCGCGATGGCGAGTTTATGGGATCGCCAATGACTAGGGCTCAAGTGTCGGACCGGCGATCCGAGGCGAAAGTACCCACCCAACTTCAAGGCGCCCAAAGGAGATCGAAAATACTCCAGACGACCGCCGTCCGGCTCGACATACTCATGGCAATGGGGATCGCGGGTCACATCGACCTACCGCCTGCTACCTCCCACTAATGATGGAGGGACGCCCGCAATGGATCAACACGCCCCCGTGACAGCATCGACCGGAGGAAATGCGAGACGCTTGCCGTGCACTTCGAGTGCTCCTACACCCGCGGCACTACCATCGAGGACCTGAACGATGCGCCCCGTGGACCCCGCGAGTCCCGGCCGGGTCCAACGGTGGCAAGAGCTCGCATAACGCGGTCGGCATCCACCCGACACCGCGATCCATTGCTTCAAGACCGTGCCACGCAGCCTCTAGTCGCCAAACTCAAGCGACACGCCCGCACACTCGACAACATCTCGACCTCGAGATCGCCAAACGATACGCCGAGGAAGATCCCAATCAAGACGTCGACGACGAGTCCGGGCGGACAACGACGCGACGGCGGTAACGACGGCGGGCCGCCAACCGACTTGAGCGCTACAGCGCACTCGCCATAGGCAAGCGCCGCACGATGGGCGAAGTCGACTTGCCGCTAACGCTGGCACGCACAACGCGACTTGAAGAGCTACCGCGACGGAGGGCAACGACGCGACGCGGAACTACAAGAACAAGCCAAGGTTCGATCCCGCTGCCCTCCTTAACCAACCATGTGCGCTTACAAGAGGGAAGGAAAGCCCGCCACGCACACCACCGCCGACCGCCACACCCTCGTGGAGATCGAGAAGGCACGGCACGCTGGAGGACACCGACAACGACCGCAAAATGGTGGAAAATTCGCAAAGTAGCCGCCTCGCTTCCACCTTCACCGCTTCACCACGCGCCAAAAGAAGGTCATCGCCCGCTGTCGCCGCCAACGCGTGGCCTGCAGACGCCCCCGCCTCGAACTCGGTCGAGCAGCCCATCACCGGAGCCGCAAGACCACTCGCCACGCATCGAGTATCCGTGACGAGTAGCCCTGGTGGTCGCTTCCAAGGTCGGCGACCATCGGGTTCCCAAGACTGGCGGACGGGCAGCCCATCAACATCCTCTACCTCGACACCTTCAGCGATCGGGCTCCCGCAATGATGATCGAGACAACCCACACCACGCTCCACTTGCATCGCCCCGTCGGAAGGCGACCGATCGGCAAGGTCACGCCACCCGTCACCTTCGCACTCCGCAAACTTCCGCGACCGAGCGGATCGCCTTCGAGCTGGTGCCCTTCGACATTTCTTACCATTGCGCCTGGGCGCCAGCGTCGCCAAATTCATGGCGGCACCCCACTACGCATAACGCGATGAAGCTCCCCGGCCGCGCGGCTATCACCATCAACGGCGACCGACATGGCCGCCGAATGCGAGGCCAAAGGAGCCGAACTCGCCGACGCCGTCATCGCGCGAAGCTAGTCACGCCGACGAGCTCGCCAATATGCGAAAGGGTCAACAATGACAACCCCACAATACTCAAGAAGCCCAACTCGAGGGCACAAACACCTCAACCTTTGAGGCCACGACGCACACCGCACTGGCCGAGCTGGTCCCAGCGTACCAGACGGTGACGATCGGACGGGCATGAGCCCAAAGATAGAAGGCGCGTCATCGAAGTTCCTTCGTGAGAATAGGGACATCTTCGCATGGAAACCCTCCGACATGCCCGGTGTCCCTAGGGAGCTCGCCGAGCACAAACTAAACGCCGACCCCAAAGTGCGACTACCAGCCGCCACGCCCTTCAATGAAGAGCGCCGTCGAGCAATCGCCGAAGAAGTGCGGCCACGCCGCTTCATTCGCCAATCAAATACTCCAAGTGGTCGGCAAACCCAGTCCCGGTCGAAAAGAAAACGGACCGAGAATGTGTATCGACTACACAACCGAACAGCCGCCTAAAGGAGCAGTCATCTCCCGCTGATCGATTAAATCATCGACCCACCGCTGGCTCGAGTCGTTGGTTTCTCGACGCCTACCTGGGTATAACCAGATCAAAATGGCTGTCAGGACGAGAGAAGACGGCGTTCATCACGCCATTCGAGCCTTCGCTACACCGCCATGACCTTCGCCTCAAGAACGCCGGGCGACTTACCAGCGGTGCATGCAAGAATGCCTCGCGAGCCAAATTGGCCGCAACATCCACGCTTACATCGACGACGTGGTCGTGAAATCCGCCGCCAAGGCGACCTACGCACGATCTAGCGGAGACCTTCGCCAACCCGCGGAGGTACAAGATAAAGCTCAACCCAGCAAGTGCACCTTCTGTACCCGCCGCAATTGCTAGGTACGCTGCTCCAAACGAGGGATCGAGGCAAAACCCAACAAAGATCGACACGACGCCTCGGCCGGCAAACCCGAGCTCGCGACGCCCGAAGCTGGCCGGGCGGTAGCGCTCTCGCCGCTTCCCCGCTCGCATGAAAAGGCGATGCCCCTATACCGCGATGCAAGAATCCCACCTTCCAAAGGGACAAGGAGGCGGACGACGCGCCCGCGACCAAAAGGTGCTACTCCGACCACTCGCCGCACCCGGCCGACAAGGAGCCCATGTTGGTTTACGTCACAAGGCCCGAACGCTGTCATTACAGTAATGGTCGCTTAACCACCGAGGAAGGAAAAGAGCGCCTACCCAAATGACCGTATACTACATCGCGAGGTCTTAACCGAAGTCGCCAATATACCCACAGTACCAAAAGCTGGTATACGCGTTCAGAGCTCAGCGCGCCGCCGCACTACTTCAGGAGCACCCCATCACGGTCGCTTCTCGGCCCACTACAAGACATCATCCGCAATCGCGAGGCGACGGGTCGCCAAGGCCGCCGAGATCGGGCGTCCACAACATTAAGTACGAGCCACGGAGGGCGATCAAGTCGCAGCAATCGCCGATTTCGCCGATCGGGAGGAGGCCAGAGCCGAGAAGCCGCCATACCTACATTACTGAGCTGCACTTCGACGGGTCCAAGAACGCGACGCGCAGAGCGGGATAGTCCCGACCTCACCAAAGGCGACAAGCTCCGCTACATCCTCCGCCAATTCACGCCTGCACCAACAACATGGCCGAATAACACGAGGCCTCGCTTCACGGCATGCGAGCCGCAGCGAGATGAGCGCCAATCGCCGGTGCTACGGAGACCGACCTCGCGGGTCAAGTCGCCGCACCGCGACGCCGTCTCTCACCATGGCGGCATACCGCCAAGAGGTGGACAAGGGGCGCCACTTCACCGCCACTGTCGAAAGTGGATCGACAGAGGAAAACGAGGAGGCCGATGCCCTCGCATCGGGTCGGCTCGATCCGCACCACCCGCTGTTCCTCGACACCATCTTCACGCCAGGGCCTCCTCCGGCGAGATCGACATTGAGTCCCGCCCAACCGTAGGCAACCTTGGTCGCACTTCACCGAACCGCACGACCGGACCAAGCCCTACATCGCTTACCCGACAGCAGCCCCGCAGACGAGACAAGCGCCGAATGATTGTTCACGGCAAGTCCTACACCATCATCGACGGCGAAGCTACATAAGCGCAGTCACCGGCAGAAATTCCAACGCCGCCCAACCAACCAAGGACGCAAAATCTTACACGACATCCACTCAGCGATCGCGCACCACGCCGCCGCTGGCCTCGTCGCCAAAGCCATGCGACACGGCTTCATCGCCCACCGCACACGCCGACGCCGTCGACATCGTCCAGCGACGCCGGTGCCGGCACGCCAACCGTGACGCACGTTCAAGTTCGGTGCCAAAATAATCCCCATCACCGCCATTCGCCGTGTGGGGCATGGACATGGTAGGCCCTTCAAAAGGCCCTCTGCTACACCCACCTGCTGGTCGCCATTGACAAATTCACAAAGTGGATAGCTGCCAGTCCGAAATGCGACGGAAGATCGCCACTAAGTTCCTACGCCAGCTCATATACCGCCACGGTTTCCCCAACAGCATCATCACGACAACGGCACAAACTTCGCCAAGGAGCAATGGCCGAGTTCCGAAGAGCACCACATCCGCCCGACCGTCAACAGACACCCGAATCCAACGCCAGCGGAACGAGCCAACCAAAGCATCCTCCACGGCTCAAGCCGACTCCAAGTACCACTCGAGCGCACCGCCGATGCCGGGTCGGAGCTTCTCCGCTATCCGGGAATCGCACTCGTCAACAGGTCGACGGGATTCACCCCTTCTTCATGGTCTACGCGCGAAGCCATGCCAACCGACCTCAACACGACCGCTGGATCGTCCACTATACGGAGGTCAGAACGAACCGCCCGCCAAGATGGGCTCGACCAACTCGACGGTTAGCCGACACCGCCCGATCGCGCACCGCTATCTATCGCCAAAGGGCCCGCCGCTACCACAGCGACGGTGAAAACCCGCACCTTCCAGAAGGCGACGGTGCTACGCCTCATCCAGACAAGAAGGGCATGCACAAGCTCTCCTCCATGGAAGGCCCGTCTCGCTAGACCGCAACGACGCCATACCTCGCCGACGTCCGCAAGGACGGTGAACTCGACGTCAAGCGGCCGTGGAATGTAAATTCCTCCGAAGTTCTATACCTAGAACCCCACATATGTACTCTCCAAATAAGCTATGAATAAAAGAAACGGTTATCGCAAAATTCGCTTATCGCCATGACTTGTGCCACTCACTGTAATTAACAAATATGCTAAAATACGTAAGTCAACCTTGGTACAGCCGATGCACGGCTAAGTAATGCGACAAGAGCACGAGTCATTTCGTGTCTTGCATCGCCCACTAAAAACGCCAACCGGAGCCCCATCGGAGTCGCTTAGCTCGACTGGTTTTATTTAACCAAGACATCCGTCTCGCTTCCTGACAACCCGGTCCTTCGTGATCCCTGGATAGCGACTTTAACGGCTAAGTACCACGCCGGACTGAATACCGCTCATCTCGATCGGACAGGAAAACGCAAGTAAGAGAGCGCCCAGACTGCCACGCCATCGACCCACCGGGCCAGCAGAGCGACGCGCCACACCAACGCTCCCTCAACCACCCTCGAGTCGCCTTGAACTACTAAGTACCACGCCGGGACTTCGCCACCCGCCCCGTCACAGACGGAAAACGGTAAAGCACAGAGCACTCGAGGGAGTCGCTTTGCGTTTCTCGAGCTCGGGCAGTCGACTCACCCAATAAACACATGATAAACAACAAAACATCATATACAAGGGGAACCCCACAAAGGGACGCCGGGGACTCACCCAAAATCAATCCAAACACGCAAAATAGCAAAATGAACACAACGCCCATTCAATCGCATATCGCATTGTCTTACATTACAACATATGCCTACCGCGTAATCACAACACATTTGGCCAAACTAAACTACTCGCAGGCTTCACGACGAGGCGCCAGCCGCCCCGCCACGGATGAACGCGTACGGGTTCGATGGATACGCCGTCACCGCCCGCCATCGCCGAGCGGAAAGGCTGCTCAACCTTGAAGTCGCTGGCGGCGCCGTCGTTGGCGCGACGCCATTAACGCCTCCCGGTAAGGAAGAAGGTCCCATCGACCACGCGCCCAGTACGCTGGCGACGCCCTCGCAGCTTGAGGACCTCGGATGATCCACCGCGCCCGATGAAGGGTATCCACTGCCACATCATCGAGATCAAGTCCGGGAAGTGGGCGAGCCAAGGCTCAAGGCCGCCGACGCCCGCGACGTAAACGCCGACCGCCATGAACTCTACGACGCTGGTGCCTTCTCCAAGTACTCCCACACCTCAACGAGGTCACCGAATGACCGTGGCGACATCTCTGGAGGTAGGCGCAGAGCAGGCCGCCGCCGCCAATCGACGAGCATGTTCACGCACTCGCGCCAAGAGAGTTCGCTTCTTGGCAGCCAATAACACGACTGCGAGAAGGAGACAAGTATGAGTACAATGGAAACCACAAACAAGACAATCATAAGGCAAGGAAGACGACTCACTAAGCAATGGGCGGCGAGCCCTGATGAAATTTTGAAGCGATGGTCGCCAAGCCCAACAATGATGGCTTCACGCTTTCGATCTCCTCCTCCGCAATGGCGGCCTTCGCCGCCTGCTCACGAGCTTGTTTTCTTCTTTCGCCTCGCTTCGGCCGAGGTCGGCGATCTTCCTTCGGGCGGTGCCAATGCAGACCGCCTGGGCCTCCAGCAGGACAAGCTCTTGCGAGCCACCAACAAGAGCAACAACCTCAAGCTCCTTGTTTGCTTCGAGAGCAGCCGCCTTCAAGACGCCATAGCCAATCGCTCACGACTCATGCAGACTTCAGACATCTTCAAAGTCAAGACTCATGAATTCCTAAGTGCCCACCCGCTAAAATTTAGTGGGTGCGCACTGGGACCGCGGTTCGAAATTATTTGGCCCACCCGCTACAATTTAGCGTGCGCACCGGGACCGGCGGTTCGAATTATTTCGGTGCCCACCCGCTACAATTTAGCGGTGCGCACTGGGACCGGGCGGCTCAAAAATACAAGTGCCCACCGCTATATTTAGCGAAAAGCGCACTGGGACCGGACTCAACGCACAAAACAAGAAACTAAAGAATCAGCCGCCGCAAACACCGACCTGATCCGGGACTGGAGGTACCGGATGGCCGCAAGCATGCCGTGCAATTGCGCTGCGCCCACCACGGACGAAAGCACGGTGTGCCCGCGACGTTGGTCAATCTCAGCGGCCGGCGTCTCGAGCGGGTTCGAGTCGCAGCCGACTGCACTGTGGCCGCTTTGGTCATGAAGCGGGAAGGTAGCGATTGACGCGCCCGCCTAAGGAGCTTCGCCTCGCCTAGGCAACGAATGCCCCCTTCAGGACGCGTCGCTTCCACAGCTGGCCCAGCCGCCAGGTCGCCAGATGTCGTGAGATGGCGACGATGTCGCTACCTTGGCCTTCTTGCTGCCTTCAGGCGTGGCGGCGATTTCGCCCACCTTCCTCTTACGAGAAGGGTCCTCTTCGCTAGCGCGGAGGCACCAATGCACCCCACACCGGGTGGCCCATCTTCTTCACTCCGTCCTATGTATCGAGACAACTCAGTCAAAACAATCCAAATACTAAGAGAGAAAGGTGAAGGCCGAGTGCACTCACTTGGCGATCGAATGAAACGCAGCTCAAGACGGAGGCCCGGCTTTCTCCAGTGGCCCACCGGGCGACTAAGCCCAGCCCAGAACGCCAGGGGCCCATGATACGGAGGGCTTCTTTGACGTTGAGGTAGCGGTTGGCGCCTCCGGGACGGCTTCGACGGAGGCCCCCTCGTGAAGTGGAACTGCCGCGGCAGGAGCCTCCTTGCGAGGCGAGCCCGCCACGCTCGGGACCTCCTTGCGAGGCGAAGTCGCCACGGCCGGAGCCTCCCCTAGCCCGGAGACCGGCGCGAAGGGCGGAGGTAGTGAAGCCAGCGGTGCCTCCATGGATGGCGCATCCAAGCTGGTTGTTGCGAGCCGCCCGCCACCGCCGAAGCGGCATCGGAGCTGCTCGAGCCGAGCCGGTGAGACCATCCTCGGCGGCTTCGCCCTCCTCCTCGGGGGGCCTCGCCTCTTTCTCCTTCTTCTTCTTCTTCGGGAGTGGCCTGACGAGCGAGGTGGTCTCGGAGTTCCTCGTCGCCATGACGCCGAGGCTCTGCTCGCCTCGAAGTTCAGACGTTGCCAGCGGGTCCTTCGGACCATGGGGCGATCTCTTCTTCTGATTCGTCCTGTCGTCCTCATTGCCCTTGGCGGAGGCGACTTCGCTTGTGTCTGGGCGGATGGCCCGTAGCTCTCGCCATCGGTGGGAGCTACCTTCCACCACTTGAAATAGCTGCTAAACATGGAACAAAGTTATAATTACCATGACGCATATGCTGCGATCGCGAACGAGATCAAATTATTACCGTTGGAGCGGACACTTGGCGGTGTATGGAGGAGCCCGGCCGCGCATCCGTGTATGCCGCTGGTGATCCTCTTCGGCCGCCAGAGGTAGTCCTCCAGCTTCCACTCGCGAGGCAGGCCATCGCCGAGTCTTCTCGCCCGTGTCGGTACATGTAATGCTCAAGGCGAGTGGAACGAGACGCCCAA
Organism: Avena longiglumis; assembly: GCA_030063025.1. Taxonomy (NCBI): domain Eukaryota; kingdom Viridiplantae; phylum Streptophyta; class Magnoliopsida; order Poales; family Poaceae; genus Avena; species Avena longiglumis. The sequence goes on along the minus strand of CP125973.1, from coordinate 49,470,004 downwards.
GCCAGCAGCTATGCTGGTTCACCGTCTGGAGCCTTCTTCTTCGCACGCGAATGGTCTCGAGATCTCGTCGACGACCATCCGGTCGTCGGGAAGCTTGGCAACTCGGAGATTGCGGCGGCTCGGGCGGTCGGCCGAGTCGTGGGATCGCCTCGCCTTCCGGTCGCCTCGGTCACATAAAACCAAGACTTTTCAGCCGCCGCTTTGGCGGCAGATCAGGTCGAAGGAGGCTTTGGATTTCAGTTGGAAGGTTAAGCCGCCCGGCTAGCATTGGGTCATCCTCGCGGTGATCCGCCCATGGAAATGATCTTGCCACAAGGGAAAATAGGGCGCAGCCCAGTAACACTCAGAACGCCACAAAGATGGCGAGCTGCTCGATGCTATGGGGACCCAGATCCGAGGCTGGATCTCGTAGTAAGGCGCAGGCGCCGAAGAACAGAAGTGGGAAACCCTAAGCCCGCCGAGGTGACTGTGAAGCAGATGAACTCTCTCGCTGGTTCGGGTCGCTCCGGCGAGGATTCGCCAAGCCCGGCCCAGATTCCGGCCTCCTCGAAGGAGGCCGCCCTGGTGCATTTGGATCTGCCCAAGGTTCATGGAGAGGGCCATGGTGAGGATTTGCTTGGAGGTCGGAGGATTGGTCGATCGGATCGCGGGATCGTGGACGAAAGATGTGTACTCGGAAGAAATGGTGGGCGGTTGGTTTCCGATAGCCTACCATTCCTCTTATATAGCGGAAGCTGCCCGCCAAATTAGGGGACCGTTATCGCGATTATTACGCCGAAGTTACCGTTAAGTTACCTTAACGGCTAGTTTGACCACACCCGACGGTCCGCCTCGCCACCCGGCTCGCTAAGTTACTCACGAGGTCGACCGCTGGTTCGATTCGCCCAGACGCAACCGGTTCACGGATTTTTCCTTCAGGCAGGAGCCCGCCGACGATTCGATCGATGCCAACTTGAAGCCGTATACTCCGATCACGAGCCACCGCGCCTAATCAACGACGGCCTCGGGACTACCGATGGGGATATGCCTCTGGGTATCCTCGTGGACGCTTCCGGCCCCGAGGTTGGCGAGTGGGCTGCAGAATCGGCGAGTGGATTAAAGCCCATCAAGGTACCAGCGATCGGAGGTCGGCCCGAGCGTAGATAGGCCCAAATCGATCCGAGTTAAACGATTGGCAAAGGTGTAACCGAATCGGTTGAGATATGTAAACCCTAGGGGAGGTAAGCTTATATAAACCTCCCCAAGGGGTGAGTAGAGATACGTTCCCTCATACACCCAAGCAACTCGCCGCCTAGTCGCTGAGTTCGCCCATTGTAAACACCTCCATAATACAATCTAGCAGGAGTAGGTCTTTACCCTGGGCCGAACTGGGTAAAACCTCGTGTCTTTGCCTCATCTCAGACCGCAGATGGTCGGGCCGCCCTTGCCCTTCGTTCTACTACTGGCCGACAGTAAGATCTCGCCGTGGTCATTCCGACACGGACCGCACGATCTAAGTGAGATCTGGCGGCTCGGGACGCTGCATTTCTTCGTCCTCATTCTAATCCACGCCCATGATCTAGATCCAACGTTTAATCAACCTAACCATACTGGCGGCGCTTATCGGCGTTGGATCGGGCGGCGCTCGACTATGGCGGTGTCGGCGTTTAGATCGCCCTGTGAAGCAAGAAGGTGCTTACGGATCCGCAAAGGCGTCTTTGAGCTCGACGTTGTACCGGTTTGCGGATGAGGCTGCTACCGACACGGCGATGATTGCTCGTCGGAGTTACGGGCGGCGGTAGCTTGCGACGTGGTCCTTGCCGAGGTTTGGCGTCTAGAACGAACGTGTGGCGCCGATTTGCGCAAGACACAAAGAACAGGATCGTGAGGAGGAAGGCAAGGTGCGGATTTATCTTAATTGGTCGCGGTTTGTCGTGGCGCAGGTGGTTTCGCATGGATGGAGATGACAACCGGGTCACGAAAGCCAAAATAAAAGTATCGAGGGTGCGAAGAACGTTCTCATCATCCTCGTTGAACCAGAGGAGGGTGGTCGAGGCTCACCGTATTTGGTCGCCGAGTTCTCGGTTCTGGAGCTTCAATGCACTGCGCGCTGGTGGCGGAGTGAGCGAGGTGTTTGGGGGGAAATGTTCGCGAGGCAGAGAGGGTTAAATAGGCTCGGGTGCGACAGGAAACGCTCGCAGATTAATGACCAATTACGCCGCGCCATTACCGGCCATGACTGCAGCAGCGACGTGGTCGTGGGCGCGGTTTGGGGAAGACGACGGCGGATGTGGCCCGCTCGTCGTGAGGTGCGCGAGTGAAGGTGGGTCCGCTGTTGATCAGTGCGTCCGCTGGCCAGGTGAGAGAGAAGAGAACCCGGGTGGGCTAGTTGGGATCGATTCGATGTTGGGCGTAAATCTAGCGCTGCCCTTTCCTTTGTTTATTTCTTTTTCCTTTCTATTTTGATTTTGGTAGATTTTGAATGAAACCAAGTTCAATTTGAATTCAAATTTTCCGGGATTTTTGCAAAGGAGTGAGTCCCAAAATGGTCATATAACCATGGGGTTGCTTTGTAAAGGTTGGTCAAGCTTGGAGATCAAAATATCAGAGGCTAGGCACTTGGTTTAAAATTTGAAAGATGGTTTTTGGAACCCATTTCCCATTTGAAAACTTGGTTTTAAATCTACACTTAAATCCTATACTCATAGAAGGCAACCTTCCTGGTTCACAACAATCAAACTTACAAGTGGTGTTGGCCATTTAAAATAAGTCTGTCCACATAAAATCATGATACCATATGTTTATGTTTTCTGAAATGTTTTGTAAAAACCCTAAATGATGATGTATGCAAGGATGTCATGAATGAGTTTTTGAATATGAATTTAGGGATGTTACATCGGACAAGGCCACAGGAGAGAGCAGAGCGCGAGGCGACGGCCCTGGCCGCGCCGTAGGGGTGGTGGCCAGCGGTTGGGTCCGTGGCGGAGGTCTCGATGGCCATGGCTGCATGCAGTGGAAGAGGCACGACGCTTCTCATGCGGAATGTAGGCGGGCAAGCGATGGCGCCTTGTGGCGAGGAGAGAGGCGAGCAGCGGCAGGGAGTAGAGGCGGCGGCGCACTTGCGGGAATCACAGGAGGGAGAGACGAGGCGAGAGGCATGCGGGAGAGGTCGGGGACGCGAGCGGTGAAACAGGGATCGCGAGGCAGGGTCGGTCCACGAGGTGAGTGGGATCGGGGTGGGGCCGGTTCTGTCGGGAGTGGAGCGGGGTCGGGGATGTGTGGCGGCTGGGATGGGGAGAGAGGGTTTCGGGGTTAGGGTTAGTCTGGGAATTGGGGTGGTAGGTGGCTGCCTGGGCCTTTGGGCCTGGCCGGCTGCCTCCCCAACTAATAATAATATGTTTATTTTATTTATTTTAGTTTTAAATAGGCTTTTATAAGTAGTTTTTAGACAAATAAAAGATTCGGAAAAGACCAGGGTTTTGATTTGAAATTAAAGGAGGGACTAATTAGAAAATAAAATAGGCTTTTGGTTAAAATATTTTAGGGCAAAAGTATGCATGATGTTATGATGATGCAGAAATAGAAAAAACACGCAATTTTATTTCGGAATATTTTTCGGGGCATTACAACTCGACACCACTAACAAGGATCGCGTCCCGAGATCCAAGCAAAGACATTGGGGGAAGAGAGGCTTGATGATCGGATCTGTTTGCATCCGATTGATAGTCGCGACACCACTAACAAGAATTGCGTGCTCCGTCTTGAATTCGTCGACACCACCAACAAGGGTTGTTGCTCACGTTCTTTGAGAGAACACTCCGGAGAGGCAAAGTCAAAAGTAGTAGTCTCAAATATAAGGCCACCTTTAACTTACGTGGAAAGAGTGAAAGTCACATGGATCTACCACTTCGATGTAACGAGAGCGTATGATAAGAGTAGTGGTATGGTCATGACTCCATCCCGCACTCAAAGCATTACTCTGTACATGAATAGGAGGATCATGCAACTAAACTCCGAAAATCCAGATGGAAGATCTTGGCAAACAGTGTTTGGAAAGCTTCAGAAAGAGGATCCAGAGATAAAGAGGTCGTCATCTTAGGAGTCGCAAAAGACCGAAAGCATAGGAAGAGAGGTTACATAGAGCAAAATCCAGGTAGAGCACCTCCGTTAAAAAAGGAGGGAAGAGGAACCCTAAAGGTACGACGGAACCCTAACCGCGATAAATCCTGGACTTGAAGAAGGTAAGAGATCAGATCAAAACACGCAAAGATAAGAGGGGGAAGAATGGAGGTAAGGAGTAAAATCAGAGCTAATCAGATCTATCCAACGCATTTGTAGCAAAATAATTTTGACACTAGACATCGGCCGTTAGCTAGGTTATCCCTACAATTTGGACTAAGGGGTATCGTAAACCTTTGCTCGATACCACTTGTAACGCCGAATCGGGTCTATGCAGATCTCAAAGATTTCCGCCAAAACCCGTATAGAAGCGATTCAAAGACGCCCACCAGACACTTTCGTGTGGGTCGGATTTGAATACAAGTAGTTACATCACAGTAGTTTACAACAGAGTCCACAAGATCTTATATATACAACAATGACTCAACATGTCAAGAATACAAAAGTTACATTTCAAAGGGAAAGCGAAATAGTATCCGAGTACGGATAAGAACCAAATGGGACTAAGAGTCCTGAAGAATAACCAAGCAGTGTCCAACCCTGCCCAGGCCAAGCCGGAAGGGTAACCTTGCTAACGTCGTCAATCACATACCTGTCAAGCCAAAAGGGTGCCGACAAAGGGCAAAGGAAAACAGAGAGCGGTCAAGATCGAGGCCACGGGCGGGACTAGAATTGCGGTCCTCGCCTACATAGGTATGGTGGCTCGGTGTAAGCTTGCACTATCTAACTTATAGAGACACGCTACAACTTCGGCTATTAGAGCGAGATAAGAGAGCACTACACGATAGCATAATATAACACCAAACATAACCCATCCGAAGATTTTCCCCTCGAAGACCAGTCGAGAAAGTCCCCTTGCGGAACACACACGGTGGCAATTTTAGTTAAGCAGGTGTTTAGTTGATAAGGCTAATTACTAATCATATTATTAAAGAGCGAAACATAGTGGCGTTGTCTATGATCATGACACTATACTCCTGAGGCGTCCATAATTGTGGACACACTTCGAAAAGATTTACCTAGGGTGCACTCACTGCCAACGCATGCTCAACCCATCAGGCAACATATTACGCGTGCCATCCGAATCTCACAACAAGAACTGTCCCTTAACTACGCGCATATCCAGAGGCATCACCTACTGTGGGGAACCAACCAAGAGGTACAACGATTCTCAAGGAAGGCACAACGTTTGGGCCTACTACTGGATCGGGCCCTGCGGCGTAACTTGTACACACCGTGGGTGCCGCCACCGTGTACCGCGATTTATGTATGCAAGCCATGGCAATCCACCAAACATCATGTCGTGGGAATGACCACGGCGAATCTGTCGGCAATAGTAGTAGAACGAAGGGCAAGGGCAGCCATTCTGCGGTGCGAGATGAGGGCAAAGACACAGGTTTTACCAGGTTCGGCCCCGGTAAAGACCTACTCCCTAGATTGTATTATGGAGGTGTTTACAATGGGCGAACTCGGCGACTAGGCGGCGAGTTGCTTGGGTGTATGAGGCGATCTCTACTCACCCCTTGGGAGGTTTATATAAGCTTACCTCTCCTAGGGTTTACATATCTCAACCGATTCGTTACCTTTGCCAATCGCTTAACTCAGACCGATTTGGCCTATCTACTCGCCGGGCCTTCACCTCCAAATCGCTGGTACCTTGATGGGCTTTGATCCACTCGCCGCAGCCCACTGCCAACCCTCGGGCCGGAACGCCGTACCGAGGATACCCCAAAGAGGGCATATCCCCATCGAGTCCCGAGGCCGTCGTTGATTAGGCGCGGGTGGCTGGCGATCAGTATACGGCTTCAAGTTGGCATCGATCGAATCGTCGGCGGGCTCCGCGAAGGAAAAATCCGGAGAACCGAGTTGCGTCTGGGCGAATCGAACCAACGGGTCGACCTCGAAAGTAACTTAGCGAGCCGGGTGGCGAGGCGGACCGTCGGGTGTGGTCAAACTAGCGTTAAGGTAACCACGGTAACTTTCGGCGTAATCATCGCGCGGTAACGGTCCCCTAATTTGGCGGGCAGCTTCCGCTATATAAGGGGAATGGCAGGCGATCGGAAAACCAACCGCCCACCATTTCTTCCGAGTACGCACATCTTTCGTCCGCTGATCCCGCGATCTGATCGGCCCGCAATCCTCCGACCTCCAAGCAAATCCTCAGCCATGGCCCTCTCCACTGAACCTTGGGGATCCAAATGCACCAGAGCGGCCTCCTTCGAGGAGGCGGAATCCTCGGGCTTGGCGAATCCCCATGGCGGAGCGACTCCCGAACCTGCCGAGAGAGTTCATCTTCACCGGTCACCTCGGCGGGCTTAGGGTTTCCACTTCTGTTCTTAGGTACCTGCGCCTACTACGGATCCAGCCCTCGGATCCGGGTCCCCATAGCATCGAGCAGCTCGCCATCTTTGTGGCGTTCATGCAGTGTTACTGCCGGCCCTATTTTCCTTGTGGCAAGATCTGTTCCATGGACGGATCAGCATGAGGAGGCGCGGCCCAATGCTAGCTGCGCGGCTTAACCTTCCAACTGAAATCCAAAGCCTCCTTCTTCGACCGATGCCGCCCAAAGCACAGCGACGGAAAAAGTCTTGGTTTTATGTGACCGAGGCGCCCGAAGACGAGGCGGCGATCCCATACTCGGGCCGCTCCGAGCCGCGCAATCTCCGTGTCGCCAAGCTTCCCGACGACCAGCGGATGGTCGACGAGATGCTCCGCACCATTCGCGGTCCGAAGAAGAAGGGCTCAGACGGTGAACCCGCACAACTGCTGGCTTGGCGTCTCGCTCCACTCGCCTAACGCGAGCATTACATGTACCAAGACACGGCCGAGAAGACTCGACGAAGGCCTGCCTCGAAAGTGGAAGCTGGAGGACTACCTCCTGGCGTCAAGAGGATCACCAGCGGCATACACGGATCGCAGCGGGCTCCTCCATACACCGCAAGCGTCCGGCCCAACGGTAATAATTTGATCTCGTTCGCGATCGCATATGCGATGCGGTAATTCTAACTTTGTTCCATGTTTAACGCAGCTATTTCAAGTGGTGGAAGGTGGCTCCACACCGGCGAGAGCTCGGGCCATCCGCCCAGACACACAAGCGAGTCGCCTCCGCCAAGGGCAATGAGGACGACGAGGGCGAATCAAGAGAGATCGCCCACGGTCCGGCGACCCTGGCAACGTCGTAACTCGAGGCGCAAGAGCCTCGAGCGTCATGACGATGACGAGAACTCCGGAGACCACCCCGCTCCGTCGAGCCACTCCTGCCAAGAAGAAGAAGGAGAAAGAGGCGAGGCCCCCGAGGAGGAGGACGAAGCCGAGGATGGTCTCACCGCCCGCGCTCGGCGAAAGCTCCGATGCCTGACAGTCGGCGGTGACGGCGGCTCGGCAATCGCGCTGGATGCGCCATCCATGGAGGCACCGCTGCTTCACTACCTCCGCCCTTCGCGGTCTCCGGGCTAGGGAGGCTCGGCCGTGGCGACTTCGCCGCAAGGAGGTCCGGCGTGCGGGCTCGCCTCGCAGGAGGCTCTGCCGCAGTTCCACTTCACGAGGGGCCTCCGTCTGGCCCCGGGCGCCAACCGCTACCTCAACGTCAAAGAAGCCCTCCGTATCATGGGCCCCTCGCGCCCCGCGGGGCTTAGTCGCCGATTGGCCCTGAGCTGGAGAAGCCGGCCTCCGTCTTGGCTGCGTTTCATTCCGATGCCAAGTGAGTGCACTCGGCCTTCACCTTTCTCTCTTAATATTTGGATTGTTTTGAGTTGTCTCGATACATAGGACCGGAGTGAAGAAGATGGGCCACCCGACGGTGGCTAAGGTGCCTCCGCCGCTAGCGAGGAGGACCCTTCTCGTAAGAGGAAGGTGGACGGTCGCCGCCGCCACGGAAGGCAAGAAGGCCAAGGGTGACGACATCGCCGCCATCTCTGACGACACGGCGACCGGGCCTGGGCTGTGGAAGCGACGCGTCCAATGAAGGGGCATTTCGTTGCCTAGGCGAGGCGAGCTCCTTTGGGCGGGCGCCAATCGCTACCTTCCCGCTTCATGACCAAAGGCGGCCCACGGCAGTGCTGCGACTCGAACCCGCTCGAGACCGCCGGGCGAGATTGACCAACGCGGGCACACGGTGCACACTTCGTCTGCGGACGCGGACTGCAAGCCACGGCATGCTTGGCGCGGCCATCCAGGTACCTCCAGTCCCCGAGTGCGCACTCGCTAAATTATAGCGGGTGGGCACTGAGTATTTTTTTGAGCCGCCAGTCCCCGAGTGCGCACCCGCTAAATTGTAGCGGGTGGGCAAGTAATTCGAACCGCTAGTCCCAGTGCGCACCGCTAAATTGTAGCGGGTGGGCGGTAATTTTCGAACCGCCAGTCCCGAAAAGTGCGCACTCCACTAAATTTTAGCGGTGGGCACTTAGGAATTTTCATGAGTGCCGACTTTGAAGATGTCAGGTCTGCAATGGAGTCGGCAGAGCGATTGGCTGACGGCGTCTTGAGAAGGAATCGCTGCTCTCCGTGAAGCAAACAAGGAGCTTGAGGTTGTTGCTGCAGCGGAGGTGGCTCGCCAAGAGCTTGTCCTCGCTGGAGAATCGAAGCGGTGCTCGCATTGGGCACCGCTTGAGAAGATCGCCGACCTCGAGCGAATCGAGGGAGGCGAAGAAGAAGCAAGCTCGCGAACAGGCGGCGAGGCCGCCATTGCGGCGCGGAGGACGATCAGCGTCAAGCCATCATTGTTGGGCTTCGTAACCACCATACATCGCTCAAAATTTCATCACGGGCTCGCCCATTGCTTGGTGAGTGCGTCTTCCTTGCCTTATGATTACTGTTTGTGGTTTCCATTGTACTCATACTTGTCTCCTTCTCGCAGGTCGTGTTATTGGCTGCCAAGAAGCGAACTCTCTTGACGCGAGGGAGTGCGTGAACATGCTCGTCGATTCGGCGACGGCCGTCGGCCTGCATACGCCTACCTCCAAGAGATGTCGCCCGGAGGTCATTCCCATGACCTCGTTGAGGTGTGGGAGTACTTGGAGAAGGCACCATGGTCGTAGAATTCATGACAAGGTCGGCGTTCGCATGAGCGCCGACGGCCTTGAGGCCTTGGCCCACTTCCCGAGGACTTGATCTCGATGATGTGACGAGTGGATACCCTTCATCGATGGCGCGGTGGATCTGTCCGAGGTCCTCAAGCTGCAGAACGTGCCGCGTGCTCGGAGCGTGTCGGTCGATGGGCGACCTTCTTACCAGAGAGGCGGCCGTCGCGCCAACGACCCGCCGCATCGCGACTTCAAGGTTGAGCAGCCTTTCCGCTCGGCGATGGCGGGCGACGACGTATCCATCGAACCCGTACACGCGTTCATCCGTAAGCGCCGGACGCTGGCGCTCGTCGTCGCCTGCAGAGTAGTTTAGTTTGGCCAAATGTGTTAGCAGTTCTCGAGTAGGCATATGTTGTAATGTAAGACAATGCGATATGCGATTGAATGGAACGTTGTGTTCATTTTGCTATTTTGCGTGTTTTGGATTGATTTTGGGTGAGTCCCCGGCCGTCCGCCTTTGTGGGGTTCCCTTATATGATGTTTTGTTGTTTATCATGTGTTTGTTGGGTGAGTCGACTCGCGATCTCGGAGAGCCAATGCAAGCGACTCCTCGAGTGCTCAGTACTTTACCGTTTTCCGTCGCGAACGGGCCGGGTGGCCGAGTCCCCGGCGTGGTACTTGGTAGTTCAAGGCGCGACTCGAGGGTGGTTGAGGACTGAGCGTTGGTGTGGCGCCGCTCCTGCCTGGCCCGGTGGGTCGGTCGTGGCGAGTCTGGCACGCTCTTACTTGGCGTTTTCCTGTCCGATCGAGATGAACGGTATTCAGTCCCCGAGCGTGGTACTTAGCCGCTCGAGTCGCTATGCCGAGGATGCAGAGGACCAGGGTCGTTTGAAGCGAGGATGATGTCTTGGTTCGAAACCAGTCGAGCTAGGCGACTCGATGGGGCTCCGGTTGGCGTTTTTCGTGGACGATGCAAGACCTGAAATGACTCAGTGCTCTTACATCGCATTACTTAGCCGTGCGGTCGCTGTACCAAGGGTTGACTTCGTATTTTAGCATGACGTTAATTACGAAAAGTCGGTGGCACAAGTCATGGCGTAAACGAATTTTGTAGCTTCTTTTATTCATAGCGGTGGAGAGTACATATGTGGGGTTCTAGGTATAGAACTTCCGGAGATTTACATTCCACGGCCGCTGACGCCGAGTTCACCGCCCTCAGGACGCCGACGAGGTAGTAGGCGTCGTTGCAGTCTGGCGCGGGCCTTCCCATGGAGGGGAGAGCTTGTGCATGCCCTTCTTGTCCTGGATGAGGCGTAGCACCAAGTCGCCTTCCTGGAAGGTGCGGGTTTTCACCCGTCGGCTGTGGTAGCGACGGAGCCCTTGCTGATAGATAGCGGTGCGCGATCGGGCGAGGTCGCGCGCTTGGTCGAGTTGTTCGTGCCCATCTTGGCGGGCGGTTCATTTGCCTCCGTATAGTGGACGATCCGCGGCGAGTCGTGTTCGAGGTCGGTTGGCATGACGGCTTCCGCGCCGTAGACCATGAAGAAGGGGGTGAATCCCGTCGACCTGTTGACCGAGGTGCGGATTCCCCAGATGACGGAGGGCTCTTGACCCAAAGATCCGCGGCGCCGAGTGGTACTTTGAGTCGCGGCCAGCCGTGGAGGATGCTTTGGTTGGCTCGTTCCGCTGGCCGTTGGATTCCGGGTGTCGTTGGCGAGGTCGAGCGGATGTGGTGCTCTCGAACTCGGCCATTGCTCCCTTGGCGAAGTTTGTGCCGTTGTCCGTGATGATGCTGTTGGGGAAACCGTAGCGGTATATGAGCTCGCGTAGGAACTTAGTGGCAGTCTTCCCGTCGCATTTCCGGACTGGCTTGGCTTCTATCCACTTTGTGAATTTGTCAACGGCGACCAGCAGGTGGGTGTAGCCAGAGGGGGCCTTTTTGAAGGGGCCTACCATGTCCATGCCCCACACGGCGAATGGCCAGGTGATGGGGATTGTTTTGAGCACCGAACTTGGAACGTGCGTCTGGTTGGCGTACTTCTGGCACCCGGCGCATCGCTGGACGATGTCGACAGCGTCGGCGTGTGCGGTGGGCCAGTAGAAGCCGTGTCGCATGGCTTTGGCGACCAGGGAGCGCGCGGCAGCGTGGTGGCCGCAGTCGCCTGAGTGGATGTCGTGTAAGATTTTGCGTCCTTCACCGGTTGGACGCGCGTTGAACACGCCGGTGACTGCGCTTGTGTAGCTCGCCGTCGATGATGGTGTAGGACTTGCACCGCGAACAATCATTCGGCGCTTGTCTCGTCTGCAGCGGCTGCTGTCTCTGTAGGCGATGTAGGGCTTGGTCGATCGTGCTTCGGTGTGAAGTCGACCAAGGTTGCCTCTGGTTGGGCGGGACTCAATGTCGATCTCCTTCGGAGGAGAGACGGCGTGAAGATGGTGTCGAGGAACGCACGGCGGGTGGTGCGGATCGAGCCGACCCGATGCGAGAGAGGGCGGCCTCCTCGTTTTCCTCCTGTCGATCCACTCGACCGAGTAGCGTGAAGTGGCGCCCACCTTGTCCACCTCTTGGCGGTATGCCGCCATGGTGGGGAGACGGCGTCGCAGTGCGGCGACTTGACCCGCAACGGTCGAGTCTCCGTAGCCGAAGGCGATTGACGCTCATCTCCTTTGCGGCTCGCATGCCGTGAGCAGGCCTCGATTCGCCATGTTGTTGGTGCAGCGTGAATTGAGGCGGAGGATGTAGCGGAGCTTGTCGCCTTTGGTGAGGTCAGACTATCCCGCTCTGCGTCCGCGTTCTTGGACCCGTCGAAGTGCAGGCTCCGAGAATGTAGGTATGGCGGCTTCTCGGCTGGGCCTCCTCCCGGGCGAGGAAGTCGGCGATGCTGCGACGATCGCCCTCGTGGCTCGTATTAATGTTGTGGACGCCGATCTCGGCCCATGGCTCCCGCCCGGCCGCCTCGCGATTGCGGATGATGTCTTGTAGTGGAGCGAGAAACGACCGTGATGGGGTGCTCTGGAAGTAGTGCGGCAGCGCCGCCGAGCTCAAGACCGCGATACCAGCTTTTTGCTGTGGGTATCATTTGGCGCGACTCGGTTAAGACCTCGCTGATGTAGTATACCGGATCGGGCGCTTTTCCTTCCTCCGGTCGCTCGACGACCATTACAATGACGACGACGTTCGGACGCCGCGACGTAAACCAGCATGGGCTCCTTGTCGACGGGTGCGAGGAGTGGTGCGCGAGTAGCACCTTTTTGAGGTCGCGAGCGCGTCGTCCTCCTTGTCCCACTGGAAGGTGGGATTCTTGCATCAGCGGTATAGGGCATCGCCTTTTCGCCCGGGGATGAAGCGATCGAGAGCCGCTACGCCCGGCCAGCTTCGACGCCGCGCGCACTCGGGTTTCGAGCCGGGCGATCGTGTCGATCTTTGTTGGGTTTGCCTCGATCCCTCGCTTGGAGCAGCGTACCTAGCAATTGTCCGGCGGGTACACCGAAGGTGCACTTGCCTGGGTTGAGTTTTATCTTGTACCTTCGCAGGTTGGCGAAGGTCTCCGCTAGATCGGCGAGTAGGTCGCCTTGGCGAGCGGATTTTACGACCACGCCGTCGATGTAGACGTGGATGTTGCGCCAATTTGGCTCGCGAGGCATTCTTGCATGCCGCTGGTAGGTCGCCCGGCGTTCTTGAGGCGAAGGTCATGGCGGTGTAGCGTAGGCTCCGAATGGCGTGATGAACGCCGTCTTCTCTTCGCCCTCGACAGCCATTTTGATCTGGTTATACCGAGTAGGCGCCGAGGAAACACATGACTCGAGCCGCGGTGGAGTCGATGATTTGATCGATCCGCGAGGACGAATCGCCTTTGGGCAGGCGCCGCTCAGGTTTGTGTAGTCGATACACATTCTCCGGTCCGTTTTTCTTTTCGACCAGGACCGGGTTTGCCAGCCACTTGAGTATTTGATTGGCGAATGAAGCGGCGTGACGGCGCTGCACTTCTTCGGCGATTGCTCGACGCGCTCTTCATTGAAGGGCCGAATCGCTGGCTGGTCGCACTTTGGGGTCGGCGTTTAGTTTGTGCTCAGCGAGCTCCCTAGGGACACCAGGCATGTCGGAGGGTTTCCATGCGAAGATGTCCCTATTCTCACGAAGGAACTCGATGAGCGCGCCTTCCTATGCTGGGCTCATGCCCGTCCCGATCGTCACCGTCTGGCTGGGGTTGCCTGGGACCAGCTCGACGGTGCGGGTGTGCGTCGTGGCCTCAAAGGTTGAGGTGTTTGTGCCCTCTGAGTTGGGCTTCTTGAGTATTGTGGGGTTGTCATTGTTGACCCCGCTCGCATATTTGGCGAGCTCGTCGGCGTGACTAGCTTCCGCCGCGATGACGGCGTCGGCGAGTTCGGCTCCTTTGGCCTCGCATTCGGCGGCCATGTCGGGGTCGCCGTTGATGGTGATGACGCCGCACGGCCCGGGGAGCTTCATCGCGTTGTACGCGTAGTGGGGTGCCGCCATGAATTTGGCGAACGCCTGGCGCCCCAGGACGCAATGGTAAGGGCTGTCGAAGGGCACCAGCTCGAAGACGATCCGCTCGGTGCGGAAGTTTGCCGGAGTGCCGAAGGTGACGGGTAGCGTGACCTTGCCGATCGGGTACGCCTTCCGACCGGGGACGATGCCGTGGAACGTGGTGTGGGTTGTCTCGATCATCGACTGCGGGAGCCGCAACCGCCTGAAGGTGTCGAGGTAGAGGATGTTGATGGAGCTGCCGCGTCCATCGAGTCTTGGGGAGCCGATGATCGCCGACCTTGGGCTTGACCACCAGCTACTCGTCCCGGATACTCGATGCGTGGCGAGTGGTCTTGCCGGCTCCGGTGATGGGTCTCCGACCAGTTCGAACCGGGGACGTCTGTCTGAGCCACCGTTGACAGCGACATGCTGGCGATGACCTTCTTTTCGCGCCGTGGTGAAGCCGGTGAAGGTGTGGAGCGAGCGGCTACTTTGCGAATTTTCCACCATTTTGCGGGTCGTTGTCGGTGTCCTCCGCGTGCGTGCCTTCTCGATCTCCCCGAGGGTGTGGCGGTCGGCGGTGGTGTGCGTCGGGCTTTCCTTCCTGCTGTGAAACGCACATGGTTGGTTAAGGGCCGCGATCGAACCTTGGCTTGTTCTTGTAGTTCCGCCGTCGTCGTTGCCCTCCGTCAAGGCGGTAGCTCTTGGGGTCGCGTTAGCGTGCCAGCGTTGGCGGCAAGTCGACTGCCCATCGTTCGGCGCTTGCCTGTGGCGAGTGCCGCTGTAGCGTAGGTCGGTTCGGCGTCGCCCGTCGTTCGCCCGTGCGTCGTTGTCCGCGGACTCGCCGTCGACGCCTTGATTGGGATCTTCCTCGGCGTATCGTTTGGCGATCTCGAGGAGGTCGGGATGTTGTCGAGTGTGCGGGCGTGTCGCAGTTTGGCGACTAGAGGCTCGTGGCGGCACGAGGTCTTGAAGCAATGGATCGCGGTGTCGGGTGGATGCCGACCGCGTTATGCGAGCTCTTGCCACCGTTGGACCCAGCTGGTCGACTCGCGGGGTCCTGGACGCATCGTTCAGTCCTCGATGGTGGTGGCGGGTGTAGGAGCACTCAAGTGCCGACGGCGTGCTCGCATTTCCTCCCGGTCGATGCTGTCACGGGGGCGTGTTGATCCATTGCCGCGTCCCTCCATCATTAGTGGGAGGTAACGGCGAGTAGGTCAGTGTGACCCGCGATCCCCATTGCCATGAGGTATGTGTCGAGCCAGACCGCGGGGTCGTACGAGGAGTCGTATTTTTCTATCTCCTTTGGCGCCTTGAAGTTTGGTGGGTACTTTTCGCCTCGGATCATCGGTCCGGCACTTGGGCCCTAGTCGATCGAGCGATCCCATAGGCTCGCCATCGCGGCGGTAGTTAGGTGTGCCGCAGTCATCGGGCTGGCGTCGCGCCGATTTTGGTTGTTGATGATGTGAGTGCGGCGTCGATTGGCTCTCCATTGGCGGCGGCGAGGTTGGTCGCCGCCCGGGATCGTTGGTGGAGAGTGCGCGTCGCGGGTCGTTGAGCTGCAGTGGCTCTGGCGGCGGGCGTTGAGGGTGTTTGCCACCTGGCGCGGCCGAGGCCGCCGCTTCCCGAGAGCGCGAGTACACTCGCCCTGCGGTCGGCCGCTTCGCTGTTCCACGGCCTTCGCGGTAGGGCCTGACGTCATCGATCTGTAAGGCGCCGCCACGGTCGCTGGATGTCGGCCGGCTCGGCCTGCCACGAGGTTGTCCATCGGGTGGAAGCGTGGAGGCCATTCGCATCTCGCTCCGTGAGGAGACGACTATCCGCGGCTGATCCTCAGGAGGTGCGGTTGGGTGGTGGCGGGCACCGCCGCCGTCGATCTGGCGGGCGATTGCTTCCTCCTGGCGCGTTCTCGCAGATCGCGCGTTCGATGCGCGCGGTCGCTTCATCGTCGGTTCAGGCACGCCCTGAACGGTGGGGTTCAGCGTGACCTAATCCGGCTGGTGGTAGCGTGACAGTTCCTGCTTTGCCACCGCCGAGGCGAAATTTTTCGCGCTCGGCTCGCTTTGCGTCTTCCCGCCAACTTCAGCGGAGTTCTCGACCTCACGCCGTGGCGTTAGGAGGATCGGTGGAGAAAGGTCCTCCGGCGGATCGGTGCGGTGGCCATGTAGGTCGCGTGGCGGCTGGTTCCGTCGTGGAGGTCGGCGGAGTTTTCCGACCGGAGTCAAGTCAAGATCCGAGGATGGAGGGTCCTCAAATCTCCCGTTGGAGACCTGCGATGGAGCCCGCGGATGAGGCCGCGGTGATGGATCCGGCGAGTGACGCCGGGTCGCCGGTCGGCGTCGCCGTTGAGGGTCGCGTCTTCGCGGCTGAGATCTCGCCACGTTCTTTGTGGGCGAGTCGCACTCGAGGCGGGCGGTGGATCGTGCGGATCTGGCTCTCGGAGAGCCGATCGCGTGCGGCGACTCGCGGATGCGCCGAATCCTCCGAGGTGATGACGTCGGTGAAGCCGAAGAGGCCGATCGTCGTGGCGGGATCACGCTGTGTGACGGGTCGAGCCGCCGACGTAGCTGCTCGGCAAGATCCGGAGCATCTCGCCGATCGCTATCATGCGGCGGTGGCGGCCGTCTCGCTGATGGGCAGATTGGATCTCGCCGCAGAACACCGCCGACCGGCCAGGCCCCGGTGGGCGCCACCGCCGTGGGAATGACCACGGCAGATGCTGCAATCGGCGAGTAGTAGAAACGAAGGGCAAGGCGGCCAGCCATCTGCGGTGCGAGATGAGGCAAAGACACGAGGTTTTACCAGTTCGGCCCCGAGGGTAAAGACCTACTCTGCTAGATTGTATTATGGAGGTGTTTACAATGGGCGAACTCGGCGACTAGGCGGCGAGTTGCTTGGGTGTATGAGGGAACGTATCTCTACTCACCCCTTGGGGAGGTTTATATAAGCTTACCTCCCCTAGGGTTTACATATCTCAACCGATTCGGTTACACCTTTGCCAATCGTTTAACTCAGACCGACTGGGCCTATCTACTCGCCTGGGCCTTCGACCTCCAGTCGCCTGGTACCTTGATGGGCTTTGATCCACTCGCCGTTCTGCAGGCCCACTCGCCAACCCTCGGGCCAGTCGGAAACGTCCCGCTGAGGATACCCCAGTAGGCATATCCCCATCACATCACGTCCGAAGACATATCAACTCACCCATGTCCGAGGACATATTATGCGTATGCACCAAATGGAAAACAAATTTTGTAACCCTCTGGATATACGAATAGCGCCGGTAGTTGAGGGGGGATCCCAAAGACCCCACGTTTGGTTAGCGTGATCAACTCAGAACTGGTATCGTAGAATGAACGGGTCCTAGGTCGGCCCAAGCAGTTCCCAAAGGTGGCCCCTGCCGGGGCCTTATCATTAGGTGAAGCCATAACCAACAACATCAGATTAATTATCTTATCACCAACCATGTACGGGCATCATGTTCCACCTCTGTGAGAGCGATACTAAGCATGCCTATGCCTCGCAAGGACAAAACTAGCTAATCAAACAAGGCAATGGGACAACCAAGGCCATATAGTGGAGCAGGTAAATAAAGGAACCGTACTATAGCATCGACAATAAGGATAGCAATAGATCAAAGGAAGGAAGTAAAGACTATGAATGCAAAATAGGTAGAAGAGGTGGAATGCTCGCCTGATAAACAATGTCGGGTAGCCGGAGGCTTGTCGTATCTCACATTGACTCATCGTCCTATCCGAGGAAGAAGCAAACACTAGAAAG